>JAHDVF020001085.1:0-96214 GCA_022606425.2 Lepidostoma basale | reverse complement strand
TATTGTCACTAAAAAATTACTATTTTTACTAAATTATTACAGATTAAATAACCATCACACCGTCTTCCCGGAGGGGTAGGCAGAAATAATGGACCGCCACACTGTTCTGTCCTGACATGCTTCTCTCGATTCCTCTACATTCATACATCTAGTCATGCACGCGCGTCGATTTCTCCGTCTCCTTACGTGACCGACATTCAATATTTGAATAATTTGATCATGTGACGTTTTCCTCGGTCTTCCTCTATTTCTAGTTCCATTTACAACGTCATAATATACTTTTTTTACTATTCTTTCTTCATTCATTCTTTCCATATGTCCAAACCATCTTAATGATCCTTTCATTATTTTTTTCATAACACCATCATTCGCACCGCATTGTATTCTTATAATACTTTCATTCGACACTCTGTCATACACAGAGTATCCACACATTCGTCTAAGAGATCTCATTTCTACTGCATTTATTCTACTTTCATCCTTCTTTTCTCAGTTCCATGCTTCGCTTCCATACATAAGGGTCGGTAGAAGAACACCATTGTGCACTGCCAATCTAGATTTTTTGGATAGGTTTTTGTTTGCGATGACTACTTTAAGTGCACCATTCACTTTGTTGCCTGCCCCAACCCTTCTTTCAATATCCCTCTCCACTCGCCCATCTCTTGTAAACATGCTAACTAAATACACGAACTCATCTACTTGCTCTAAATTTTCACCATTCAAGCTAATGTTGCAGACTGTCATGATTTCTTATTTTTCAAAAGTCATTACCTTGGATTTATTAACATTCATCATCAGATCATTTCGCATGCATACCCTTAACACACTATTCACCAGGACTAGAAGTTTATGCTCGTTGTCTGCAAGTAGGACAGCGTCATCCGCATACAAGAGACAGCTTCCTGACACTCCGCTCATTTTGGCAGCTACATCCAACCCTTTCAGCTCTTTCATATACTTGTCCATATATAGATTTAATAACCACGTTGTATATTATAATAATTGTATGTTCGTTTTATTGATTTGTCATGCATCTTATGTTTATCCCTCTTTTTATTATGTATTACTTATTATTTTTGTATCTTGAGTGTATTGTAAAAAATTCTGTAATGTTTTGGACATATTTAAATAAATAAGTGAAATGAAATACATACAGATTGTCCCAGAAGTCGACGTCAAGCCGGAAACAGATGATTGGGCAAGTCATGCTAGTTATGAGAAAATTGTAAAAAATCATGTTTAGAATTTTTTCAATATTAGGCATTTAAAAAAAATTAGAAAATCCATCATCAAGAATCAAAATCATCCCTGTAATGGTCTTTTAACTCCCGTTACTACAAATCTTTACCTTTTAAAATTTAATTTTTATTATTTAATCCCGAATAATGCTTCTATAAATTGTTGCCTAAAAATTAAAGCTCTAGCTTGGACCAGAAAATGTTACGTTTTGCCCAACCAAGTATTCAAAATTAATAGTACGCCCAATTTTTTATATTTACAGAATAGAAAACGCATGTTCACAACGGATGGCCGAACGGATAGTGACGCCTAAAGAAGGGTTAGTGCGGGTAACAAAGTGAATGGAGCTTTAAAAATAGTTATTGGAAACAAGAATTTATCAATGAAAACAAAAACGGCCGTTCACCATGGAGTTTTGGTCCCAACCCTAATGCATGGAAGCGAAGCATGGAACTGGCAGAAGAAAGACGAGAGCAGAATAAATGCGGTAGAGATGAGGTGCTTAAGACGTATGTGTGGTAGAACGATATACGACAAAATCTAAAATGCTGATATAAGAAAGGAATGTAGAGCGGAAGAAGGTATTATGAACAAAATTATGAAAGGATCGCTGCGTTGGTTTGGAAATATGGACCGCATGGATGGAGAAAGAATGGTTAAGAAAGTATACGTTAATGATGTAAATGGAGTGCGGAGTCGAGGCCAACCGAGGAAAACATGGCATGACCAGATTAATCAAATTTTAAATGTTGGTCTTGTAAGAAGTCGGAAGAATCGACGTGCGTGTATGACTCGATGTATGAATGTGGAGGAAGCTAGAGAGGTGTGATGGTTTGTTTTTTTGTTTTAGAAAACTTAGCTTTTTTGCTTTTTTATCATAACTAGCATTTCCGTCTTGACGTCGACTTCTGGGACACTCTGTATAATGCAATTCTTAGATTTGTTTTATCTAATAAATTGACATATTAACGATAACCCATCAATATTACGGATGGCTTTGTTATGCTAAACTGCCAATACTTCTTTCACACTTTCGTCTATATGAAATATCGTACAAAGTAAAAGTTGTCGAAATTTCTAATGTCGCGTGGAGTGAAAATTTATGTTTTCGTCATGATAAAAACATATTTAACACTGTCAAATGTTTTATTACTTATTAAATTTAAGCATGTTTACAAAAGAAGATGAATGGAGAAAGATATTGGAAGAAGAGTTGCAGCTGGAAACAATAACGCATTTTTACTTACTAGTCGATTATATTATTAGGAATTTTGAAAATTTGGTTTGGTTCATGTGGTGCTCCTGTAAATTTGGAGATATTTCGTGTACAATTGTTTTGATTAATTTAATAGTTGCCGCACTTTATAATAATTCAATTGTGACACGTAATACGTTTGTACAGTTTTGCTGTTGAAATTATTTTAGTTTTTTCGTTTTTATAAAGAATTTTGACAGGTGTAAAAATAAATTTTTCATTTGTTCTAATGACAATTTGAATAATTACTAAAATATTATTTTAAAGTTCTTGCTGATTAAGTGCCTAATTACAGCTAATTTAAAAAACGGTGGATACGAGTAACATAAATTAAATAAACACAAAAGTCCGGATCGTCCATGTCAACATGTGTAACATCGAAAAAAACATTGTGTGTTATTACATTACGTGCTAAATTAAAAAAACGGTGGATACGTGGAACATAAAATAAATAGACAATATGTGCACCATCTAAAAATAACATTTTGTGTTAAATTATTTTTATTTTGTTATTTTATTTTGTATCATTGTATTTTATATTATTTGTTTTAGATTTATTTTGTGGGTGTTGAACGATCGAAGTGTGCGCGGGAGATGCCTATTGGTGGCGATGAGGTTCGCAACCCATCACATCGCGTCTCCCGCGGGGCGAAAAGAGAAGAATGAAGTGCCGCATCAGTAAAAGTGTGGCTGTTCTTTCTTTCTGCCCACCGCTGTTAGTTAGTTTTAGTTATATATTACATATGTGCATTTTTTATTCGAAGTTTTATTAGGTAAATAAAAAAGTAGGGGTAAATAAAAAAGAAGAAGGGGGGGGGGGGGTGGAGATTTTTGAATCAGTGAAGTGGGGCATGGTACAAATAAGGTTGGGAAACCCTGATCTAGAACAAATATACCTATAAATTGGTGAGGTATAAATATCCCTATAAATAATTGAGAACCCCTATGTTCTGGAATTAATTCTAGAACATAGGGGTTCTCAATAGACGACAGTTGTGAATCCATTAAGAAAAAGAAGAAGTTAATTATGGCACAACCTTGGAGTATGAGTTTACACATATTTATATTACGTTGTATAAAAAATGTTTGATTTCTAAAAGTGATGCATTTTCAGAACGATATAATGATTATTCATAAATTCCAAAATATTAATTTGTATTCGTGTTCTTCCAAAATTGCCAACGAAACACACAAAATAAAGTAAGTAAAAAGAACATTGAATATTGTTGTTATGAAATTACTTGAAGTCTCGTAAAAATAGACTAAACTAACTAATTAACCATCACACCGTTTCTGTGATAATGGACTGTCACACTTTTCTTTCCTGACATATTTCTATCGCTTCCTCAACATTCTTATATTGTGTCATGCACGCGCGTCGATTTCTTTGACTCCTCACGTGGCCGACTTTCAATATTTGTTTTATTTGATCGTGCCACGTTTTCCTCAGTCTTTCTCTATTACTAGCTCCATTTACATCGTTTACATATATTTTTTTTACCATCCTTTCTTCATTCATTCTTTCCATGTGTCCAAATCATCTTGTTCATAACACCATCATTCACTTCTTATATTTTCATTCGACACTCTATCATACACAGAGTATCCACACATTCGTCTAAGAGATCTCATTTTTACTGCATTTATTCTACTTTCATCCTTCTTTTGCCAGTTTCATGCTTTGCTTCCATTCATTAGGGTCAGTACAAGAGCACCATTGTGCCATTGCCATTTTAGCTTTTTTGGATAAGTTTTTGTTTGCGATACGATAAGTGCACCAAATCACTTTGTTGCCTGCCCCAACCCTTCTTTCAATATCCCTCTCCACTCGCCCATCTCTTGTAAACATACTACCTAAATACACGAACTCATCTACTTGCTCCAAATTTTCACCATTCTAGCTAATGTTACAGACTGTCATGATTTATTATTTTTCAAAAATTATTATCTTGGACTTATTCACATTCATCAACAGATCATTTCGCATGCATACCTCATGCATACTATTCACCAGGATTTGTAGTTCATGCTCGTTGTTTGCAAGTAGGACAGCGTCATACAAGGACAGCGTCATACAAGAGACAGCTTACTGACACTCCGCTCATTTTGGCACCTACATCCAACCCTTTCAGCTCTTTCGTACACTTGTCCATAATTGAACGAAATTGCTGTATACAATTTGTTTTGAGCTATTACATTGATTCTTATAACGTGTGATAGGTAGCAAATCTATCACCATTTTATTTACACGTGAATTCTACACCAAACCAAAGACAGTGTGACAATCACACTGCCATCGCATCGCCGGGAATCGAACCCATTATCTTCGGTGTGGCAGTCAGAGTAAGTTTGTTAAACATCTCATTTTAAAATGTATAGTTAGTAATCAGCACCGTAAGACTCGGTTACCACAGCAAATAAAATAGACAACAACATTTTAAATGTATACAAATTCTTGTAGACAAATACTGGATTTCACCCATTGCGGATAAATTATTTTTATTTTACAAGGATTAATTGTATCTCAATAGAGACGAAGATGCAAATTGTTTTCTGGGAACAGAAGGTGGTGGCCGAGGCGCTTACAGGACTTATGACCTGTCATTGGTTGGGTTGAGCGATTGCTTCACGTTTAACAACATTCCCCCGTGAGTAAGTAAAATAAGATGTCGCTTTAGCCATTCAGTCGGCTTCAAGTTTTTATGATTTTTCGTGATTATTTATATTCTTATGTTGGTCTAATTATTCCTCAATGAACTAGTGTTTTGTATGTAATAATTCAAATTTTCCTTTAACCTTGAATTTTTAATTAAATATGTAAATTTAAAAAATTCGAGGAAACACGGATTTCGTAAACACATGCAATTAATAACTCCAGAACAAATGTTGATTCAAAAGGAAAATAATTAATTATTATAATTAACTAGATTGAAAGGCCATTAAGATGGTTGGACACGTAGAAAGAATGAATGTAGAAGGAACGGTGAATAAAGTATATGTAAACGACGTACTCGTATACGGAACTAGAAGTAGAGTAAGACTGAAGAAAACGTTCGATTAAATTAATTAAATATTGTCCATTATTTTATAGATATACACACACCCACACCCATTGTTGATGGGTGTGTGTGAACCCATCCCTTCTTATCTGCGAAACTATTGATATTTCTATGCATTCAAAATAATTTAAACCACTTTTTTTATTTTTTCAGAACCAATCGGTTTCGCTCTCGTCAGAGTTTCGTCAGGGTAACAAACAGTTTGTTCTGTAAGTCGGCGAAGCTCCGGTTTGTCGAAAAAAAAACCCGAAAATAAAGTGTTAAAACAAAGTAACTTTTTGCCTTTTGCTTTTTTTTCTGGAATGGTGCATTCTCACAGACATGATTTCTGTGTCACAGATCGTCAGATCTATTAAAAGAAGAATAAGAAGAAGAAGGTGCATTCTCCAGCTAATGTAAGTCCTGCGTGGATGGGGGACGGGCCTAGGGATTGTTTGAGCGAAGCTGACGAAGGGGCGCCGCTGCGTCCTATAACAGCTTCAGGTAAGCGGCAGGTCACCTTATATGTCTTTATTTAACTGTTAGTTTGTTCATTTGCACTTGTATTAACAATCATTGTATGTTTCCCTACAATAAATAATTCACACCACAAATTAAGTGCTTCATACGAAAAAACAGTTTAATAAAAACATGTTCTCTGCTTGTTAACATGTCCTCTGCCTACTACTCCAGAGAAAGGGTATTATGTTTAATTATTTAGATTCACTGCCGACCTTTAAAATTTTAATAATTTATTTCTCTTTTTCTTTTTTATATACTTTGTATATACAAAATTTATATTAAAAAAATTAAAATTACATAGACATGTTTCGGACAACCAGTCCTTCTTCAGTGACACATATTATAAAGATGCATATTTAAAATATTATAAAATTGTTTACATGATCTGACATATGTTATAAAGATAGTTTAGCTTTTGTTATAACAAATATTATGATTCAATTTAAATTTAAAATAATAATTTATAGTTCTTATTGGGGTTCAGGTTAGTACTTAGAACAAAGGAAATAAATCAAAGATTGGACTTGACGTTAAATTAATATATTCGTCTTAAAGTGCCCTGTCAGGTCCCCCCGACGTTGGTGATCACTCTGGTAAACTCTTTCCTATCCTGCGCTGTCCGGAATAGCTCCTCCACAGTTCCGATTCCCGTCCATTCCCTCACATTGCGCAGCCAAGAGATCTGCCTTCTCCCTGCCCCCCTGCGGCCCTCTATTTTTCCCTTCAAAATTAAAATGAATATGATTGTTTATCATATTTTCTTTAATAACTAACTAACTAACCATCACGCCGTCTTCCCGAAGGGGTAGGCAGAAAGAATGGACTGCCACATTTTAACAGATGCGGCACTCCATCCTCCTCTTTTCGCCCCCGCGGGAGATGCGGTGTGACGGGTTGCGAACCTCATCGCCACCAATAGGCATTTTTCTTTAATAAATTTCTAAAAAAGAAGGACAAGCTGTCCGAAACATGTCTATGTAAAGTAAAAAGTTGTCGACCTTCGTGGCAGAGTGGTAAGATCTCTGACTTCCGTACCGAAGGTCCCGGGTTCGATTCCCGGCGATGGCGGTGTGATTGTCACACTGTCTTTGGTCTGGAGTAGAATTCATGTGACAATAAAATGGCAATAGATTGGCTACCTATCACGTGTCATGAGAATCATCAATATAATAGCTAAAATTAATGTGTACTCGTATACAGTAATTGGGTTCAAACAACCTGTTGTATACAAGAAAAAAAATAATAAAAAAAAAATATATATTTTTTTATAAAAGTGTTGTATATATCAAAGTATATAAAAAAAGAAAAAGAGAAATAAAGCATCTACAACACAAAGTATAATAGCTAAAATTAATGTGTATACAGTAATTGGGTTCAAACAACCTGTTGTATACAAGAAAAAAATATATAATAAAAAAAATAATTATTTTTTAATAAAAGTGTTGTATATACAAAGTATATAAAAAAGAAAAAGAGAAATAAAGCATCTTCAACACAAAGTATGGCGAATATAGAAGAAATTTTAATAATTTGATCACATATTCCAATAAATTTTTCATTTCATTCTTTCATGCCGAATCTAATGTTCGTATACTGGCTACTCCAATTATCATACAGTTTATTCTATTATACACTGAGATTTCTGTTTATAGATCCCTTATTAAGATTATATATTTAAGTATCAATTTTGTTTCTTTATGAGGCCGCACACATCATATTGTACAGAATATATGCAGGCCCATTAAAAAATCACTTAACATGCTTGTGATCTCGCCTCTCTGAGATATGAAACCATCTAAGAGACGCGAGCTAGATGTTTCGGCCATATTATGCACCGTGAAAGTCTCTTGCAAGAAATACTGGATGGAATGGTTAAGGGTGGGTAAACGGTTACATATTCGATTGGGCCGAGATAACCAAACGAAAAGCCAATTAGAGAACAAGTCGCTAGACGCAAATGGCAGTGGATCGTTCACACTCTGAGACGGAACCCAGCCTGCATCGCTCAGGGCGCATTAGACTTATCCCCTATGGGAAGCAGACCAGAGCCACTGTACTTAACGTGAGTGATGATAGACTTGGAAATCTACCGCGGACGTTATTGGAAAACTCCAGATGTTTATAAATAGGTGTCATCACTCAATATTCAAGATCTATTGGCCCCAAACAGTGTCAAATGCCGTTCTTTGGACCATGGCAGGTGAAAAGCCAATTAGAGAACAAGTCGCTAGGCGCAAATGGCAGTGGATCTGTCACACTCTGAGACGGAACCCAGCCTGCATCGCTCAGGGCGCACTAGACTGGTCCCCTATGGGGGGAAAGAGGAAGCGAAGAAGACCTAGAGCCACCTGGAGAAGAGTCCTGTAGGACTAGGTTAAGGCAGCAGGCCTCACTTGGGATGTTGTTAGGCATCAGGCATGAGATAGAATCGAGTGGAGAAGGTTCCTTGAGGCCCTATGCATCACGGAGGTGTGACAGGACAATAATAAGAGAGTGGAAAACTAAGTTAGAATTTATAAAACATGCATCAGGCCCATAATGACCCAAGGAATCAAAGCAAGAACAGACACTGTCAGAACCAAACATCTCTTAAGAGTAGCAGATATGAGAACATTGCGACCTATTGTGGGGAGAACCATTAGAGATAGGATACCCAATGAAGAAATTCGTAAATCCTGCCAAATTTAAGACATAGTGAGATGGAGTAGGTAGAGAAGACGATTCTGGAGGGACCACATCGAGAGAACGGATCCAGTGAGAATTCCTAAGATGGTGATCTCGCACGAGATTCCAGAGGACCGTCGACAACCAGAACGATCTCCAAAGAGATGGAGAGAAGGCTGGTCGTCTTCATCACAGAAAGGTAGTTAATATCCTGCATAAACAAATCTCAAGATCTACAAGGCCGCCCTATGCGTCATGGAAAGAGCCATGCTTAGAATAACCTTGAGGGACAGATTTAGAAACGAATTTGTTCTACAACAAACCAAGGTGACTGAGGTGGCTCTGAGGATGGGCGGGCTGAAGTGGTGATGGGCTGGCCATATCTGTCGAAGAACCGACGGCCGATGGGGGAGACGGGTTCTGGAGTGGAGACCGCGTACAAGATTCCGCAGAGTTAGACGTCCCCCTGCCCGCTGGACCGACGATCTGAAGAGGATTGCTGGACATGGATGGATGGAAGCGGCAATGGATAGGGGACGGTGGCGTGCTTTGGGAGAGGCCTACATTCAGCAATGGATGACAGACGGTTGACGATGATGATGAAAAGATCTGCAATCAGAAGAAGAAGGAGAAGGTTATTTGAAGTACAACTTTTAAGCTATTGATTCTCATGACATGTGATAGATAGCTAGTCTATTTTAATGTCACGAGTTTTATACCTTAGAACTCTGTATAACTCCTTAGTCAGAAGCATACTCGAGGGAGGTGCCGTGATATGGAGTCCTTATGAGGCTCAGTATTCTCTCATGTTGGAGAGGGTTCAAAAGAAATTCTTGAGAGCCCTCTACATGAGAGAGTACGGGGTATATCCTTGGCTATCCAACGGCTTTTCTCTTGGGTATGCTGGGGTATAAGTCCCTCCAACTGAGGAGGGAAGGATTACTGTCAACACATTTTTTCAAACTGATTCGGGGCTCTATTGAGAACTCCTATGTTCTGTAGCAAATAGGTCTTTTTGTTCCTGATAACTACCTGCGACAGCGCCGACATCAATTGTTCTTTGCTCCGTCACGCAGAACCTACCTACTTTGGTGATCCCAGTAGGAAGAGCAATTCGGACGCTGAATCTAATCATCTCGGATTTGGACATTTTCAGTGTCAGTGAGGCAGTATTAAAAAAAAATATATTGTAAATTCTGGAAAGAGTACTGCCTCACTGACGTCGACATATTTGGATTCCTTCTGATATGTATGATTTTTTGGTCTCATGTTGTTTTATCTTATTTTTGTAACATCGTTTTGTGTCCAAATGAGTCGCCTAAATGTTTTTCGTTTGTAATGTCTCATTAATAAATAAATAAATAAATAAATAAAATAAATACCAGACCACAAACGAAGTGAGATTTTTTTCCACATTGTCATCGCTGGGAATTGAACCCGGGACCTTCGTTGTGTCACTCTGCCACGATGACCCACTGCATTTGTTAAAGTTCGTTACCGAATGTAATCTTTATTATTATAAATGTTTTTTACTTTATAAATAATAAATAATTAAAAACGTTGTTTTTACATACACTTGAAACATGATCACTCACCCCTTTCTTGGAAGAGTGACAGCCGTTCGCCAAACAATCGCGAATTGATCAAAATATAACTTTCGAATTTCGAATCAAGTTTTTGAAAATGGAACACGGGTACTGAAAGTTGGTTCAATCTCTCCACAATAACGACTGTCGCAAAAAATGCCTTAACAATCATATTTTGAAATTTATACTTGGCAATATATCCATACTTAAAAATTACAATCGCCACGGGCGTCGATTTGTTATTATTTTTTCTTCTTCTATATGTATATTTTGCAATCTGTTTAAACAACAACGAAAACAAACCATCACTCCGTTTCCCTAAAAGGGTGGGCAGAGACAATGGATCCCCACACTACTCGATCCTGACACACGTCATACATGCACATCGATAGTCATACATGCACGCCGATACTTTCGACATGGCAAATATCATATTTTTCCATCAAAAAATATTAATATTGGAAATTTTACATTATTTTAAATAAATTGCGTAATTATAATAGTGTTCCAAATTAAATGTTTTCAAATAGTCCATTGTTTTGGCCGAAACACCTTAACATTTTGAACTGTTAAATTAAATAACTTTGATAATAATTAAATAAAACGATGTTTTTTATATACTTCCACTTTTGTCTTTATTTAGACAGCGACCGGTTTCGCCAGACTCGCTGGCATCGACAGACTGGTAACACTATTGTAAACTTAGTCCTTTATATACATACAGATCAGGGGTGGTAAACATGATTCTATACAAAAATAATCTTCATATATTTATGTAAAATTTTTCTGAATTTAACTATTGGTATTACAGGTATTCTTGGAGGTTCGTGTTTAATACAATGGGTTTTAATTTTTATTAATCTTACATATTCATATATAATGATGAAAAAATGGTAATTTTGTTTAATTTATTACGAAATTAAGATAATGTAATATCCGTAATGTTTAACCATAATATTTGAAGATAAATTCAGATCTGTGTATGTGTCTGATCGAAACCGGTCGCTGTCTAAAAAGACAAAAGTGGAAGTAGTTAAAAAACATCGTTTTATTTAATTATTATTTAAAATGAACTTCCATCAAGAGATTTCAGTAAAATCATTTGATTATCCTAAATAACTTTATTTTATGAATTGTATTGTACCACCTGATGATATCAACATAAGTTGACGAAACAGCTGTAGCGTAAAATAAATAAAAACAGTTGTGATACATATAACAAAGTTATTTAATTTAACAGTTTTAAATGTTTACATATTCAGTTAAAAATCTATTATATTTTTTCAGAAACCTGATTTTAGATTAACTTAAAAGGCGTTAACACTGTAGAATTACATAATGACGATTTTTATGAATTAAAACACTGTTTTTTCGACTTTTGAGTTTATTTTTCTCGACATGTTTCGAAGGCTTACACCTTCAACTTCGGGAGAACGATTTGGTTTTATATCGTTCTCCCGATGATGAAGGTGTAAGCCTTCGAAACGTGTCGAAAAAAATAAACTCAAAAGTGGAAAAAACTGTGTTTTAATTTAAAAAAAATCGTTAAAATTATATAATTTGTAATTTGTGTTCCGGAAGTCTATTTAGTGCAGAAAAAGCTAATATAACTAACTAACTCACTAACTAACCATCACGCCGTCTCCCCGAAGGGGTAGGCAGAAAGAATGGACTGCCACACTTTTATTTCCTGACATATTTCTCTCGCTTCCTCAACATTCATACATCGTGTCATGCACGCGCGTCGATTTCTCTGACTCCTCACATGGCCGACATATAATATTTGATTTATTTGATCGTGCCACGTTTTCCTCGGTCTTCCTCTATTTCTGGTTCCATTTACATCATTAACATAATTTTTTTTTTACCATTCTTTCTTCATTCATTCTTTCCATATGTCAAAACCAGCTTAATGATCCTTTCATTATTTTGTTCATGACACCATCATTCGCACCGCATTCACTTCTTATATTTTCATTCGACACTCTATCATACACAGATTATCACACATTCGTCAAAGAGATCTCATTTCTACTGCATTTATTCTACTTTCATCCTTCTTTTGCCAGTTCCATGCTTCGCTTCCATACAAAAGGGTCGGTAGAAGAACACGATTGTGCACTGCCATTCTAGCTTTTTTGGATAGGTTTTTGTTTGCGATGACAACTTTAAGTGCACAAAAGCTAATATTGAAGTAGAAAAACAGGCTGATGCTGTAAGATGTGTTTTAGAAGCTGAAAGTTTGAGATTGAGCTATTATATCTTGTAAAGAGATTATCTAGATAAGTCTTATACTATAAAACTCCCGAATGATGTATGTGTTTCATCAGTGAACGGAGAAATTTGATAATAACGGTCCGGGCTGTTACGAATAACGCTATAACGAGCGAAGATCTGTGGATTCAGGCATGTTGTGCTGAGAACACCACTTTCTTATTATTAAACCAACACTTTAAATTATTTTGCACTTGATAGTGAATGTGAATAAGTCCGAGGTAATGATTTTTGAAAAATAAGGAAACATGACAATCTGCAACATTAGTGTAAATGTAAACTGTGAAAATCTGGAACAAGTAAATAAATTTGTTTATTTAGGAAGTATGTTTACAAAGGGTAGGAGAGTGGAGAAAGATATTGAAAAAAGGCTAACCTAAGCATTACGCCATCTCCCCGGGGGGGTAGGCAGAAAGAATTGACCGCCACACTGTTTTTTCCTGACATGCATCTCTCTCTTCCTCTACATTCATACATCGTGTCATGCACGCACGTCGATTTCTCCGACTCCTTACATGACCGACATTCAATATTTGATTGATTTGATCCTGCCAAGTTTTCCTCGGGCTTCCTCTATTTATAGCTTCGTTCACATCGTTTACATATACTATTTTCGCCATTGTGCCTTCACTCATTCTTTCCATGTGTCCAAACCATCATAACGACCCTTTCATTATTTTGTTACACTTACTATTTTTGCACATGACATTCTTTCCTATACAGTATTACTACGGCACTTATTCTACTTCCATTCTTCTTTTGCTAGTTCCACGCTTCGCTTCCATATACATATAAGTGTCGATACAAGAACACCATTGTGCACTGCCATTTTAGCTTTTTGAGATAGGCTATTGTTTGCGATGATAACTTTTAGTGCACCATTTACTTTGTTGCCTGCCCCTAGTTAGTCAGTTAATCAAAAGAAATGGGTTATGAGATGCCTATATCTTCGATCGAAGAAAGACGTCGATAGTCATATAAACTAGGCTAAACTTGCCTTCAACAAAAAATCTAAAATATTCGAGTCCAACTACATAGACCTAAATCTCCGAAAACAACTTATAACATTGGTGTGGAGTGTTTTACTGTACGGCTGCGAGACTTGGTGCTTGGGTAAAAGAGAACGCTAAAGGCTGGAGGCATTTGAGATGTGGACCAACCGACGAATTGCCCATGTTTCATGTAGAGACCACATTACAAATGAAGAGGTTCTCTGCAGAGTTGAAGAGAATAGACACATGTTGAACACCATAGCAGAGAGGCGCGCGAGATGGATTGGTCATGTGTTGCGACACGAATGTTTCCTGCATGATGTATTGGAGGGAATGGTCGAAGGATCGATTCGACTCGCCAGGAGTACCTAGACCAGATTTGCCGAGATATGGGCTGCACCCCTTATGCGGAGTTGAAGAGAGTTGCCGAGGACCGAGTGGAGTGGAAAAGGAGATGCGTCGCCTTGCTGCAGACCAATCATTAGATTGAGACCGCAGAAGAGAAGATATCTTCGAAACTGTAGAGAGTTGATCCCCAATATTTCCAAAATAAATCCCGTGTTTAATATCTCTATCCACCCGCCCATTCTTTGTAAACATACTTTTACTGCGTAAAATAGAGACTTGTATGGAGAACGCGACCAAGAAATTCGATCACTTTCGTTTACACGTTAATTATTGGTACAGGTGCTCTTGCAAACGAAATTGTATTGACTTTTGGTACACAACAGGCGAGATGTTTCTTACAGAATACTAAATGTATCACTCTCTCTTTTCACTGATTTAACACTGTCGAATCGATGTACGACAATCATTAAGTCAATTTAACTTATCTTCAAAACAAATTGCTACTTAATTAAGCTTCAAGAAACCTTTAAAGATCTTAAGGGGGTATTCAAGTGTAGAAAACTGAAATAATCGTTTTTTTTGTTTACATATTTTTAAGTAACATATTTGTTTACATATTTTAAAGTCACAACTATTCAAAGCATTCTTCAAAATAACTACAACATGAAGATAAATACAGACAAAACAAAGCTGCTGATTGTAGGCTGAACGCGACATCAGATGAGAGTAGTGATGTCATAAAGAACACCAAGGAGTTTGTCTACCTCGGGATCAAAATAACATGGGACGGTCGGTCTAAGAGCGAGGTCGACAGCCGTATATATCAGCCTAGGCTTGCATTTAATAAAAATAATAGAATCTAATAATATAGACCTAAAACTGAGAATACTTCTCATCAAGACCTATGTATGGAGTATCTTGATGTACGGCTGCGAGACATGGTGCCTATCCGAAAGAAATAAACAGAGACTAGAGGTTTTTGAGATGTAGTCCTATAGAAGACTATTAGGAATTTTTTGGAGAGACCTCATCACAAATGAGGAGGTTCTCCAAAGAATCGAAGGAAGAAGGCACCTGCTCAGAACCTTGTCCGAAAGGCATGCAAGATGGATCGGGCATGTAATACGACAAGAAGGCCTCTTGCATGCCATAATGGAGGGTATGACCGAGGGGACAAACTCTAGGGGACGCCTACGCCGAGAGTACCTGGAGGACCTGTTGGTGGACGTGCGCTGCTCATCATATGCACATTTCAAAAGAGCCGCACAAGACACGGAAGAATTGTAGAGAAGAATAGAGGAAATTGCTGCAAACCAATCCCAGGATTGAAACCAGATCATCATCATTTTTAAGTAGTTTAGTAATGAGTTTCAGATATTTGGGAGAAGAGGTCTGTAAGTACGAGAACAAGTCAGCAAAGCCTCTGTCGTGTCAGGATGCCTGAAGAATCTGGAAGAACAAGCACATGCGTATCGACAGCAAGATCAGAATTCATAAAACATGCGTGCGACCTATCATGACGTACGCTGTAGAAACGCGGGCCGACACTGTGCGAACCAAGGGACTACTAAGAACATCGGAGAAGGTTCTAAGATCGATTACTGGAAAAACTCTCCGAGATCGTGTCTTCAACGTAGAGATAAGAAAAACTTGCGAAATAGAAGATATCATTCAGTGGAGTAGATCCAGAAGAAGATACTGGAGGGACCATGTAGCCCAAATGCATTGTGACAGACTTCCATATTCAGCCGCTTATGAAATCCCCTCCGGACACGGCCCACCTGGAAGATCGCCTTAGAGATGGAAGGACAGCTGGACCTCATCATCCGACGAGACATGATTTCTGTGTCACAGATCGTCAGATCTATTAAAAGAAGAAGAAGACATATTAAAAATTTTTAGACCTTCAAGATTATGACCCTAAGGAGACTTTAAAATTTTGAATATTTTCGAGGTTACAGCTATTTTTGTGCCGCACCGACAAAATCGGTCCGGACGGGACCTATGAACTATAGGCGACAGGCAAACTCTGATTACCTGAGAAGAGCCCACATTATGAAAACTCTTTTGTACTCAATAAATCATTAGAAATCGACTTTATGTTTGGTCAAAAATTGTATGATGATAGGATCGCTGATTGAGAAAATATAAGTATAACACACCATTAAACGACTTAGATCGCGCGAAACTCGACTCCAAACTTTAAACACGTTTTTCCAAAACTGATTTTTTTCGATACGGTTGGCATGATATCTTCTTTCTTCTTTCGGTGCCGTGTCAGGTCCCCCCAAAGTTGGCGATCACTGCAGCAAAGGCATCTCTATCCCGCGCCACTTGGAACAGGTTCTGAACTCTTGTTATTCCTGTCCACTCTTTGATGTTCCGCAGCCAGGACAGCTGCCTTCTACCAACTCCCCGACGTTCTTCCACTTAACCCATTAATATCAGTCGAAGGAGGTGGTATTTTTCTCCCCTTAGCACATGACATGGCATGATATCTCAATCTATACTACTGTATATTAGATACTTTGTTTGTGTACCAACAATAAATAAATAAATAGCAAATTCGTGTATACCCTTGTAGGTGATCCACATAAGTGGACTTCGACACTGAACCAGCATATTTCATGATGAAATATAGTACACAAAACGCCTGACTCAGGACCTACTTATCAAAACTGATGATTCGAAGGCCCAGATTTATTCAGTTTGGTCACTAGGTCACTAGAGCAGGGCATCGTGTACAAAGACAAGCAAAGCATATAATAGCGGTACTTCCGATCACCCAAGACGTCAGTCAGTATTACGACTTCTAACAGACACGAGTCTACGTTAATAAGTCTACGCCACGAGGGATATCGGACTCCCTCCCGTGCCGAACTACGAAGCCACGCTACGACAGTATTCCTTCTTGCGACTTCTAACCGACACGAGTCTACGCCGTCAAGTCCACGTACGAGAAACCTCCGACCCTCCTACTGAGCTACACAACTGTCTACACTGCTACGACGTAACTTCCAATGAATCTTCGCTCCAGCCGACCGACGCTACTGCCCAGCGAGCCATCATCCTCTACTGCTCACCACCCGGACTCCGCCCCGCTGCTATCGACATCCAGCCACGCTCCATCACGAGTACATAATACTGTTAACGTATGATTACTTGTGACCTGCAATAAACGCTGAAACCTCCACTGCTTTTATCTCTCACCACATCCCCCAAACCCTTACGATAAGGGAGAAGGACAAAGAGATAACCTTCATATATTTATTCACATGATTCTATAATATGTATATTTCATTGGATGTTCTCTTTTTCTCACTCTTTTGCACCCATTTGTCTCGCGCTGTAATGTTGTAAAGAGTTATTCAACAAAATAATAAAATACTTCATTATTATTCAACAATTCAATATATCATTTTTAGAAATGTCCATTAATGTAATTGTTTAATTTACATTTGTTCTAACATATTGCTTTTTTATTAATGGGAGTAATTAAGAATGACAAGATTTTTTTAATTAATATAATTTATAATACATTTCTCTACATTACCATAACACATTCTGGACCGGAAAACAAACTTATGCAATAACCTATTAAAACGAAAAAAAAGTATTATATATTTTGTATACATTAAAAAAAAATGGTGTAAAAATAACTGGTCCAAGTTTGGCACATAGATAGGAGTGACATCTCCAGGCAGCTTCTAACAATGCGCTAATGGCGGTAGCCTTTCACATTGTGTTAAAAAGATGTTCTGCTTAATGCTTAATAAACACAAAATCTTCATAGATAGCGTTAGTATGTAGATTGTATATACTTCCACGTAAAATAATAGTCTTAGAGATTAACATATATAATCAAATCTTCATAGTTGGCGCATTGAAACTGACATATGAATTGTGGTGTTGGATATTAACATAAATACAACTTCCAAAATTTGTCATACATGGTGGTTATAAGAAAGGTGGAATGGGGAATGTTGTAATTACATAAAGCGTCATAAGAGAGGTCCAATGAGAGGTCATAAGTCATGTAAACACCTTGATCAACCATATTCTGTTTCCAATTTACATCGTCGTCCCTATTGAGCTACAATTAATTCTATTATATATTTTCTAGAAGTTTTATATTTTATGGAAATGATATGTTTTGCCTTGCTAAGGCATGAATTTCTTTTTTAAATCAACGTCAGTTAGAAAGTTTCAATCCTGGGATTGGTTTGAAGCAATTTCTTCTATTCTTCTCTTCCATTCTTCCCTGTCTTATGCGGCTCTTTTGAAATGTGCATATGATGAGCAGCGCACGTCCACCAACAGGTCCTCCAGGTACTCTCAGCGTGGGCGTCCCCTAGAGTTTGTCCCCTTGGTCATACCCTCCATTATGATGCAAGAGACCTTCTTGTCGTACTACATGGCCGATCCATCTTGCACGCCTTTCGGACAAGGTCCTGAGCAGGTGCCTTCCTCATTCGATTCTTTGAAGAATCTCCTCTTTCGCGATGTGGTCTCTCCAGGAAATTCCTAAGTCTTCTATACGACCACATCTCAAAAGCCTCTAGTCTCCGTTTATCTCTTTCGGATAGGCATCATGTCTCGCAGCCGCACATCAAGATACTCCATACATGGGTCTTGATGAGGAGTATTCTCAGTTTTAGGTCTATATTATTTGATTATATTATTTTCATTATATAAACGTAGAATTCCCTAATTATTATTTTAATTTTAAATAAATTCACCCTATTTTCCATTAAAAGAAAGCATGTGTATTTTTAAAAATTAAACTATATCAAAACATTACTATTTATCAGGAGTAATAACTAACTAACTAATTTACCATCACGCCGTCTCACCGAATGGGTAGGGAGAAATAATGGACTGCCACACTTTTCTTTCCTGACATATTTCTCTCACTTCCTCAACATTCATACATCGTGTCATGCACGCGCGTCGATTTCTTTGACTCCTCACGTGGCCGACTTTCAATATTTGATTTATTTGATCGTGCCACGTTTTCCTCGGTCTTCGACTATTTCTAGTTCTATTTACATCGTTAACATATATATTTTTTACCATTCTTTCCATGTGCTCAAACCATCTTAATGATCCTTTCATTATTTTGTTCATAACACCATCATTCGCACCGCTTTCACTTCTTATATTTTTATTCGAAACTCTATCATACACAGAGTTTCCACATATTCGTTTAAGAGATCTCATTTCTACTGCATGTATTCTACTTTCATCCTTCTTTTGCCAGTTTCATGCTTCGCTTCCATACATAAGGGTCGGTAGAAGAACACCATCGTGCACTGCAATTCTAGCTTTTTTGGATAGGTTTTTGTTTGCGATGACAACTTTAAGTGCACCATTCACTTTGTTGCCTGCCCCAACCCTTCTTTCAATATCCCTCTCCACTGTAAACATACTACCCAAATACACGAACTCATCTACTTGCTCCAAATTTTCACCATTCACGCTAATGTTGCAGAATATTTGATAAAAATAACATTACGTTAATGCTGTGTGTACGGTTTTTAAAGTGATAAGGCGATTCTATATTTTGATTTTGAATTGGTAAATTAATTAATTCTTTAACACATTAGAAGATTGTATCTTGGAAATCTTGTACCCGCCCTATGAGTTTCTGGTAATTTGACTTACGGTTCCTTCACTTGGTAAATTGTAAACATTTCGAAAAAAATACATTACTAACCATTTTGTCTGTTCTTAGTAGAAGTTAGCAGATAAGACGTGTTCTAATATTACTTTCGTGGCAGGGTGGCAACGTCTTTGACTTCCATGCTGAAGGGTCCGGGTTCGATTCCCGGCGATGAAAAAAAATAACGCTGTCTTTGGTCTGGTAGAATTCACGTGACATATACTCGTAAATGGTGATCAAATCAAAAATCATCTACGACGAAGATGGGCAGTGCACAAATGGAGTTCTGGTGTACAGACCATTGTATGCAAGTGAAGCTTGGAGTTGGCAAAAGAAGGATGAAAGATATATAAATTCCGTTTAATAGAATATTTAATGATTTCAGTAAGAAATGAATGTAAGGCGGATGAATGTGTTTATAAATAAAATTAAGAAAGGGTCACTAAAGATGGTTGGACGGACATGGATCATCGAATGGATGAAAGAAGAATGGTTTAAAATATACTAATACTAGTTAAAGTAAGGTGTGAATGGGAAAAATAGTCGAGGAAGGCCAAGGAAGACACGGCGACCAAATTAAAAATCAATCAATGAAAGCGAAAATGGCCACAGTGGAGTTCTGGTCCCAACCCTAATGTATGGAAGCGAAGCATGGAACTGGCAGAAGAAGAATGAGAGCAGAACAAAATGCGGTAGATATGATGAGTTCCCTAAGACGTATGTGTGGTAGAACCGATATACGACAGAATCTCAAATGATGATAAGAAAGGAATGTAGAGCGGAAGAATTATGAACAAAATTATGAAAGGATCGCGCTGTGTTGGCATGGCATGACATGGCATGACCAAATTATTCAAATTTTAAAGGTTGGTCATGTTAGAAGTCGGAAGAATCGACGTGTGTGTTTGACTCGCTGTATGAATGTGGAGGATGCTAAAGAGGTGTGCCAGGATCGAGAAGTGTGGCGGTCCATTCTCTCTGCCTACCCCTCGTGAGAAACGGCGTGATGTAAGTTAGTTAGTTAATTCATATTTTTAATTATTATTCTTGGGTGACTACGTTTAGAGACATCTATTTAAAACGGGAATAATTAGAAGATATAATAAAGAACAATCATGTTTTTAAAACGTTTAAAAGATTTAGTATAGTTTCAAACCATAGTATAGCGCCATCTTTGGATAAATTGTGAATACACGAAGCTTTACAAAATTCTTTACGAAAAATATCTTTTATAAAGTGATAATAGTGAAAGACACGGTTTTGATTGGTTTTAACGCTTGAAATTTAATTACTGATTATAACTAACTAACTAACCATCACGCCGTTTCTTAGGAGAGGTAGGCAGAGAGGATGAATCACCATATTGCTCTTGCCTGACAAAACTCTCTAGATTCTTATATATTCATAAGTATATCGTAACATACAAGCTCGTCGATTATTCCGACTGTTACCAATTGTTTTATTTGGTCATGCCGTGTTTTCTTCGCCCGTCCTCTTTTTCCATTCACAATGCTTGTATTATTTTTTTAACCATTCTTCACTCATCCATTCGTTGTATATATCTAAACTAATTTTATTTAGAACGTATTCATCCGCCTTACTTTCCTTTCATGTCTCTTTATTAGGTATTCTATTCTATTTACTCCTTTCCCCTTAAATACCCTTTCTACTTTTAGTCTTCCAAGCTCCCATTCCCAATAATATTTTCAACGCAAATGCCTTTTCAAATATATGTTTTATCCAAATTACAATTTTATATTATCACTTATAATTATTATGTATTATTACTGTTAAGAATTCATAGTCCGGGTAATTAAAAAAAATCATATGTATTGTTCCTTTGTATTGAAATTAATACGAATGAAAACGTCGGTTTTCTAGAAGTTTTATTATACTTTATGGGAATGACATGTTTCGCCCTTCTAAGGCATTATCAAATGTCATTCCCATAAAATTTAATAAAACTTCTAGAAAACTGACGTTTTCATTCGTATTAATTATTTATAATAATATGGAGTTTTACATCATTGTTCAAGAAACAATAAATACCTTTTTATTGTATTGATATTTAAATGCGTTTTAATGACTTCTTTATAATCTGTTAATTATGAAACTCAGTTTTTTAAGTATCAAAAGTTTATTTAAAAATTTCGCGACAGCTGGTTCGTCAACCTATATTGACATCATCAGATGATGCAATAATATATCAACTTTTAAATTTTCGTCATTTTTCGAACTTCTTTCTATGTCTTTCTCCTTGTCAGCATTCTTTCTAGATAAATAATTCGGTAACTTGTTCCAATGTTTCACCTTTCGCACTTTTCTTCCATGCTAAGGTGTAAATATTTTCTTCTTCTTCTTCTTCTTCTTCTTCTTCATCTTCTTCAGTCGTGTTGTGGCCCTCCACTCTTAGATATAGGACTCCTTCGGTATTTTCCACTCCTTTCTATCAAATTATGCAACATTTTATACTTCTTATTCTTTTTCTTCTTCCTCAGCCTATTCCCGTCCACTCCTGGACAAACGCCTCCTCCATTCGCTTCCATGTCACTCTGTCCTGTGCAGACTGCATCCAGGTTATTCCGACGTGTCTATTCAGATCATCCTTCCACCGTAGTTGCGGTCACCCTGCACTTCTCTTTGCCGTCCACAGTCTCCAAGTCAGCAGTCTTCTTGTCCACTTTTCATCTGAGCTTCTAGCTACGTGACCTGCCCATTGCCATTTTAGAGTCGCCACCCGGTGGGTGATGTCTGTGACTTTTGTTTTTTCTCTCACCGTATCGTTTCTGACTCTGTCTCTTAGGCTTATTCTTAACATGGCTCTTTCCATGGCTCTTTGGGTCACTCGTAGTTTCTCGGCACTTTGTTTGGACAATGTAACAGTTTCATGACCATAAGTACCAACTGGCAGAAAGCAGTTCCCTCCAAATTTTGTAATTAACATTTCTAAAATATAAATTTTATTATATACCACTTGATAGAGGTTTTAATACGCAAATGAAATAAAAATCGCAATTTAAAAAATAAGGTAACACTTTTATTACAAATTATATATAAATGGTACATTTTTGATAAAAATAACTTTTCTAAATAATCATACAAAAATATAATTGTATTAAAATTATTTATTTACAAAATAAAATTACGAAATTAATTAATATAACACTTGTATCATAGTTCAAAAGTTGAGGCGCCCCTGATACGCTTTAACACAAATAACCTACAATTCAACTAAAACAACTACAAACCACCAATCCGTTCTCCGTAAGGGTAGGCAGAGAGAATGAACCTCTAAACTATTCTATTATCTTTAGGTTCCTCCACATTCATACAGCGATTTATACAGGCACGTCGATTCTTTCAACTTTTAGAATGACCGACTTTTAAAATTTGATTTTTGCTGGATCTTGGGTTACCACTAGGGCATCTAATGTGGTAGTTTCTCGTTGCTCCCCGTCTGTCATGTAAGAAGTCGGAAGAATCGACGTGCGTATATGACTCGCTATATGAATGCGTAGTAAAATATGGCACGACCAAATTAATCAAATTTTAAAGGTCTGTCATGTTAGAAGTCGGAAGAATCGACGTGTGTATATGACTCGCTGTATGAATGTGGAGGAAACTAGATTCTCTAGATCAGTGTAGCCTAAAATTATTTGACCCATGGCCCCCCTTTCAGGCGCAAAATTACATAAGGCCCCCCTGGAAATTGACCTATTTTAAATAAAAAAAAAAACAGAAAAAATTGAATTTATTTTGCATATGATTTGAAACATCACAAAATCATAGATTTTTAAGATGATTTTATAAAAAAACTATGTACTCGTACATCGTGTAATAATTTTGTTATCAAATTTTATAAGGTTATAAATTTTAGCACCTCATGGCCCTTTTTGCTTCCTAGGGCTCCCCTACTTCCCCAGGGCCAGAAAACCCCCTTCAGCTTCCTCCAGATCCCCTTGGGGGGCCAAGGGGCTCACCTTGGGAACCTATGCTCTAGATTTCATTTAATTTATTTTTATAAAAATTACAAACATTACAGACATATTTCCAGATCGTATGCAATTACATTATGAGAATTTAAAAGAGAAGCATAAAAAAAATAAGCTTAAGAATTAGAAATAATCATAACATTGATATTGCATCCCTGAGGCAACTCACACTATCACGAAATATGTCGACATCCGAGGCGACCTGATCAAGCAATAAGATTGCCCTACCCACAGGCATAACCATTGGCAGGTTGGTTCTGCAGCGCGGCAAATAAAACAATGCTGTGTGCTGTCTTTGACGAAGGTAATTATCAGGGACAAATAGACCTACATCACTCAGGACATCCGAGTTCGGTATATGGCCGCCAATCAACTGAAAGAAGTGAACTCCCAAGTGAACATTCCTCCTTCTCTCCAATGATACTCGTATTGTGGGGGTCAATTCTACCTGCCTACCCCTTCGGAGAAACAGCGTGCTGGTTTGTTGTTTTTTTTGTGAAAAGTATTAAAAAAAAGTACATTGAAAACTTAAATTAATTATTACATAAACATGGCAATTGTTTTTTCTAAAACACTTTCTTCACTAAAACACTTCTTCCGAAATGAAGACACTGAGGACGATAGCATGCAAGACACTGAGGGATCGCGTGAGGAACACCAGAATAAGAGAGATATGTGAGGTTGAGGATATTATAAGATGGAGCAGACAGCGAAAAAGGGACTGGTACCATCATGTTTAAAGAATGGACACCACCAGACTCCCCTATATTGCATTGCATAATCAACCTCATGGGACTCGTCCTCGTGGAAGACCTCCTAAAATATGGAAGGACAGCTGGGAATCTACCTCACAGGAGGAGCAACTCTCTGGAGAACAGACCACATAGGCCTAAAATAAGGAAGAAGAAGAAGAAGACTTTCTTTACATAAATTATATAACTAGTTTACGAAATTGTTTATAACAAACATGTACTCGTATATACATTAAAATTCTTTATAAAAATTATACATATATGCAACACGTAACTTCAAATTTTGCGTTTTTATTTGTCTTCTATGAATAGTTAAAAAACCAGACCACACATTAAATAGAGCTCTGTCTGTGAATCTTCCTCGTCAACCATCCAGAGGAAGACTTCTTTCTTTTAGAGTTCTTTGTCATTAAATAAGAATTATTGGAGAGCAGAAACAAATCAAATATTGGACTTTACAAATTTAATTTACAAACAAACAAACACAACCATCACGCCGTTTCCCCGCAGGGGTAGGCAGAGAGAATGGACCGCCACACTACTCTATCCTGGCAAACCTCTCTACCTTCCTCCACATTCATACAACGAGTCATACACGAACGTCGATTCCTCCGATTTCTAGCCTGACCAACCTTTAAAATTTGATTAATTTGGTAATGCCACGGTTTTCTCGGTCTGCCTCGACTTCGTACCCCATTTACATCATTAACGTATACTTTCTTAACCATTCTTTCTCCATCCATGCGTTCCATATGTCCGAACCAACGCAGCACTCCTTTCATAATACCTTCTTCCGCTCTACATTCCTTTCTTATATCAGCATTTGAGATTCTGTCGTATATCGTTCTACCACACATACGTCTTAGGGACCTCATCTCTACCGCACTTATTCTGCTCTCATCCTTCTTCTGCCATTCATGCTTCGTTTCCATACATCAGGGTTGGGACCAGAACTCCATTGTGAACGGCTGTTTTCGCTTTCATTGATAGATTGATTAATAATGGAGTTTTACAAAACTAATTCCTCAACCATTAATTTAATTCCAATATTTGATTTGTTTTCCATCTCCAATAATTCTAAATTACAATAAACCCTACCCATAGACTTAATTGCTCTCCTTTCCCCTTTTTTTGTTTATTAAATTATATGCGAGTGACATTTTTCGTCTTGATATGGTATTATGATTTCTTTACTTGATAGTGCAAAATAAGACGAAAGAAGTCACTCCTAACAATATAATAAATCTCTTAGAAAACATATTTAAATATATTCTATTAATAAGCTTAAATATCACCTTGACTATATGAATTGACTTCGCATAAAATACACGTTCAAAATCGATAGAACCAGTTTCAATGTACCCCTCGCTTGATTGGCTGACCGTTAAGATCAATCTGTACGCTGGGAATCAGCGGAGGTTTGAACCCGTACTCTATCCTATAACCTCGCTGCGTCCTTTCCGATTTGATGGTGTTCGTGTCTTGGAGGCTGCCGATGCTCCCAAAGTTCCAAGCCTCGTGCGCGCCTCTTGGTGGGACAGGGCCCAGGTATTTTGCAAGGATGTTGGGATAGGGTTGAATGCTTGGAGCGTATGTGTTGTCTTGCGGAGAAGGGTTGAAAGGGATTTTTGGTTTGTTGTAAGAGTACCCTTGATCTACAAAGTTCTGTTGGTTTTGATTATAGTTGATTTGCGAGGCCTGACGATTTTGATTGGGTTGAACTACAGGATACAAGTATGTTAATGAACTTTGCGCTTGAATCTTGTAAGGGATTTTCACTTCTACGGGATACGGTAACTTATTTTCAACTATTCTTTCAACGTGGACAGGATACGGCTTTTCAACTGCATTATATGGCACCTGTACATTTGAAGGATACTGTTTTTCTACGTACGTTGTAACGTGAACGGGCTTTTCCACCAGCCTTTCAACAACCTTCTCAACGCGTTGGGGTTGATGGCTTTGTGTTGGATAGGGTATCTGGTGATGAATTGCGAAATTCAAAGATTTTCCCACTTGTGGATAAAGTACTTGTTGATGCTGTCTGATATGCTGCAGTGTATTTTGCTGTGGGATTCCATATAAAAGATATGGCTGTGGTTGAGGAATGTAAGCTTGTTGATTTCCGTGCTGGGGAATGTAGAAATATTGAGCTTGTTGAGATTGTGCCTGGTGTAATCCCTGGTTAATATTCTGCGACGAATGGTGGATGACATGATGAACGTTTTGCTGGATAAGAGGCAAAGCTGATGGCAAAGCGTTGGACGAGTGTCCGTAATCGTCGTTGCATCCTGGTGTATGCTCACCAATAGTTTGCCTGTAATTTTTACTATAATCCTGATTCACCGTATTATATTCAACAGATCCAGAATTTTGAGTGACGGTGTCCAGAGTTTCTCTCTGCTTGTAGATTTGCGACTGTTGGTTCAAGTTCTGTTGTTGACCAAAGTATTGCTGTTGTTTCGCAGTCTCCTCTTGATGTTCTTCGAGCTGTTGGTTGATCTCTTCGGCTGCTAGCTGATCTTGCTGGTCTGCTGGGTGAATTAAAACCTGCTGCGCTCCCAGTTGATAAAACTGTTGATTAGAATTCACTTGGATCTTTTTGGATTCCTCCAAAGCGCTCGGGTATTGTATTTGAGGGTTGTCTGTTGGCTGCTGAACGTTAAAGCTTTGTGTTGACTTATTTATTTCTGTGATAGCTTTGTTCTCTTCGTTTTCTTGTTCGATAACTTCGTCTTCGACGTATTTTACATCTGTTTCTTCTTTGTGCGCGCAATCTAAAAATTTGTCGACGTTGTTTGAACTGACTAGATTAAGTCCCGCTGTAAGCGGAGCCAAAAACTTTTGACTTACAGGTCTTGGTGTGACAATCACAGTAGAGTCTAAAGGTTTGCCATAAGTTTGCTGTGTGACGAAATCAAGAACTTTTGTAACACCGACGTCAACTGTACTTTGAGTTGTTGAATATATGTTTCCATTAATTTGAGTTGAAGAAACTTCGTTATTGTTGTAATCATAATCAAAATCTGGCACAATAATAGGTGTTGGTAGAACAGGCCTCTGATCATACTGGTAATTATTTTGATTCCTTTCGATGGACACTATGCCAGAACCTGTTGGTCTTGTCTGTTGACCACCAACGTTGATGGATCCCCTCAGAGTGACTATATTTGGTTTTATATTCACGACTTTGGCCTGGTCATTAAAGCTGTAAGATTCGGCTGACGATGACAAAACTGCGCCATTTTCTTCAGCACCATTGATGTTCAGTAAATCTTCGTTTGATACGAGATTTTGAGTCGACTCAACAAGCTTTGCAAAATTATTTTCATTTCTCAGATTCTGTATTCTTATGGTCGAGCTTTGAATTATTGGCGCTTGAGTGGTTGAAGATACAAGTACGTTTTTCTTAGGTACGAATTTGACTTTGTTCTTTCTGGGATAGGCGATACCTTTGTTTTGGTTTTGGGCCTTGCGGACATTGGCGTCTAATTTTTCACCATATTGTCCATTTACTTGTGTAGTAAGAATGTAATCACCTTCTTCACCATTGGGACTCCCGTCGGGTCCATCTTGGAAAGAATCATAACTGGAATCTGAATCTCCATTGTCGGATGAATCTCTAATACCCTGCTGGATGTTGACAAAGTTTGCGTTCTGTTGGTGGAAATTAGGTTGAACAACTTGTCCTGAAGTAGTCACAGCTGCAAACCTTGGAGCGTTTGTGCTTATTGAAGGCTTACCCAAAACGTTACCCAATTCAACACTCACAGAAGATCTGGATTTATCTCCTCCAACGTTTGAGGAATACTTGACTCCTCCACTTGGAGAATGATAGAGATTTTGCTCTTGGGTATATTCTTGCGAGATTGGACTCAATACTGTAGTGACGGCGTCTAACCTTTGGATATTCTGCGTAGGGATTTCTTGCGGTCTTAGGGAGGCAAGGGTGACAAGGGGATTTTGTTGCGTGGGAAGGAGCAGGGTGGGTTCTGGCTGAAGGGTGACTGCTGGAGCCGACGGCTGCACCGTCATGGCAAGGTGAGTCTGGACTCCATTTTGATTATCATGATGGATGAAGCCGGATGTGGATGTCCCTGCTGGCAAGACGGTACCGGCTAGAAGAGGGACTATTGGCGAGAGTTCCTGGAATAAAAGTGTTGCAATTTGTATTAAGATGATAAGATATTCAATTTTAAATAATAAAAAAAAAACATGTTCTTCCGAAGTGATTTTTTATATCAGGACTTCGCATTACCGAAAGCCCAAGTACAAGGGAATATATTAAAAAATCCTCTTAAATGGGAAGATTATCCAAAACAAAACAGGAATGTTGGAGTGATTTTTCTGAAGTAAGAAATTTCGCGTATTTCTGGTGTAAACTTATGGGTTTGAAACGATAGCAATATCTCAGAGAAATGCCAATAAATCAAGAATCGTCCAAAGAGCAATGTCAGGGATCAGTTTAGCGGACAGGGTGAGAAACACCACTATTAGAGTCAAAATAGGAGTGTCGGACATCATCGGAAGAGTGAAAGCGCTAAGGTAGCGCTGGATAAGTTATGCCACTATCAGGTCTGACGATAGATGGACAAAACGCCCCTTTTGTTGGAGTCCTTGAACTCGTCTTATGACCCGAAACCCAGGACGTCCCCAACTTCGATGGAAAACCAAATTAAAAAGACCACAAGTACAACATGGATGCGTGTTGCACTAAATCGACAGACTTGGAAGCAGATGGAGGAGGCTCACGTCCAGGAGTGAACGGTTATAGATTGAAGATGAAGAGCAGTGGTGGTACTCCCAAATGTAAGCAATCATGCCCCCGCATAAACCAACAACCCAGCAAATCACCTTCGAACAATTTTCCCATCAGACTTAAGAGGAATAGCCACAAGAGCTGAATCATAAATATTCATAAATTTATTTCTAACGAAATAAAGTTTTCAAATTTTTTATTATTTGCTGATGACATAAAAGTTTTCTCTGAAATAGAGAATCCCTCAGATTGCTTGAAGCTTCAGTGTGACATTCAGAGCATAACCCAATGGAGTAAACGTAATAAATTATTCTTCAACGTCTCCAAGTGCTTTGTTATGTCATACACACGGGCATCGAAAACATTATACTTTCGCTATCTTATGGATGGGGTACAGCTTGAAAGAGCTTCTACATCCAGAGATCTCGGTGTTCTGTTCGATGCTCAATTATCGTTCAATCTTCACATAGTTGCTCTATGTAATAGTTCCATTAAAATGCTTGGATTTGTTTTCAGGAATGCCAAGATATTTTCGAACACACAGGTACTTAGGGTGTTGTATAATTCCCTGGTAAGAAGTCGGCTGGAATATAGTTCCGTTATTTGGTCACCGCCTGGGATCCGATATTCTCTGATGGTTGAGCGAGTGCAGAAAAAATTTCTGCGCTTTCTTTACCTCAGGGAGCGCGGTTATTACCCGTGGCTCTTTCCGACTGAATTCTTGCTAGGTATGCTAAGCTACCAATCATTGGAGAGAAGGAGGAACATTCACTTGGGAGTTCACTTCTTTCAGCTGATTGGCGGCCGTATACAGAACTCGGATGTCCTGAGTGATGTAGGTCTATTTGTCCCTGATAATTACCTTCGTCAAAGACAGCACAGATTGTTTTATTTGCCACGCTGCAGAACCAACCTGCCAATGGTAATGCCTGTGGGTAGGGCAATCTTATTGCTTAATCGGATCGCCTCGGAGGTCGACATATTTCGTGATAGTGTGAGTTGCCTCAGGGATGCAATATCAATGTTATGATTTTTTCTTACTCTTAAGCTTAATTTTTATTTTTTTTAATGCTTCTCTGTTTATAATGTAATTGCAAATGATTTGGAATTGTATGTCTGTAATGTTTGTGATTATTAGCAAAATAAATGAAAATGAAAATGAAATGAAAATCTCTGTAAGCCAGAAGAGGTTTTGATTCAAAATTTCTTACGCAAGCTTCTGGGCTTCTGTGGGAGTACATCCACCGATAAAGAGATGTCTTTATGTGTACGAGAGGAATGCGATGGGATAGAGAACAAATTATACTAGAGGCACAATATAATGGTCTGACATCAAAAAGGCAGAATACATGATGGAATAGTATTTTCTGATGATTGGCTTTGAAACCAGTGTACATACCTTGGCGTCTTGCAAGCCATTGACAGCTGCTTCTCCCAGAGCTAGCCTAGCACTGGAGTGACCTGAAGAGGTCCTGCTGCTATACTGGACTAGAGGGTGGAATCCCCAGTCATCAGCAATGTACCGGACTTCTTGTGAAGACGATTCCTGAGAATATTTATATAAATAAGAACTAATTTAATATTTTTACTTATATTTAGTCAAATTAACTAACCATCACACCGTCTCCTCGAATGTATTTGCTTAGGGGAGTAATAAACAAAATTAAAGTTACACAACATCGTATAGTTTACAAATTAAAAAAAAATGTCTTCATTGTAATGAATACCTTAGGATCATCAACATAGTATCGTCCTTGGGTGTGTTCTCCTTTTCTGTTCTCCAGATGTCCTTGTTTACTTCCTGATATATCGTCGTCTATGGAGTAACTATACTTGTAGTCAGGAGGATTCTGTGGAAAAGTAATAAATTTTAATACAACGAATTTAATTATGATTTTATTATATTATTTCGGGTTTTATAACATATCTGCTCTGGACCTTGTCCGAAAGGCGTGCAAGATGGATCGGCCATGTAATACGTCAAGAAGGTCTCTTGCATGGCATATTGGAGGGTATGACCGAGGGGACAAACTCTAGGGGACGCCCACGCCAAGAGTACCTGGAGGACCTGTTGGTGGACGTGCGCTGCTGCATCATATGCAGATTTAAAAAAAAACACAAGACAGAGAAGAATGGAAGAGAAGAATAGAGGAAATTGCTGCAAACCAGTCCCAGGTTGAAACTTTCTAACTAACTAACATATCTTTATCATCGAGAGAACTCTCAACTGTCCAATTTCAACTTTCAAATATTAACTCAAAACTCAAAACTAAAACTCCTAACTCAAAACTCAAAACTCAAAACTCAAAACTCAAAACTCAAAACTCAAAACTCAAAACTCAAAACTCAAAACTCAAAACTCAAAACTCAAAACTCAAAACTGAAAACTGAAAACTGAAAACAGAAAACTCAAAACTCAAAACTCAAAACTCAAAACTCAAAACTCAAAACTCAAAACTCAAAACTCAAAACTCAAAACTCAAAACTCTAAACTCTAAACTCTAAACTCTAAACTCAAAACTCAAAACTCTAAACTCTAAACTCAAAATTCAAAACTCAAAACTCAAAACTCAAAACTAAAGTTCAATATTCAAAACTCAAAACTCATAACACTTAATTCTTTACTTTTTGTTATTATATTTATTAGGTATAGCTATTATATTATAAAGACGCTTAATTTCAGCAAACAACTGAAGACTGCAGTCAGTCTATCTTTTTTGGTGCACTGTTGTAGTAAGTAATTATTCAAAACAACACAATTTTAATAAACACTTAAAAAATATATACTGGAACGCCATTATGAGTTGGAATCTTTGCTTCAGTCAATATTTATATTAATATTATTGTTATTTTGTTGAATGGCTCTTTAAATCATTACAGCGCTAGCCAAATCCATGTAAATAGTTTTTTTCTTCTACTATTCTTGTCCTGTCACACCTCCGTGGTGCATAGGGCCTCAACAAACCTTCTCCATTTAACCATAACATCTTCTCAAGTGAAGCCTGCTGCTTTAACCTCGTCCTGCAGGGTTCTTCTCCAGGTGGCTCTAGGTCTGCCTCGCTTTCTCTTTCCACCCACAGGGGACCAGTCTAGTGCGCCCTGAGCGATGTAGGCTGGGCTCCATTTCAGGGTGTTACCGATCCACAGCCATTTGTGTCTAGCGACTTGTTCTCTAATTGGCTTTTCGACTGCCATGGCCTTGAGAACGGCATTAGCCACTGTTTGGGACCAAAAGATCTTGAATATTGAGCGATGGCACCTATTTATAAACACTTGGAGTTTTCCATATTGATTCTCATGACATGTGATAGGTAGCAAATCTTTCGCCATTTTATTGTCACGTGTATTCTATAATATAATCGAATAATATAGACCTTAAACTGAGAATACTCCTCATCAAGACCTATGTATGGAGTATCTTGATGTACGGCTGCGAGACATGATGCCTATCCGAAAGAGATAAACGGAGACTTGAGGCTTTTGGGACGTGGTCCTATAGATGACTATTTTCCTGGAGAGACCACATCACAAATGAGGAGGTTCTCCAAAGAATCGAAGGAGGAAGGCACCTGCTCAGGACCTTGTCCGAAAGGTGTGCAAGATGGATCAGCCATGTAATACGACAGGAAGGCCTCTTGCATGGCATAATGGAGGGTATGACCGAGGGGACAAACTCTAGGGGACGCCCACGCCGAGAGTACCTGGAGGACCTGTTGGTGGACGTGCGCTGCTCATCATATGCAGATTTCAAAAGAGCCGCACAAGACAGGGAAGAATGGAAGAGAAGAATAGTAAATTGCTGCAAACCGTCCCAGGATTGAAACCACACTACCATTGCCGGAAATCGACCCGGGGGTTTCAGTGTGGCAGATGTATATTCAACAAGTCTTCTTAGAATCTGGTCCAGGGCAGAAAGGTCGAGGACAGATGCGGTTTTACGAGAGAAACAAGAAATTAATTGATCAAACAGAGACATCACAATAAAAGCAAATCTCGGAAGGTTCACACGCTTTAAGACATTTCTCTCGCAAATTCGGATTTTAATTGCACTCAGTTCCCAAGAGCGATTATTCACGGATTCAAAATGAGAATCCCCGGTTTAACAAAACACTTTCTGCGCCATTGAAATTGTCTTAAGATCATGGGAAACTGAGAATAATTCCATTGTAGTATGTAAATTATGACTCCGGTAATTAACCTTCGTTTTTCGTTAGTGGAGAAAGAGCTATACAAATTACGTAATTTCACTTTTTTTAAATGTATTTGCTATTATAAAAAATATTAAGTGTAAAGAAAATATGTAAATAATTGTTACTCGTAATGAGTTATTAAAGTTTATAGAAACAACATGTTTCGTTTTACTTTTATTAACATTTGTTGCCTTGTTAGAACTTGACATTCTTATAAAATACAATAAAACATCTAAAAAACAGATGTTTTCATCATTCGTCAGTTTTATATTTAGTTTTATTGTCAGATTTAATAAACTTTATTTTTATCATCAGTTTAAAAACTAACTAACCATCACGCCGTTTCCCCGAAGGGGTAGGCAGGAAGAATGGACCGCCATACCGTTCTGTCCTTGTATACCTCTCTAGTTTCCTCCACATTCATACATCGTAACATGCACGATCGCCGATTTTTCCGGCTTCGAATGTTTTCATATTTTATATTTTTCGACAGTTTTTGGAATAAGATTTAATAAGTTGTATCGTCAGTTTTATCGTAAGTTTTAATAAACGTCAGTTTTTACCGTCAGTTTAACCGTCAGTTTTACCGTCAGTTTTACCGTCAGTTTTATCGTCAGTTTTATTGTCAGTTTTATTGTCAATTTTATCGTCAGTTTTATCGTTAGTTTTAATAAACGTCAGTTTATCGTCAGTTTTATCGTTAGTTTTATCGTCAGTTTTATTGTCAATTTTATCGTCAGTTTTATCGTTAGTTTTAAAAAACGTCAGTTTTATCGTTAGTTTTATCGTCAGTTTTACCGTCAGTTTTATCGTCAGTTTTATCGTTAGTTTTAATAAACGTCAGTTTTATCGTTAGTTTTAAAAATCGTCAGTTTTAACGTCAGTTTTATCGTCAGTTTTATTGTCAGTTTTACTGTCAATTTTATCGTCAGTTGTATCGTTAGTTTTAAAAAACGTTAGTTTTACCGTCAGTTTTATCGTCAGTTTTATCGTTAGTTTTAATAAACGCCAGTTTTATCGTTAGTTTTAAAAAACGTCAGTTTTACCGTCAGTTTTATCGTCAGTTTTATTGTCAGTTTTATTGTCAATTTTATCGTCAGTTTTATCGTTAGTTTTAAAAAACGTTAGTTTTACCGGCAGTTTTATCGTCAGTTTTATCGTTAGTTTTAATAAACGTCAGTTTTATCGTTAGTTTTAAAAAACGTCAGTTTTACCGTCAGTTTTATTGTCAGTTTTATTGTCAATTTTATCGTCAGTTTTACCGTTAGTTTTAAAAAACGTCAGTTTTACCGTCAGTTTTATCGTCAGTTTTATCGTTAGTTTTAAAAAACGTCAGTTTTACCGACAGGTTTATCGTCAGTTAAACCGTTAGTATTATCGTCCGTTTTAATATCAATTTTATCGTCAGTTGTATCGTTAGTTTTAAAAAACGTTAGTTTTACCGTCAGTTTTATCGTCAGTTTTATCGTTAGTTTTAATAAACGCCAGTTTTATCGTTAGTTTTAAAAAACGTCAGTTTTACCGTCAGTTTTATCGTCAGTTTTATTGTCAGTTTTATTGTCAATTTTATCGTCAGTTTTATCGTTAGTTTTAAAAAACGTTAGTTTTACCGGCAGTTTTATCGTCAGTTTTATCGTTAGTTTTAATAAACGTCAGTTTTATCGTTAGTTTTAAAAAACGTCAGTTTTACCGTCAGTTTTATCGTCAGTTTTATTGTCAGTTTTATTGTCAATTTTATCGTCAGTTTTACCGTTAGTTTTAAAAAACGTCAGTTTTACCGTCAGTTTTATCGTCAGTTTTATCGTTAGTTTTAAAAAACGTCAGTTTTACCGACAGGTTTATCGTCAGTTAAACCGTTAGTATTATCGTCCGTTTTAATAAACGTCAGTTTTATCGTTAGTTTTATCGTCAGTTTTATCGTCAGTTTAATAAACGTCTGGCTTATCGTTAGTTTGAATAAACCTTTTTTAAAAATAAAAGTCAGTTTTATCGTAACTTTTTATAAATCTTTAATTGTTTTATAGAGACCGCCCGGTCAGCGAAATAGTGAAGGCAACCTAACCGCTCCGCCACCTAGCTACTGATAATAGCGGCGAAATATCTAATAATGCCTTACCTGACATAATTCATCGGAAATAACCTCCTAGTAGGAATGGATTCAATATCCAATAACCCTGTATAATCAACGCTGAAAAGTTTAAAGTTTTTTTTCTTCTAGAAATTGGTTTACTATTGCGCTTTTTTACTTTGACTATGGACCACTCTTAGGGCGTACTACAATTCTATAAAATCTCATCCCGAAATCAATTACCTATGTCGTGCCCTTGTAAGTGAATATAGTTTTATTTGCATTGATGATTTTGAGTGCAGTGGTGGTAATCCTTGGCAAAATATTAAAGATTATGTTAGTTTACTTACTGGATCGTGAACCTTTGGCTTCTCTATATATCCTGGTGGCTTCGTTGCCACAACTGCTCCCAGGGTCAAAACTAGGACTAGAGTTTGTGCTAGCAACATCTGAAATGAGATAAAAATAAATATTTAAATAAGGAATTACACAAATGAGACATTACAAACGAAAAACATTTAGGCGACTCAATTTGGAAGAAAAAATTGAACAGGTAGACCTATTCAGATATCTCGGAAGCGAAGTAACCAGCTCTAATTACCTCCCCAGAGAAGTAAGGTTACAGGCAGATAAGGCTGCAGCGGTTGCAAGCTGCCTCAAAATTGTCATATGGATAAACAAGGACATGAGGACTGACAGCAAGGTACGCATTTATTAGACCTGTGTGCGACCAATCCTCAGATATGGCATTGAATTAAGGGCAGACACTGTCAAGACAAAGAGCATGCTCAGGACAACCGAGATGAAAACACTCCGCGCTATAGCTGGCAAAACCCTACGTGATCGAGTTAGGAATACAGCAATCCGAGAAATCTGCGAGGTCGAAGATTTGGTCAGATGGGGACGTCAAAGACGGCGATACTGGCATCAACATGTAGAAAGAATGAGCTCAAATAGGATAACTAACTAAATAAAAACACAAACAATAGCTCTTCATGGAACGCCAAACGGACAACGCCGACGAGGAAGACCCCCGAAACGGTGGAGAGAAAGCTGGAGTTCAGCGTCTCAAGAGGACCCGCCTGAAATAACAGACTCCTGAGTCTATCAAAAGTGAAGAAGAAGAAGAAGAATTTGGACCAAAGATACTGAGAGAAGGCTGGTTGTATTCATCACAGGAAGAAAGTTAATATCCTGCATAAACAGATCGCAAGATCTACAATCAGAAAAAGAAGATTTGGACACAAAACGGTAAACAAACATACAATATTGATATGTAACTGAGAGATAACATACTATTATCTCTGAAGGATCCCAAATATGTCTGCGTCGGTAAGGCAGTACTCTTTCCAGAATTTGTAATATATTTTTATGAACACTGCCTCACTGACACTAAAAATTTAATAAAATTACGTTTTTGGATTATTTTTAATTTTATTCTGATTATATGTATGATGTATGAAAGAGCTGAAAGGGTTGGATGTAGGTGCCAAAATGAGCGGAGTGTCAGTAAGCTGTCTCTTGTATGCGGATGACGCTGTCCTACTTGCAGACAATGAGCATGAACTACAAGTCCTGGTGAAAAGTATGTATGAGGTATGCATGCGAAATGATCTGATGATGAATGTTAACAAGTCTAAGGTAATGATTTTTGAAAAGGAAGAAACCATGACAGTCTGCAACATTAGCGTGAATGGTGAAAATTTGGAGCAAGTAGTTGAGTTCGTGTTTTTAAGTAGTATGTTTACAAGAGATGGGCGAGTGGAGAAGGATATTGAAAGAAGGGTTGTGGCAGGCAACAAAGTGAATGGTGCACTTAAAGTTGTCATCGAAAACAAAAACCTATCCAAAAAAGCTAGAATGGCAGTTAACAATGGTGTTCTTCTACCGACCCTTATGTATGGAAGCGAAGCATGGAACTGGCAAAAGAAGGATGAAAGTAGAATAAATGCAGTTGAAATGAGATCTCTTCGAAGAATGTGTGGATATTCTGTGTATGATAGAGTGTCGAATGAAAATATAAGAAGTGAATGCGGTGCGAATGATGGTGTCATGAACAAAATAATGAAAGGATCATTATGATGGTTTGGACATATGGAAAGAATGAATGAAGAAAGAATGGTAAAAAAATTATATGGTAATGATGTAAATGGAAACAGAAATAGAGGAAGACCGAGGAAAACGTGGCACGATCAAATAAATCAAATATTGAATGTCGGCCATGTGAGGAGTCAAAGAAATCGACGCGCGTGCATGACACGATGTATGAATGTTGAGGAAGCGAGAGAAATATGTCAGGAAAGAAAAGTGTGGCAGTCAATTCATTCTGCCTACCCCTTCGGGGAGACGGCGTGATGGTTATCGTTATATGACGGTAGTGTAAAAAAAAGGTGAACAATTTGGTGTTTTGTAATGTTAGAATAAACCGATTTTTTTAAGGATTGAAAATCTTTATTTCCGTGAATATTTCACGGGTTGCAACTAGTATACTTTCTTTATCATTCTTTCTTCATTCCTTCCGTGTGTCCTAACCATCTTAATGACCCTTTCATTATTATATTTAATACGTTTATAACGATAATTTGCAGGCTTATTGAGCTAAGATATGACATTAAAATAATTATATCTGTAAAAATTGCCGTTCTCTTGTGCGCGGCCGCTATTTCATCTCTTGTTAACTTCCTATTGACGCCCCTCTAGAGAAACTGAGCAGTTGACCAATACATTTCACTCGACCGTAGGTACGTAGTACATGTATCGCTTCTGTTCCTACCGATTGAGGTATAATATTTTAGGAGTATATGATAGACGGTATACCCATGAGTGACCTGTCTGTAAACTGTCTGCTTTACGCGGACGATGCCGTTCTCGTTGCGGATAGTGCGGACGAATTACAAGTCTTGGTGTCGAGAATGTATGAGGTATGCAAGTCGAACGATTTAATGATGAATGTCGGAAAGCCAAAGGTGTTAGTTTTTGAAAGGAAAGAGCAAATGACAGTTTGTAATATAAGTGTAAATGAAGAGAACTTGGAACAGGTGAGGGAATTTGTGTATTTAGGTAGCATGTTCACAGCGGATGGTCGAACGGACAGTGATGTTGAAAGAAGGGTTGGTGCGGGTAACAAAGTGAATGGAGCTTTAAAAGTAGTTATTGGAAACAAGAATTTATCAATGAAAGCGAAAATGGCCGTTCACAATGGAGTTCTGGTCCCAACACTTACGTATGGAAGCGAAGCATGGAACTGGCAGAAGAAAGATGAGAGCAGAATAAATGCGGTAGAGATGAGGTCCCTAAGACGTATGTGCGGTAGAACGATGTACGACAGAATCTCAAATGCTGATATTAGGAAGGAATGTAGAGCGAAAGAAGGTATTATGAACAAAATTATGAAAGGTTCGCTGCGTTGGTTCGGACATATCGGACATACCGGAAGAATCGACGTGCGTGTATGACTCGATGTATGAATGTGGAGGAAGCTAGAGAGGTGTGCCAGGATAGAGTAGTGTGGCGGTCCATTCTCTCTGCCTACCCCTGCGGGGAAACGGCGTGATGGTTGACTATAGTGTAAGTTTACATGTGTAAGCGGGAAGAAGAGCGGGACATACAAGGGAAAAAATATAATATAACTAACTAACCATCACGCCATCTCTCCGAAGGGGCAGGCAGAAGTAATGGACTGCCACACTTTTCTTTCCTGACATATTTCTCTCGCTTCCTCTACATTCATACATCGTGTCATGCACGCGCGTCGATTTCTCTGACTCCTCGCGTGGTCGACATTCAATATTCGATTGATTTGATCGTGCCACGTTTTCCTCCGTCTTCCTCTTTTCCTGGTTCCATTTATATCGTAAGCATTATTTTTTTTACCATTCATTCTTCATTCTTTCCATATGTCCAAACCATCTTAACCCTTAACGTACCGCGTTCAAAACAAAACGCTCGCTCCCATGTGGTAAATTCAGTTTACCGCTAACTTTATCTAAATATCAAGCATATGACTCGATGAATCAAAATTTAATTTATGTCATCTTGTAGGGAATTTCATTAGGAATAGATCGATATCTATAACATACATGGATTATTTGAAATACATATCATTATTAATTTTTTTCTGGAACCATGCAATTTCTGATATGGAATGCGTCACAGCATACGAGCAACTGACACCAAGTATAAACTTGTCTCGCCCCGCCGCGCCGCGCCGCGGCCGGCGGGGCGAGACTTTACGAGATTTTACGTATGATAAAGGCACATAGGCAAAATGTATAGTACGTTCAAGACAACGAGTACGTTTTAATATTTGTCCCTTTTGGTAAAGTGTTAATATTTTCACAGTTCTGATATTATTAAGTTGCGTGCTGCGTTTCCGTCCACAGTCGGTATTATTACGTACCTATGAGAAAAGGCCAAACATATAATTTATAATACGTTCAAAACAGCGAGTAAGTATTTGTCACTTTTGATAAAGTTGTAAATTTTAGCAAAACAAATTCTACCTTAACACGAATGAAGGTGAGGGCAGTCTTAGAATATATTTTTTTTTGGGATGAAGGATGTAATTTTTTGCTTTTTTTTATTACGAAATATTGAGAACACTTTAATGGAGGATTACAATTTTTTTTTATAATATTAGAGTCCATAGGTTTTAATAAAATCAACTTTAAATTGGCAGTGGAAACTCAATTGACCACATGGCAACGCGACGGTTAAAACAATAAAATTATATAGACATGTTTCGGACAAACAGTCCTTCTTCAGTAAAGTTACATATTTATAAAAATATTATAAAATTGTTGTTGTTTACATGATCTGACAGATGTTATAAAGATATATTTTGGAAGGTTTATGTTTTTGTTATAACAAATATTATGATTCGATTTAAGATTTAAAATAATAATTTAAAGTTTTTATTGGGGCTCAGGTAATTACTTACAACAAAGGAAATAAATCAAAGATTGGACTTGACGTTAAATTCATTTGATTATTTATAATATTTTCTTTATTTTTAATAGCTTTTTTAATTTCTCAAATTTCGAGATTACTCAAAGTTATATTTCTATTTGAATTGAATTAATTATATTTGAATTTACGATTTGATATCATTTGGTTGTGTGTCAATGTTTTTTTACCATAATAAAAATCCGAATTGAATAATTTTTATGAATTGGTTTCGGCTTCGCTTTATTACATAAATGCTACTCAAACTGGTTCTATAAAAGCTCTTTAGTTTGAACCAATTATTATTTATGCCTGACTTAATTAATTTGATTGAGAGTAAAAAATGCTTTCACCATCGTTATTTACGACGAGTCAGTGGTTCGAAACATTTTATTTTATTATGTAAGTATTTAATTGAATTTATCTTAAAATCATAACAGCACAAGACAGAATGAAAAAAAAAACAGTAACCAAACAAAAAGTATTACTAGAAAGTTGTATAGTGCTTCTGTGCGGCAATTTGGAGTATAAAATAAATTGTGGCTCTTACCACTCCATTATTTTTTGTCAGCCAACTCTAATTTAAATAATGTCAAAATAATTTTTTGATAGGGTGTTGAAAAATCGTTAAAAATTAATTTGTATTGATTTATTCTTCATATAAAAAACAATTTACAAAAAACATTATGGACTACTAATAGTTTTGCATAGTATGTTACTTTTTAAAACAATCTCCAGGATGAAGACCAGGTTTTCTGGAACAGGTATCACAAAACCACACTGTTTCCCGTCTTCCCCCAGGAATCTTTCTGTTACTGCACACAGTCTTTAGAACCTTTGTCCAGTTTCGCAATAAAGTGGGGTTTATACTCTAATCGCTCCTCTGCATGACGTATCAAGCCAAGTTCCCGCCATTTTAGGTTATGTGAATTTGCAAGGATTATTTTATTGCAAAATAAAAATGGAAAACAGTCAAAATCTTATTAAAACGTGAAATTTAATTAATAACAACGACACGTGTCAAGTTTTGCGCGCGAAAATACACCGCTCGCGCAAGTCTTGTATTGTCGGTCGCCAGCCGACAACTGAGTTGTAGCGTACATATAGCGATGTCGGCTGGAATTCGACAAAGGAGTGGTAAGGGTTTAAACAAACCATCACGCCGTTTCTCCGCAAGGGCCAGCAGAGAATTTCATATTGCCCTTATCCTTACAATATCATGACACAATTTCTGGATTCCTTCATGTTCATACAGCGAGTCATAAAAGCACGTCGATTCTTTCGACTTTTTACATGGTTAAATTTAACTAATTTGGTCATGTATTGTTTTCTTCGATATTCCTTGACTTCGTAATCCATTAACATCGTAACATTTACTGTCTTATCCATTTTTTTAAATCTGCGTTTCATGTGTCCAAGCCACCACTAACTTACTAACTAATTAACTAACCATCACGCCGTGTCTCCGAAGGGGTAGGCAGAATAATGGACCGCCACACTTTAGTTTCCTGACATAATTCTCTCAATTCATCAACACTCATACATCGTGTAATACATGCACGTCAATTTTTCCGACTCCTCGCGTGACCGACATTAAATTTTTGATGGTGCCATGTTTTCCTTGGTCTTCCTCTATTTCTATGATAGTTCCATTTACATCGTTAACATATATTTTTTTTACCATGCTTTCTTCATTCATTCTTTCCACGTGTCATAAAAAGGAAATAAAAAAAACAGAGTCGTTATTTATTTTCTCTGCCTACCTCTTCGGAGAAATGGCGTGATGGTTAGTTTAAAAAAAAAACTTTCTTTTTATCCCTGTAGTCTCTTGTTTTGATCATAAATGTCGTATTTATACAAACTTTTCTCCCGGTGTATTTTATCTATGGAACATTATTTTAGAGTGTTGCCATTTCTCATAGCAGGGGTAAACAGCCGTTGGTTAAAATAATATCTTCAGTTTAGTTGTCTTCGAAAACAGATTTATATTTAATTAGCTAAGATGGCAGTTCATTATGTAATTTTTTTTGTAAAATGTTTTTATTTATTTATTATTATTATTATTTAACTATATAGCTGTTATTGAAAAACTTTGTTTTTATATGTCAATGAAAGCGAAAACGGCCGTTCACAATGGAGTTCTGGTCCCAACCCTAATGTATGGAAGCGAAGCATGGAACTGGCAGAAGAAGGATGAGAGTAGAATAAATGCGGTAGAGATGACGTCCCTAAGACGTATGTGTGGTAGAACGATATACGACAGAATCTCAAATGCTGATATAAGAAAGTAACGTAGAGCGGAAGAAGGTATTATTAACAAAATTATGAAAGGATCGCTGCGTTGGTTCGGACATATGGAACGCATGGATGGAGAAAGAATGGTTAAGAAAGTATACGTTAATGATGTAAATGGGGTACGAAGTCGAGGCAGACCGAGGAAAACATGGCATGACCAAATTAATCAAATTTTAAAGGTTGGTCATGTTAGAAGTCGGAGGAATCGTCGTGTATGACTAGTTGTATGAATGTGGAGAAATCTAGAGAGGTTTGCCAGGATAGAGTAGTGTTGCGGTCCATTCTCTCTGCCTACCCCTTTGTTTGTTTTGTTTTTATATCACAATTGTATTTATTTTACGACAGCTGTTTCATCAACCAATGTTGACATCATCAGGTGTTACCATAATGTATCAAATGTAAAATTTTCTTAATATAAAATATTCGAAAAATCACGAAAAAATCACGAAAATTTGACATTTGATACATTATTGTATCACCTGATGATGTCAACATAGGTTGATGAAACAGCTGTCGTAAAATAAATACAATTGTGATATAAAAACAAAGTTTTTTCATTAACAGCTATAAAATGTTAAAGTATCATAGTGTTTCGGCCAAAACAATGGACTATTTAATTAACTATTACATCATAAGTCTTGTAATAAAAAAAATAAACTGGTTGTAAGAGAGATGTAATTTTTTAATAATTACATAAATTAAATAAAAAAATATCAATAATAATAATTCATTTACGAAGTTCAATAAAATAGAAACTTAATTTATAAATATTAAAATAAATAATACACTTTATATTTAACCACGGTTAAGTAATTATAATTGATGCCAACTAGTTTCATTTGAATAACTGTTAAAAACCTTTCCTTTTTTAAAAACATTTTACACTATTTTTTTGTTTCTTGAACAATGATGTAAATATCCATATTAAATAATTAACAAACAAACCATCACGCCGTTTCCCCGCAGGGGTAGCCAAAGAGAATGGACCGCCACACTTCTCTATCCTGACTTACCTCTCTAACTTCCTCCACATTACAACGAGTCATACACGCACTTCGATTCTTCCGACTACTAACCTTTAAAATTGGATTAAATTGGTCATGCCATATTTCCTCGGTCAATCTCGACTCTGTACTTCATTTACATTGTTAACGTATACTTTCTTCATCCATACGCTCCATATGTCCAAACCAACGCAGCGATCCTTTCATAATTTTGTTCATAATACCTTCTTCCGCTCTACATTCCTTTCTTATATCAGCATTTGAGATTCTGTCGTATATCGTTCTACCACACATGCGTCTTAGAGACCTCATCTCTACCGCATTTATTCTGATCTCATCCTTCTTTTGCCAGTTCCATGCTTCGCTTCCATACATAAGGGTTGGGACCAGAACTCCATTTTGAACAGCCGTTTTCGCTTTCATTGATAAATTCTTGTTTCCATTAACTATTTTTAAAGCTCCATTCACTTTGTTACCCGCACCAACTCTTCTTTTTAATAAAGTGAGTGCCGTATACTAAGTATATAAAAAAAGAAATATTAAACGTCTACAAGAGAAAGTTATGGCGAGTATAGAAGAAAAATAAAAGTGTATTTGTCTGTCCCTCTGTCTTATTGATAATGTTATCAAATCGTCAAGTGTCGACTGTTTGTTATATGCTGACGATGCTGTGTTAATCGCTGACAGAAGAGTAAATTTGCAAGTCTTAGTGTCAAGGATGTATGAGGCATGCAAAAAGAGTGACTTGGTGATGAATGTGTCCAAATCTAAAGTGATATTTTTCGAGAAAGAAGAATGTATGACGATTTGTGATATAAGTGCGATGGGCGAGAAATTGGAGCAAGTTACCGAATTTACGTATCTGGGAAGCATGTTTACAAGAGACGAAAAAATAGAGAAAGACATCGGAAGGAGGGTTGGTGCTGGGAATAAAATAAATGGCGCACTCAAAGTCATTACTGCAAATAGAAATATATCCACAGAAGCAAAAATGGCAGTACACAATGGAGTTCTTGTGCCAACCCTCATGTATGGAAGTGAAGCTTGGAGCTGGTAAAAGAAGGATGAAAGCAGGATAAACGCTGTAGAAATGAGATCACTAAGAAGAATGTGCGGGGAAATCGTTGTATGATAGAATACCGAACGATGAAATAAGAAAGAAATGTAAGGCATCATGGATAAAATTAAAAAAGGATCCCTGAGATGGTTTGGACATATGGAACGAATGGATGAGAGTAGAATTGTTAAAAAGTTGTGCACAAGCAGCGTGAGCTGAAAAAGAAGCCGAGGACGACCGAAGAAAACATGGCGTGACCAAATTAATCAATTACTAAAAGGCGGCCACATTCAAAGTCGGAATAATCGACGTGCGTGCATGGAACGATACGAGGTATGCCAGGACAGAGCATTGTGGCGATCTATCCTCTCTGCCTACCCCTCCGGGGAAATGGCGTGATGGTTAGTTAGTTAGTTAGTTCGACTTAATTCGTACGTCTAGTTCACCCCAGTACAATTCCAATTGCTCTATTTTGAATAATTTGCATCTTTTGATTATCGGTTTTATTAATCGAATACTCCAGATCAATTTATTAAGCACTAGGAAACTAAGTCAATATAGTGTAGATGCTCTGTGAAATAGGAGAAGGGGTTATCCGGTTTCTGTTGATGCTGTCTGAATGCGGTTTGTAATTTATACATATATAATACTTTCCCAAAGGGATTCGAGTGAAATTGTAGCAGGCGACCTCACACTTGATAGTGTAAATATAATTATAGAGCCACAAACGTAAGCTGGCGGTGGTGCACAAAATTATTTTTAATTTCCTAAGTAAAGTAATAAAAGCCTAAAAAATTGCGGAGGAAGCTAGAAAAGTGTGTCAGGGTTGAAAGTGTGGCGGTCTATTCTGTCTGCCTATCCTTACGGAGAAATATTTCGTTTGTTTGTTTATTTAATTAAGAAATAATCTTGAATATGGATTTCTGCGTGGATAACGCCTTACGTTTAATAAAAACACGATAAAATGTTGCTTAAAAGCTGTGAATTTATGACTTAAAGTAATGCACTGCGTGTTGTTCTATCCTCCATATCTACGTATGATGTTTAGTTCGTTTTTTTACAGTAATTATGCGGTCTGATAGGAAATACGCATTTAATCAGTGACTAAATCCTACTGTAGCGTGCAACCAATGATATACAATTATTTCACATAATCGCCCATACGTTCGTGATTGATTGAAGCGGAGAAACGAGAAACACGTTATGTTAAATTTTTTAAGCATTTAAAAATAAGAAAATAAGAATAAATGCGGTAGAGATGAGGTCCCTAAGACGTATGTGTGGTAGAACGATGTACGACAGAATCTCAAATGCTGATATTAGGAAGGAATGTAGAGCGAAAGAAGGTATTATGAACAAAATTATGAAAGGTTCGCTGCGTTGGTTCGGACATATGGAGCGCATGGGTGAAGAAAGAATGGTCAAAAAAGTATACGTTAACAATGTAAATGGAGTAAGGAGTCGAGGTAGACCGAGGAAAACATGGCATGACCAAATTAATCAAATATTAAAAGTTGGTCATGTCAGAAGCCGGAAGAATCGACGTGTATGACTCGATGTATGAATGTGGAGGAAGCTAGGGAGGTGTGCCAGGATAGAGTAGTGTGGCGGTCCATTCTCTCTGCCTACCCCTGCGGGGAAACGGCGTGATGGTTTGTTGTTGTTGTTGTTAAAAATAAGTAAAACATACGATAATTTTGTCTTAACACTATTTTATGGTCTGGGATCCAGACCCGGTGTTGCAGCGGGGACTTGGAGGCATAGGACCAACCAAGAGATCCATATGATGACCCAGCAGCCCCTTATAACGAAAGCCGGTCACCTAGACCAGAACAGACCTAGTACACGTCAAGACCGACCGTAATGCCCGTGGGCAGGATAATAATCCTTCTAAATCGTTTCTCTTAGGAGGTGGACATTTTTCACGATAGTTAGGTTATCCTTAGTCGTCTATAACAAAAGAAAACGAAGATCACAAGGAAATCGAAAGAAGAATCACAATTGGTAACAAAACATTCCTCTCTCTACTACCAGCGCTCAAATCAAGAAACGTACACTGAAAAACCAAAATCATCCTGTATAAAACAATCATCAGAACAGTAGTGACCTATGGATGTGAGGCGTGGACAATGACAGCAAAAACCGCAGAGCGACTGGATACTTTTGAGAGAAGGGTGCTGCGCAGAATTTTGGGACCTGTGAATGATGGTGAAGGCTGGAGAGTGCGGCATAATGACGAGCTGTACCATATTTACAAAGCTCCCAGTCTCTCCACACAGGTCAGACTGAATAGACTGAGATGGGCCGGTCACGTGCAGAGGATGCCGTCATCGCGAACCCCAAAAAGATTGCTGGAGTGGCACCCAGGTGGTAGAAGACCAAATGGACGACCAAGGCTGCGATGGGAGGATGAAGTTGGGAGAGATGGGGCAAGATTGTTGAGAGTGTCGGATTGGAGGGTCGAAGCGGAGGACAGGAGGAGTTGGATGCGAAGAATACTGGAGGCTTAGGCTCGATATGGGCTGTAGGGCCATCGAAGAAGAAGAAGAAGAAGAAGGTTACCCTTAGAAAGCATACATCTCTGATTTATTTAAATTGTATTTGCTATTCTTGTACTATTGTTTCTTTATGTAGGGTGTTTTTTTGAGAGGTTTGATTTTTAAACTGACAGCATTGTTTCTACAGACTGTAAATTTGACAATTGACAGTTGATTTGTAGTCAATACGTTTTGCCATTTTACCATAATTAGACTGACGTCAGAACAGCACTTGTAAATTGTGCAAATTTATTTTGAAAATTATGGTTCGGTTCGCCAAACTTATCGTGCATTATGTCCATTTTACAATCAACATAATCGTCCATCCGAGCAAGTTATTCGGAAGACCATGGATCGTTTTCGCACCACGTACACTCTAGTGGATAATACGCATCCACAAAGACGAAAAACAAAATTATGAAAGGATCGCTGCGTTGGTTCGGACATATGGAACGCATGGATCGAGAAAGAATGGTTAAGAAAGTATACGTTAATAATGCAAATGGGGTACGAAGTCGAGGCAGACCGAGGAAAACATGGCATGACCAAATTAATCAAATTTTAAAGGTTGGTCATGTTAGAAGTCGGAGGAATCGACGTGCGTGTATGACTCGATGTATGCATGTGGAGGAAGCTAGAGAGGTTTGCCAGGATAGAGTAGTGTGGCGGTCCATTCTCTCTGCCTACCCCTGCGGCGAAACGGCGGGATGGTTGGTTTGTTTGTTTGCACAAAGACGACAATTGTCGAAAATTGGACTTCACGATTGCGCTTCATTCGAGCTAGCCGTGGCGCTCATATGCCCGAAATCATATTTAAACAATAATGGAATAAAATTATCTATTAAATAAAGCCAATATCATAGACAATGATATTATTTTAATGTATATTTTTCATTTTGAATGTGTATTGTATACCTCTAAAAAGAACACTCTATATTTCTTCGTTATTTTTAATTACTCTTAATTTTTTTAATTGACTTATGTTTTATGGTACTTTTTACTTATTTAAAAAAATATATTAAATATTCTTTTGAGTTGTAATCTTAAGCGTATTGGAAAATGTCTATAATGTATATGATTGTTTAAATAAAATGAATTAAATTGAATAGTTAGAGAAAAGCTTGAGTAGATTGTCACTAAAGCCAACCTTTTGAAGCTTTCGAAGTAAAAGTTCGTGGACCACCTTAAACACTTTTGAAAAATCTATACCAGCTATAGTTTAACATAGTTGTTCATAAAACGATCAATTAAAACAGATGAAAAAATGAAAAATGGACATGCAGTGTTCTTTGAATAAAAGTTTGATTCAAAAAATGTTTGTTTTAGGAAATTGACGGTGATGTTTTAAAGGAAAAATATGTCAATAATTCTTGCAATAAGATCACGCATGCCACGTGGATATTGTACACGTACGCAAGAGGTTACAGTGGCATGCGTGACTGTTTTATAACACAAGCCATTCGAGTGTGGCGCCACGGAAACAATGACGAATATTAAGGTAATAATAAAAATAATGTCTGCGATAAAGCACTGTTTATGATGAAACTAACCGTAATACCTGTAGACTTGAAAATATGACGTATTTAACATTTCTCTTACTGCGATCAAAATTACAGTACACACTTCAAAATTACAGTTTTAAATTAAAAAAAACTAACTAACTAACCATCACGCCGTCTTCCCGAAGGTGTAGGCGGAAAGATTTGACAGCCACACTTTTCTTTCCTGACATACTTCTCTCGCTTCCTCAACATTCATACATCGTGTCATGCACGCGCGTCGATTTCTCTGAATCCTCACATGGCCGACATTCAATATTTGATTTATTTGATCGTGCCACGTTTTCCTCGGTCTTCCTCTTTCGTTAACATATAATTTTTTTACCATTCATTATTTCCATATGTCCAAACCATCTTAATGATCCTTTCATTATTTTGTTCATGACACCATCATTCGCACCGCATTCACTTCTTATATTTTCATTCGACACTCTATCATACACAGAGTATCCACACATTCGTCTAAGAGATATCATTTGTACTGCATTTATTCTATTTTCACCCTTATTTTGCCAGTTAAGCCATTTTAAATAATAATTAAATAAAATGATGTTTTTTGTAACTACTAGCACATTTGTCTTTATTTCGACAGCGACCGGTTTCGCCAGGCTGAATGCGTGATTAACAAAATTAAAGAAAAAGGGTCAATAAGATGGTTTGGACATATGGAGCGAATGGATGAGGGAAGAATGGTTAAAAAGATATATACAAGTACTGTGAATGGGAAAAGAAGTCGAGGAAGGCCAAGGAAGACATGGCATGACTAATTACTTCAAGGCGGCCATGTTCGAAGTGGGAACAATTGACGAGCGTGTACTTCACGATGTGTGAATGTAGAAGAGGTGCGAGAATTATATCAGGATAGAACAATGTGGCGATCCATCCTCTCTGGCTACCCCTCCGGGGAAACGGCGTGATGGTTTGTTAGTTAGTTAGTTAGTTCAGTACATTTTTTTGTATTATTTCTATTAAAAAATATAAATTTTAAGGGGGTCATGGGTCGAATAATTTTGGGCCACACTGGTTTAAGGGTTTCTTGATGTAACTTGTAGCTGAAGCAGGATCAGCGGTAGCTCTTCCATGTTAAGAGCACAGTAAAAATGGTTCCATAAATCGAAGGTTGCGATGGAAGAGATGTGAAATCCACCCTGTTCTACTGCATTCTTCAAGTCCAGATAGCAGACCATTCTTCTGCTTCTAATGATGTTGAAAGTGAAAATACTGGACCTACATACATTGAACTCTCTTGATATGGAGGGAATTTTTTTCTTGTTGTTATCGAGAAGAAACTATTTATCGAAATGCCCAAGAGATCGCCAACCTTTTTTATATATAGGTATTATAGTAATTTAACTGTTTTGAAGTTAAAATTATACAAGTTTTTTCGATACAACTTATACAAGTTTAAAATTTTACAAGGATATAATATGGAAAAACAAGTATATGAGAACTGACAGTAAGGTCAGAATATATAAAACCTGCGTAAGGCCTATACTGACATATAGCATTGAGACCAGAGCGGATACCACAAGAACGAAGGCTAAAGTACGGGTGGCAGAGATCTGCAAGGTGGAGGATGTCGTGAGATGGGGCAGACAACGCAGAAGATACTGGAATGCGCACGTGCAGAGGATGGATCCCACCAGAATCCCACACGCTGTGGCGCATCAGATTCCTGCCGGCTGCCGTCCCCCCGGAAAACCGCCGAAGAGATGAAGAGATAGCTGGGAGTCAACCTCCCAAGAGAGGCCAGCCTGATTTCAGGAACAGACCAAAGGTCTACAAGGAGAAGAAGAAGAAGAAGAAGAAGAAGATTTTTCGTTTATATAAAGAATTTTGACAGATGTAAAAATAAATTTTTCATTTGTTCCAATGACAATTTGAATAAATTCCTCAATATTATTTTAAAGTTCTTGCTGGTGTCGGTTTGTTTTAAGTGCCTTATTACAGCTAAAAAAACTGTGGATACGTGGGACATAAATTAAAAAGACAGTGTAAAATAGACGATAGACAATGTGCACCATTTAAAAATACCATTATGTGTTAAATTTTTTTATTGTGTTATTTCATTTTATATCATTTTTTTAATATTATTTGTTTTAGATTTATTTTGTGGATGTTTTACGATTGAAGTGTGCGCGGGGGATGCCTGGCGATGAGGTTCGCATCCATCACACCGCGTCTCCCGCGGGGCGAAAAGAGAAGCATGGAGTGCCGCATCGGTTAAAGTGTGGCAGTCCATTCTTTCTGCCTACCCTTTCGGGGAGACAGCGTGATGGTTAGTTAGTTAGTTATTACAGTTAACTAGTTGATCACGGCAATTAAGTCGCTATACACGGAAAGATTGATATCAATAGAGGTGTCAAACAGGGTTGCGTAATGTCCCCGTGGTTATTTAATCTGTATATGGACAAGTGTATGAAAGTGCTGAAAGGGTTGGATGTTGGTGCCAAAATGAACGTAGTGTCAGTAAGCTGTTTCTTGTATGCGGATGACGCTGTCCTACTTGCAGACAACGAGCATGAACTACAAGTCCTGGTGAAAAGTATGTATGAGGTATGCATGCGAAATGATCTGATGATGAATGTTAATAAGTCCAAGGTAATGATTTGTGAAAAAGAAGAAATCATGACAGGTGAAAATTTGGAGCAAGTAGATGAGTTCGTGTATTTGGGTAGTATATTTATAAAATATGGGCGAGTGGAGAGGGATATTGAAAGAAGGGTTGGGGCAGGCAATAAAGTGAATGGTGCACTTAAAGTTGTCATCGCAAACAAGAACGTTTCCAAAAAAAAATGGCAGTGCACAATGATGTTCTTGTACCGACCCTTATGTTTGGAAGCGAAGCATGGAACTGGCAAAAGAAGGATGAAAGTACCATAAATGCAGTAGAAACGAGATCTCTTAGACGAATTTGTGGATACTCTACTATGATAGAGTGTCGAATGAAAATATAAGAAGTGAATGCGGTGTTAATGATGGTGTTATGAACAAAATAATGAAAGGATCATTAAGATGGTTTGGACACACGGAAAGAATGAGTGGAAGAAAGAATGATAAAAAAATTATATGTTAATGATGTAAATGGAACTAGAAATAGAATCGGAAGACTGAGAAAAACGTGGCACGACTTACATCCTTTTTTTTTTTTTTTTTTTCTTATTTTGGAATAATTCAAATAATCCAAACGAGTTTTGAGGACTTTCTACATGAAGATACTGAGGACGATTGAAGGCAATAGATCGCGTGAGGAATACCAAAATTATAAAGATATGTGAGGTTAAGGATATTATAAGATGGAGTAGACAGTCAAGGAGGGACTGATACAATCATGTCCAAAGAATGGACACCACCAGACTCCTTTATATAGCATTACATAATTAGTCTCACGGGACTCGTGGATGATCACCTAAACGATGGAGGAATAGCTCGTCGTGCATATCAAAGCAATGTTCCTACGTTTTTTGTACCACAGAGAAAACGGTTATTACCCCTGGCTGTACCCAACTGATTTCTTGCTGGGTATGCTGGACTACCAATCATTGGAAATCAGACCAACTATCTATTCGGGTGCTTATTTTTTTCAACTGATTCGTGGTCGAATACATAACTCGGATATTTTGAATGACTTGACTCTGTTTGTCCCCGACAATTATCTGCGACAATTGCAACATTGATTAATTCACCTGCCACTGTGCAGAACCAATCTACCTTTGGTTATGCCCGTGGGCAGGGCAATAATCCTTCTAAACCGCATCTCTCCGGATGTGGACATCTTCCACGATAGTGAGGCTACCCTCAGAAAGCATCTATCTCTTATATAATGTATAAAATTGATATTTGCTTCTCTTGTTCTTCTTATTGTTTCTTTTTACTTAATTGTTCTTAAATTTTTAATTATCTTGTGTTTTTTGTGATGATGTTTTTTGTTTATATAGTATTTTTTTAATTTCACAATTATATCTTCTTTGTGTTGAAAATAGTTTTTTTTACAATATTTCGAATGTATACAAATATAATACTTGTAGACAAATACTGGATTTAACCCATTGCGGGTTATATACATTTTTAAGGATTAATTTTATCTTAAAAAAGAGACGAAGATGTCAATTGTTTTTTGAACCAGAATATGGTGGTCGAGGCGTTTACAGGACTTATGATCTGTCATCGGTTGGTTAAGCGATCGCTTTATGTAATACAACGTTCCCATTCCGCACTCCTTACGAGGACCACGTCTGACAAATTTTTGAAAGATGTATATATTCTAATATGTTGAGGGACAATTCAGATATTTTTGTTCAATCTACACTAGCGCCATCTATGTTTTGTATTCTATAGTCATAAGCGATTTGGTAATATACTGTTTTGTTTATGATTTTTTAAAATAAATTGAAATTGAAACCTTTGGCTTTCACGACTGTACCAAGATAAGAGAACTCTCTAACTTACGTAACTTTTATTGAAAGTTAAGCCATTAACACTGTGGAATTCCATAGTAATATACTTTGGGAATTAAAAAAATAACATTTTTTAAACCACAATAAAAAACACGTTTCATTTTTTTCTTAATTATATTATCTTCATAAATTATTATTATTTAATATTATTTATTATTTCTTACTGTTAAAAAATAATTGTAAGTACCTACTTATAACAAATAGCCCAGGTTAATTTTTAAATTTGAATTATTGTGTCGAATTTTAAATGCGTTTTTTATTAGTCTTCCTTTGTCTAGTTTTTGTTATATTTTTACACCTGAAGATGGAGGTATCCTCCGAAACATGTCGTGTATTTTAATATTTTTTATTAAAAAATGGTTTAAACAATGTATTTTTAATTTCAAAAGTATACTTAATTTTATCTACCTGCATGCAAATATCTCTCAATCAAAATTAAAATAAACAGATTAAAATAAAATAGCGTTTCTAGCTCGCTGACCGCTGGTTGTTGATAGCTTTTTCGCATCGATTTACAACATAAAAAAAACTCGCGTTTTCTTTACGTCTGAGTCAATGCACTACGATATATCATTTTTTATAGACCGCAGGTGTTTCGACTACAATTAGTAAATGTATGAATCTTTAACTTTTCTAAAAACAACTGTCATCCGTATCCAACGCGAATAGATTGTACTAAAACACGTTTCAGTGTGAGGTTAGGTTAGGTTGCGTCAATGGTTGGTAGGTCGTGATGGGGTACATCTTTTTTTTTTTTTAAGGAACATAGAAGTTCCCGCCACATACAGCGGCGCCCTTTTATCAGCCTCGCTCGTACACTCCCTGGGCCTGTCTCCGGTCCACCCAGGACTTACATTTAAAGATGGCAACAACAAGGGGGTGCCAGACCACATTTAATCTACTCCATCTTACTTCTATGCTCCGCTGTACTTTATTGAATAAATAAACATAACACATAATACATGAACATTTTAGGAACATTATATAAAAGATAAAAAGAATGATACACCACAGGAATATACAACGGGAAGAACAGGAGAGGCAGAGGAGACAAATGCGGGATGGAAAAAAAATGTGGAGTACAGTTTTTGGCACGTAGGACAAAGGACAAGGTTTAGGAAGCATTTCATAATATTAAATAAATAAATAAAACCACTGCACAAATTATTACAATGGCCAAGAGGGAGAGGAATGAGGCCCGTCACAGAGGAGCAACCTTCTCCTCCTAGCTGGAAAACAGCGCACCCTCAGAGGGCAAAAAGTTATACTTCTATAAAATATCTTGCCGGAAGTTATACTTCTATAAAATGTCACGAAAAATCATGTTGCATATACCACCAGCAACACTACCAACAAGTCCTACTCACTAGCGTCCACGGGTGGTCTCTGACCCCGCGAACCCCGGGCAATGTGGGCGAATGGCGAGTGTCCGGCGCCATAAAGCTGGGCCACCCCAGCTAAGCGAAGGTGACCCCTACAGAAAAAACCATCGAAGAAGGTAATAGGAAACCATTCTGATTATCATTCCCAGGATATCACTATGGCGAGAGCCTTCGCCGGAGTGATTGGCCACGTCAGGGGGACCTGATACGGCACGCGAAGAAGAAGAAAAAGGTTGCGTCAAGTTTCCGTTGAAATCAAATCAGTTTATTTTCTCAAAAGATATTACAACCAATTTTTATAGTTTAAGACATCTATTGAGAACAGGTAAAATATAATAAATATATAATACCAGGAACGCATGAGAGATGGTTCGACATTAGGAATACAAGATACTCTCCAAAGTCAAGATTATTTGTCTTCTGAACGTACTTTTTTATTTTATTTTGAATTTTTTTAAATTTTAATTTTTTATGTATACAACAGGTAATTTGAACCCTATTACTGTATAAAATATTTTTTTTAGCTATCGCCATTTTATTGTTACGTAAATTCTACACCAGACCAAAGACAGTGTGACAATCACACTGCCATCGCCGGGAATCGAACCCGGAACCTTCGAAATGGAAGTCAGAGCTTTTACCACTCTGCCACGAAGGTCGTCACTTTCACGAATATGTAAGAATAATCTCTGAAGCGATCATATTCAGAAGTTTGATTGTTCTCCTCACCGGCATCACCAGAGGCAGGTTGGTTCTGCAAGCTGGGAGATAAAACAGTATGTACTGACGCTGTCAAAGATAACCATTCGGAACATAAAGATGGATAGCCTCCAAGATGACGGAATTCTCAAAGAATCCCCTGATAAGTCTGAAGAAATGGGTAAGGGTGCACCCATCCCTTCTTATCTGTAAACTATTGGTCCGCAGCATGCCCAAGAGGAATGCAGTGGGATAAAGCCACGGATAGCTACCAAACTCCCTCATGTAGAGATATCTATAGATTCCATGGTGAATGCTGACAAGAAATATAGTGTATAAGTTCCAAGTCTCCCAGCGTGGCATGGAAAAACCCATGCTTGGAATAACCTCGAGGGATAGGATCAGAAATGAATTTATCCGACAACGAACCATGGGTGACTGAGGTGGTTCTAAATCAAATCAAATCAAATAAGTTTATTTCATCACCAGACATCTATTGAGGCATCTATTGAGAACAGGTAAAATAATACGAGTATATTGTAAATAGTATACTACCAGAAACGCATGAGAGATGGTTCGACATTAGGAAGACAGAATACTCTCCAGAATTAAGAGTATTTGCCTTCTGAACGTACTTTCACTAATATGAAAGACGTCGATCTCCGAGAAGACCGCGTTCAGCAGATTAATTGCTCTTCCCACCGGTGTCACCAAAGGCACGTTGGTTCTGGCGGCCGGTAGGTAAAACAATCTATGCTGTCGCTGTTGGAGATACCTATCAGGGACAAAAAGCCGAACACCCTCCAGCACGACCGAGTTCTTGAAATATCCTCTGAGTAATCTAAAGAAATCTATCTCTTTGATGCTGCAGAGAGTTAGCCCCAAGCATTTCCAAAAGAAATGCTGTGGGATAGAGCCACGGATAGCGGATAGAGATATCAAAAGGCTGCTAAAAACATCTGAGATAAAGGTTCTAAGATCCATTATTGGAAAATTTTCCAATGAGATCGTGTCCGTAACGTAGAAAATAGAAAACATGTGAAATATTGGACATTGTTGAAAGGAGTAAATCCCGAAGAAGATACCATAGGGACCATGTAGCCAGAGTAGACAGTGACACATTTGCATATACAGACGTTTGTGTAATCCCTTCTGGACACCGTCCACCTGGAAGACCACCTAAGAGATGGAGGCACAATTGGACCTCATCATATCAGGAGATATGAGAGAACTAAATTTATAAGTTCCCCATGGTTATAGCAGAGCAAGGAGACACATATTATTTTATGCCCCAAATTGCCGCACAAAGGCCCTTCGAAGTTATCCTGTATTGAAAGCGATACGTTTTTTAAATGAGGTTGCAAAAGAGATAGACCTATTTGGATGCAATTATGGCGAATTCGTGAATACCCTTACGATAATTGCAGCCAGTGGCGGTACTACCATAGAAGCCCAGAAGCCCGGCTTGCGTAAGAAATTTTGAATCAAACCCCCCAAATCTAAGACATCGTGCCCCCGCATAAACCAACAACCCATCAAATCACCTTCCAAAAATGTTCCCATCAGACGTAAGAGGAATATCCACAAGAGCTGAACCTCTGTAAGCCAGAAGGGGTTTTGATTAATTTTTTTTTTACAAAAGCCGGGCTTCTGGGCTTCTATGGCAGTACCGCCACTGATTGCAGCATGGAAATAACTGGCATATTCCTATTCATAAGGTTCTATGTATATTTCCTTTGATATTGTTTTTTTTACACCCTCACATCGATTTGGATCGGGCTGTAATGATGTATGGAGTTTTTTCAACAAAATAATAATAATGTCTCACAGATAGTCAGATCTATTAAAATATAAACAAATGAAAGAAGAAAAAGTTCTTAGTGTATTGCCGAGTCGTGCATTCGTGCAAATCACGTTTTTGTTAAAAGTAATGATGATTTTTTATTTCAAACGATTGGACATCGGTCAGAATTGTATTTCGCAATCATTGTTTTGAATATCGAATGGATACGCTGCACCGAATAGAGGAGAAAGGTTAATAACCAATTAATTACGTGGGTGTGGTTAGTAAAAAAGTGTAGGCAAACCTCTTAACGGATTCTCGTATAAACAAATGTGAATCAATCATGAAATATTATTAATTTCTCGTTTTAGAAATCGGACCTAAATTATCTACAAGTAATTAATCGAGTTCAGCTCGCTAAGTAAAAGTAATCCCAGATTTCGGAGGCATTTCCATACGTGTTTCAAGTACTTAAATGGCGCCTTAATTTTAACTGGTATACATTGCAAGGGACTGGAATGATTGGTGAAATGAAGTGCTCCGATAGGACATACCCGTCTGGAATGTATATGTATTATTTTTCTTCTTCCTCAGCCTATTTCCGCCCACTCCTGGACAAGGGCCTCCTCCATTTGCTACCATGTCACTGTGTCTTGTGCAGACTGCATCCAGGTTATTCCGACGTGTCTGTTCAGATCACCCTTTCACCGTAGTTGCGGTCGCCCTGCACTTCTCTTTGCCATCCACGGTCTCCAAGTCAGCAGTCTTCTTGTCCATTTTTCATCATTTTAGAGTCGCCACCCGGTGGATGATGTCAGTGACCTTTGTTTTTTCTCTCACCATATCGTTTCTGACTCTGTCTCTTAGGCTTATTCCTAACATGGCTCTTTCCATGGCTCTTTGGGTTACTCGTAGTTTCTCGGCGCTTTGTTTGCACAATGTTACAGTTTCAAGACCATAAGTACCAACTGGCAGAACGCAGGCTTCATAGACTTTTCGTTTCAGGTTGATCGGTATTTTTCGGTTTTTAAGGATGTAACTCATGTTGCCGAAAGCTGCCCAGCTTAGTCCAATTCTTCTTTTTAGCTCTGCGGTTTGGTTATCTCGACCCAATCGAAATTGTGTCCCAGGTATTTAAATTCTTGGACATTCTCAATTCTGTTGCCTTCCACGTTGATTTCAAGCCTTTCCGTGCCCATCACTTTGGTCTTTGCCAGGTTCATATTCAAACCTACAGACTTAACCATCTTAATGTGAAATAATAATCATCATCATAAGCTATTAGTCTTCCAGTGTTGGACATAGGCTTCCCTTTCCATTTTCCACAACTCTCTATCCTTCACTCTGTGTCATTGACCTCCTGCCACCCTTTTGAAGTCATCAGAACATCTTGTTTGTCGTCTGTGTCGCTAATCTAGGGTGCGTCTGGTCCACCGATCATCCGTCGTCCTCGCTATATGGCCAGCCTAATTCCACTTAAACGACGCTATTCTGCGTGCTTTATAAAAAGCTTTGGCCTTTTCTCTTATTCACTCATTTCATGTCTCGCAGGCTGATGTTTAACGCCGATGAAAACTTGGCAAGATCATGTCAATAAAAATTTTAATGTCCTAAAATGAGTCGGAAAAATCGACGTGCGTGTATGACACGATATATGAACGTTGAAGACGCGACAAAAGCACCTCAGAAAATAACAGAGTGGCATCCGATTCATTCTGATTATTTACTTAAAATATGTTTTTAAGATAATCAGATGTTTTTTTGAAGTTCATTTATAAAAATTAAATAGACGTTTTTTTTTTGAAGAACTACTTCTACTGGTCAGCCTGTCGATGCCAGCGAGCATGACGAAACCGTTCAATGTTGAACTTAAGACAATAGTAGAATTATTTTTTAAAAAACATCGTTTTATTTAATTATGATATTATTTAAGAACATCTTTAGTTTCAGTTGTGGATAAACTCTGTTACTACTTAATACTTGTAAACAAATAATTATTATACCGTATAATTCTGGAGCAAAAGCGGTCCATTCGTTTTCAACTTGCCATTTGTTATGCCAGTAGGTAGAGCAATTTGGGCATTTAATTGAATTGCCTCATACGTAACCTTTCGGTGTGAATAAAAATAAAACATATTGTTTCTGTACTAATTTAAATATTTTATTTTATTAAACTTTTTTCAATGAGACTTTATTTTTTTTTAAACTTAAGGCGTTAATAATGTAAAATTCCACAATTACTAGCTTTTTATGACTCCACGAATCACGAGTTTTATTTTCTCGATATGTTTAGAAGGTTTTAGACCAGTGATTCCCAAAGTGGTCTATATCGACCCCCAGTGGTCGATTTCGACTTGCAACGGGTCTACGTCAATGAGAAAAAAGGGGGTCCGTGAGATGTAAAAAGGGGTCCACTAGAGTGGATCCCACTTAGGCATGCCATCACCATAATTTTTGGTTCCCGCAAATGTAATAATCGCATTTAAGTAATACTTCCTTATTATAGACACAAATTCCCTAATTATATGTATAATTCATAAAATTGACCAATAATAACATATGGCGTCGAAGCAAGGGCAGACACAGTAAGGACCAAACGAGTTTTGAGGACTTCTGAAAAGAAGACACTGAGGATGATAGCAGGCAAGCCACTGAGAGATCGCGTGAGGAACACCAGAATAAGAGAGATATGTGAGGTTGAGAATATTATACGATGGAGCAGACAGCTAAAAAGTGACCGATATGGTCATGCATACAGAACTCGGATGTCCTGGTTGGTCTATTTGTCCCTGATAGTTGCCTTCGCCAGGGACAGCACAGGTTGTTTTATTTGCCGCGCAGCAGAACCAACCTGCCAATGGTTATGCCTGTGGGTAGGGCAATCTTATTGCTTAATCGGGTCGCCTCGGAGGTCGACATATTTCGTGATAGTGTGAGTTGCCCCAGGGATGCAATATCAATGTTCTGATTATTTCTAATTCTTAATCTTATTTTTTTTTGCTTCTCTTTTAAATTCTCATAATGTAATTGCAAACGATCTGGAAATATGTCTGTAATGTGCGTAATTTTTATTAAAATAAATTAAATGAAAATGAAAATGTCCCAAGAATGGACACCACCAGACTCCCCTAAATTACATTGCATAATCAGCCTCATGGGACTCGTTCTTGTGGAAGACCTCCTAAAAGATGGAAGGACAGCTGGGAGTCTACCTCACAGGAGGAGCAACTCTCTGGAGAACAGACCACAACAAGGAAGAAGAAGAAGATAAAAGTGACCCTCCCACTAAAACATAATTTTATGTAAATATGTTATTTACATTTTGTTTCGATTTATTAATAAATGTATAGCTATAAAAGTTAACATATATTTAATTATAATATAAAGATTTATTTTCTGCAGTAAACCCTATCAAAGTGAGTAGCATAGTGTCAGCTTTAAAAACAAATGTTTGTTAAAGATTAATTAGTAAAAAAAAAACAATATTAGGAAGGCAGGGGGTCTTCATAAAACATAAAAAATCGACAAGGGGTCTACGGGACAAAAAAATTTGGGAACCTCTATTTGAGATCTTTAAAACATGTCGAGAAAAATAAACTCAAAAGTGAAAAAAACGGTGTTTTAATTAATCAAAAAATCATTTTACTTTTAAGTTAGTTTAACTTTGATTTTTATTCATTGGTTTTTATTGTTAAACTAACTAACTAACCATCACGCCGTCTCCCCGAAGGGGTAGGCGGAAAGAATGGACTGCCACACTTTTCTTTCCTGGCATATTTTTCTCGCTTCCTCAACATTCATACATCGTGTCATGCACGTGCATCGATTTCTCTGACTCCTCACAAGGCCGACATTCAATATTTGATTTATTTGATCGTGCCACGTTTTCCTCGGTCTTCCTCTATTTCTGGTTCCATTTACATCGTTAACATATAATTATTTTACCATTCTTTCTTCATTCATTATTTCCATATGTCCAAACCATCTTAATGATCCTTTCACTATTTTGTTCATAACACCATCTTTCGCACCGTATTTACTTCTTATATTTTCATTCGACACTCTATCAAACACAGAGTATCGAACATTCGTCTAAGAGATCTCATTTCTACTGCATTTATTCTACTTTCATATTTTTTTGGCAGTTCCATGCTTCGCTTCCATACATAAGGGTCGGTAGGAGAACACCATTGTGCACTGCCATTCTAGCTTTTTTGAATAGGTTTTTGTTTGCGATGACAACTGTTAACTCTTCGTATCATTTATATTTGTGGTAGTATTTAATGTTGACATTTACAAGACCCTAGGGTAGACGCAGGGTGGAAAAAGGGCTGTTTCGTTAGATGGACGATATTGTGAAGAACCTATAATGGAAGTCAGACCTGAGGAATAGAAGTCCAAGCTCTGGGTCGGCTGGAGAATTGGTTTAATGATTTATATTTGAATTTTTGCCATGTTAGGAATAAACCTAAGAGACAGAGTCAGAAACGACACGGTGAGGAAAAAATCAAAGGTCACTGACAACATCCACCGGGTGGCGACTCTAAAATGGCAATGGGCGGGTCACGTAGCCAGAAGCTCAGATGAAAAATGGACAAGAAGACTGCTGACTTTGAGATCGTGGACGGCAAAGAGAAATGCAGGGCGACCGCAACTACGGTGGAAGGATGATCTGAACGGACATGTCGGAATAACCTGGATGCAGTCTGCACAGGACAGAGTGACATGGAAGCGAATGGAGGAGGCCTTTGTCTAGGAGTGAACGGGAATAGGTTGAGGAAGAAGAATATGAAGATGATTTGTATTTTAAATATTCATCTTAAAAAAAAACCTAGTGGTCTAGGGGAGAGGACGCTTGGCTTCTGATCCAGAGAATTTGGGGCCAATCCTAGATACGAACCGGTTCATTATTCCTAATAAGAAACTATTATTATGATCTAATTGACTGACAGAAGAAGAATGAAAGTAGGATAAATGTCGTAGAATTGAAATCGCTGTGCGGGAAAACGATGTATGATAGTATACTGAACGATGAAATAAGAAAGAAATTTAAGGCTTACTAACTAAAATATGATAAAAATGAGAATTAATTAACCCCTATGTTCTGGAGCAAATAGGTCTTTTTGTCTCTGATAATTACCTGCGACAGCGACGACATTAATTGTTCTTTGCTCCGTCACGCAGAACCAACCTGCCTTTGGTGATGCCATTAGGAAGAGCAATTCGGACGTTGAATCTAATCGTCTTAGGGACCTAATCTCTACCGCATTTATTCTGCTCTAATCTTTCTTCTGCCAGTTCCATGCTTCGCTTCCATACATAAGGGTTGGAACCAGAACTTCATTGTGAACGGCCATTTTCGCTTTCATTGATAAATTCTTGTTTCCAATAACTACTTTACGTATGTGTGGTAGAACGATGTACGACAGAATCTCAAATGCTGATATTAGGAAGGAATGTAGAGCGAAAGAAGGTATTATGAACAAAATTATGAAAGGTTCGCTGCGTTGGTTCGGACATATGAAGCGCATGGGTGAAGAAAGAATGGTTAAAAAAGTATACGTTAACAATGTAAATGGAGTAAGGAGTCGAGGTAGACCGAGGAAAACATGGCATGACCAGATTAATCAAATATTAAAAGTTGGTCATGTCAGAAGCCGGAAGAATCGACGTGCGTCTATGACTCGATGTATGAATGTGGAGGAAGCTAGAGAGGTGTGCCAGGATAGAGTAGTGTGGCGGTCCATTCTCTCTGCCTACCCCTGTCTCGAATTTGGACATTTTCAGTGTCAGTGAGGCAGTATTCATAAAAATATATTACAAATTCTGGAAAGAGTACTGCCTCGATCGACATATTATTTGGGTTCCTTCTGATATGTATGATTTTTTGGTTTCATGTTGTTTTATATTATCTTTGTAACAACGTTTTGTTTCCTAATGAGTCGCCTAAATGTTTTTCGTTTGTTATGGCTCATTTGTGTATTAGGTATAAATAAATAAATAAATAAAAATCATATACACTAAGATGGTTTGGACTTATGTGACGAATGGACGAGAGAAGAATGGTTAAAAAGTTGCATACGAGCAATGTGAATGGAAAAATAAACCGAGGACGACCGAGGAAAACGTGGTGTGACCAAAAAAAATGACAAAATTCGAAGTCGTATAAATAGACGAGCCTCCGTTTTACTATATATGAATGTAGAGGAAGATCGAGTGGAATGTCAGTGAGTTAGTTGGTGTTAATTTTATCAATAAAAAAAACATTTTACATACGTTTTAAATCCTGTTAATTCATCGATGTATTGATAACAAAAATATTAAAATAAGTTTATTTAAAGTAATTTAAATAAACAATAAGAATAATACACAATTTTAAATGTAGAAACTGTTTAAAATGTCAATATTTCGAATGTTAAGTTCGTATTTCAAATTTGAAAACAGGTGATCGAACGCTTTTTCAAATCGTATCGGAATATTATCAAATTCCCGCGGAAACTGTTTTACCGACCGTCGCGAACGGCTTCGCGCGCTCAACTGACAGATGCGAGCCGATTCAAAGAAAGTGAATCCGCGGGAGGTCGAAATACACTTTTGCCGTTCTGTATGTCGAAAAATGGAGTTTAAATTTACATTTTATAAGTGGAATAGTTGTATTATGTGTACGGGGTGAAAATGGACTCTAGAAATGTTATGTATTTGATGCATAATACCGTAAAATAATGGGTTTACTTTTAACTAACTAAATGACAATCATGGCGTTTTCCTAATGCAGTAATTTATTTAATTTTTGTATACATCGGGTTGTTTGAACCCAATTACTGTATACACTTTTTTTAAAACTATTACTTATTTTATATTATTTTTTTTCACGTATACAACAGGTCGCTTGAACCCTATTACAGTATACCTTTTTTTTTCAAGCTGATATATAGATTCTCGTGACATGTGCTAGGTAGCTAATCTATCGCCATTTTATTGTCACGAGAATTCTACGCCAGACCAAAGACAGTGTGACAATCACACTGCCATCGCCGGGAATCGAACCCGGAACCTTCGGAGTGGGAATCAGAGCTCTTACCACTCTGCCACGAAGGTCGTCTAATTGTTTAATTGTAATTAAATTAATCGCATTGATTAATTGTTAAATATGGATGAAAACGTGTGTTTTATACATGTTTTATTATACAAACAAACAAACCATCACGCCGTCTCTTCGCAGAGATAGGCAGAGAGAATGGACCGCCACACTACTTTAGCTTCCTCCACATTCATACAACGAGTCATACACGCACGTCGATTCCTCCGACTTCTAACATGACCAACCTTTAAAATTTGATTAATTTGGTCATGCCATGTTTTCCTCGGTCTGCCTCGACTTCGTACTCCATTTACATCATGAACGTATACTTTCTTAACCATTCTTTATCTTTACAAGCGCTCCATATGTCCGAACCACCGAACCGAAGGATCGCTGGTTCCTTTCATAATTTTATGTCCGAACCATAAAATTATGAAAGGAACCAGCGATCCTTTCATAATTTTAATATAGATGCTGTCAAGAAAGAGTATGAGAATATTTTAAATACAACAGAGCGAGAGAGATATACTTTGATTCTCATCAAAAGTAATTCAAAATGCACACGATGCGTATGCCCGAGAACGTTTCTGGATTATTGCTATATGACAGTAGTGTAGAAAGCAAAAGACAAAATTGATGTTGTTAATTGTATTTTATCCGATTTTTTAATTTTTTTAAAAAGACTAACACCAAAGATTTGAATCAATGATATTAGAATTAATTTTACAATCTTCAATGTGAGCAGAAAATAGCTCATTATTATGAAGAAGGAATCTGGTCGTGTCCAGGCTCGAACCCGAGTCCCCTTGATCAGAAACCAAGCGTTCTATCCCCTAGACCACCACCTGATTACTGAATACAAATTATTTTTAGCTATCATATTGATTCTCATGACACGTTATAGGTAGCTAATCTATCGCCATTTTATTGTCAAGAATTATTGAATTCTACACCAGACCAAAGACAGTGTGACAATCACGCTGCCATTGCCGGGAATTGAACCCGGGACCTTTGGTGTAGGAGTCAAGGTTCTTACCACTCTGTCACGAACGTCGTGTTGAAATATGTCAATCTTATTATTATATATTATAAAACAAGTATAAAACAGACGTTTTCACTCGTATAAATGATTTAATAGTGAGTTTTACATCATTGTTCGAGAAACGATAATAATTATATTGATTCTCATGACATATGATAGGTAGCTAATCTTTCGCCATTTTAATGTCACGCGAATTCTACGTCATACCAAAAAAAATGTGACAATCACACTGCATTTGCGAGGCATCGAATCCGGAATCTTCGGTGTGGCAACCATAGCCCTTTTTTCAATTCAATTCAATTTATTTTTAAATCATAAACATTACAGTATTAAACCAAGGCGCTTATGACTATACAGGTAGGTAAAAATAATAATTATTTTAAACAGTAAATACAATAAAGAAATTTAAAAATAGACAAAAACACAAAAAAACACCAGATAATTAAAAAATAAAGACCAAATAAATAATTAGAAACAATAAGAAGAACAACACATTATTTAAGAGATATATGTTTTCTGAGGGAAGCCTCACTATCGTGAAAGATGTCCACATCCGAAGAGATGCGATTTAGAAGGATTATTGCCCTGCCCACGGGCATAACTTTAGGTAAATTGGTTCTACACAGTGGCAGGTGAAATAATCTATGTTGCCTTTGTCGCAGATAATTGTCAGGGACAAACAAAGTCAAGTCATTCAGAATATCCGAGTTATGTATTCGACCACGAATCAGTTGAAAAAAATGAACACCCAAATGGATAGTTCGTCTAATTTCTAATGATTTGGCACTTTGCTACGATTAAACAATGTCTTAGTCGTAATAAAACAATTATCATAATAGATACTTACTTCCTATGGCCATACAACTCTTGAAGAGTTTTAGCCTCCTTGATGATTTTTCGCCAAGCTCCTCGATCCTGCGCCTTTTGCTCCCAGCAGTCCGATTCGCCCAACCTAGCCAGGTCAGCCAGAACACTGTCCATTAGGCGCTGTCTAGGCCTTCCTAGAGGTCTTACTCCAGTCGGTCTAGACGCGTACAGGGTGTTGATTGCTCTGGTCTTACGAACTCTGAAACAGATATAAAATATGACGACCTTCGTGGCAGAGTGGTAAGAGCTCTGATTCCCATTCCGAAGGTTCTGGGTTCGATTCCCGGCGATGGCAGTGTGATTGTCACATTGTCTTTGGTCTGGCGTAGTATTCTCGTGACAATAAAATGGCGATAGATTGGCTACCTGTCACATGTCACGAGAATCAATATATCAGCTTAAACAAATTGTATACTGTAATTGGGTTCAAGCGACCTGTTGTACTCGTATACGTAAAAAAAAAAAAGATATTTTTTGAAGCACTCAGTTTATGATATTTGTTTTTATTCTTTCTTTAACAATGATGTATAACTCCATAGTAAATAATTAATACGATTGAAAACGTCTGTTTTATACAAGTTTTAATATAATTTATGTTATTATGATGAAGGAATCGGGTCGTGTCCAGGCTCGAACCCAAGTCCCCTGGATCTGGAGCCAAGCGTTCATCAGGAGCCAAGCTAGACCACCACCCGAATAAAATTATATAAACAAAATACATTTTTATGTAGGCACCAGAAGATGGCAACAAGCTGCCGAAACCGGTGGACGTTAAACACAAGTAGAAGCACACTAAATATATAGCAGCATACTATTTTTAGCAAATGAAGAAGATATGCGATGATTAACCATTCTGCAGAATAAGGCAATGAGAATAATTTGAAGGAGAAGCTTGAAAACTGTTGTCAAGACTTAGATTTTTTTGGATTAAATCTAAATTCTTTTTTGTCTAAACTTAAAAAATATCGACCTCCATCAAACCCTTAAATTGTCTAAACCAGATGCAGCTTTTACTATTTGTTTGTCACTGAGACTACTTGTACCTTGTAATCCTTCCACAATATAATCAAATATGTCGTTAGCTAATTGCAGTCGTGTTCTTATTGCTCATCTCTAGTATACATATCTATTAATCTTTCTTCTTTACTCTCTTCCAGATCATCCTCTTAACTTGTCCTAGGCTAATTGTTTACTGTTACTGTTTTAAAATGTTCCTAGATTTAAGTAACTTATCCGTATTATGAATAATGTATTGGAATTAATTCCGTCAACAACAAAAATAAATAAATAAATAAATAGATATGCCAGGATTAGAGTGATGCTGAAAGAGCTAAAATTATGTCTTTCTTCTATATTCACCATACTTTGTGTTGTATTTGCTTTATTTTCCTTTGTTATATTTTTTTATACACTTTGTTAATAATCTACATACACATCAATATAAGGTTACAGATATATAAGATGGTTTGGACATATGGAAAGAGTGGATGAAGAAAGAATAGTAAAAAAATTATATATTAACGATGTAAATGGAATCTGTAATGTAAATGTAACCTTATATTGATGTGCATGTGGACTATTATAATTGAATGTTTAATTGTTTTTTTATTAGAACATGTATTGTGTACCTACATGTGTACTAGAAAAAAAAGTAAAAAAATTCTGCGCTTTCTTTACCTCAGGGAGCGCGGTTATTACCCGTGGCTCTTTCCGACTGAATTCTTGCTAGGTATGCTAAGCTACCAATCATTGGAGAGAAGGAAGAACATTCACTTGGGAGTTCACTTCTTTCAGCTGATTGGCGGCCGTATACAAAACTCGGATGTCCTGAGTGATGTAGGTCTATTTGTCCCTGATAATTACCTTCGTCAAAGACAGCACAGATTGTTTTATTTGCCGCGCTGCAGAATCAACCTGCCATTGGTTATGCCTGTGGGTAGGGCAATCTTATTGCTTAAATCGGGTCTCCTCGAAGGCCTCAGGGATGCAATATCAATGTTGTGATTGTTATCCCTGATGCCGTAGTATTAATGTATTTTGTTATTTTTTTAAATGTTATTTTGAAAATATGTGTATCTAATTATGTAATTTTGAGGTTGCAGACGACTTGGACGCATCTCATCATCATCCTAAGCTCGACAGCCCTGGGTGGGCCTTGGCTGAATCCAGGAGCTTCCTCCATTCTTGTCTGTTTGATGCCCCCATTCTCCAATTTCTCACTTGCAACACCGATGCATCCGTGTTGACACTGTCCATCCATCGCATTTTGGGCCTTCCTGGTCTTCTACGTCCCTGTGGTACTGAGAGCGTGAGGCGTTTTGTAGGGTTGTCGTCGTCCATTCTGATTATGTGACCAGCGCATCTGTAATGTTTGTAATCTTTATAAATAAATAAATGAAATGGAAAAGTAAATAAATAAATAAAATAAATATAAAATTCACAAGTGCAACCAAATCTACATAGATGGCTGACTGAAACTGACACGTGAAGATAAATATGGATTTTGAAGTATATATACATCTTCCAAAAATTTGTCATGCATGATCACAATAACAAAGATGGAATGGGGAATGTTGTAATTACATAAAGCGTGCGCTTAACCCAACCAATGACAGGTCATAAGTCCTGTAAACACCTTGATCATCCATGTTCAGTTTCCAGTTTACGTCTTCGTCTCTATTGAGATACAATTAAAATTTAAAATAAATATAATAAAAAATACATTTTGTAAAAAAATTTGTTTGGTTTTCATTATTAAGAATAATAACTTTTGCTCTGCGTATCCTTGCGGGGGCGTGCCGCGTTGTTACGCGGCCGTAACAACTGTTAATGGTCATATTTTCTCCGCACAACGATTTCGTAATGCAAAACGAAAATAAAATTGTATAAAAAAACTGTAACAGAAAATATTTTTGCCGCCCAAACCGGTTGTGAGAGAAATGAAAGTAACTAGGTACTCCACATTCGCCTTATCGAGTCTTATTGCTGTATTCACGTGGGTGCGTTCACAGATATAACAAAAGTGATACATTTAACTAACTAGCCATCACGCCGTTTCGCCGGAGGGGTAGGCAGAGAGGATAAACGCATTTTTTCAAGACGATTCTGGGCTCTATTGAGAACCCCTATGTCCTGGAGCAAATAGGTCTTTTGTTCCTGATAACTACCTGCGACAGCGCCGACATCAATTGAAGACTACAGGGGAAAAACAAGAAATGTCAGTTAAAATTCAAAATAAATTAACTAATGCCATCTAGCGGCATTTGTACGTATCTATCCACAGTAAATTTTCATATTAAAAAATCATGTGTATCATCGACTATGGCCAGATAATCGATTGCTAATTGCAAAGAAATATATAGACTTTGATTAGCTTTATTCTCAATTTATTCAAATTAACCTTCTACTGACATTCCTTGTTTTTCCCCTGTAGTCTTCAATTGTTCTTTGCTCCGTCACGCAGAACCAACCTGTCTTCGGTGATGCTAGTAGGAATAGCAAGTCGGACGATGAATCGAAAGGATCATTAAGATGTTTTGGACACATGTTTTGGACACATGGACACATAATGAATGAAGAAAGAATGATAAAAAAGTATATGTTAACGATGTAAATGAAACTAGAAATATAGGAAGACCGAGGAAAACGTGGCACGTTCAAATAATTCAAATATTGAATGTCGGCCACGCGAGGAGTCAGAGAACGTCACGCGCGTGCATGACACGATGTATGAAGTTTTACCATTTACATCGAGTTGGCTCGCACTGTAATGATGTAAAGAGCTATTCTACTAATTAACTAACCATCACGCCGTTTCCCCGAAGGGGTAGGCAGAGAAGATTGACCGGCCACTGTTCTATTCTGACCAAACTCTCGCGCCTCCTCCACATTCACATACACGCTTGTTGATTGTTGCTATTTTGAATATGCCTGCCTTAAGTATTTGCCCTTCTCTGAAGTCATGAGTATTTGTCTTCTGAATGTACTTTAACTAATATGAAAGACCTCGATCTCCGAAGCGATCATGTTCAGCAGTTTGATTGGTGTCCCCATATCTTCACCAGAAGCAGGTTGGTTCTGCATACTGGGAGGTAAAACACTCTGTGCTGACGCTGTCGAAGTTAACCATCCGGAAAATAAAGATGGATAGCCTCCAAGATGAGGTTCCAGTACCATTTCGAGAAAGCTCAAGCTCCAAATATTCAGCAGTAGCGTTAAAAGCGTACTGCTGTACGGATGTGAGACTTTGAAATCTACCGCGGACGTTATTGGTAAACTCCAGGTGTTTATACAATATATGTAAAGGTATATAAATACCTTTACAAATATTCAATATCTATTGGCCCCAAATAGTGTCAAATGCTGTTCTCTGGACCATGAGAGGGGAAAAGCCAATTAGAGAACAAGTGGCTAGACGCAAATGGCAGTGGATCGGTCACACTCTGAGACGGAATCCAGCCTGCATCGATCAGGGCGCACTAGACTGGTCCCCAATGGGGGGAAACAGAAAGCCAGGCAGACCTAGAGCCACCTGAAGAATAGCCCTACAGGACGAGGTTAACCCTTACAGCTCCTATGTCCACTACGTTTGGCCATTTTTTTCTCAGACATTTTATATGAAGGGTTTTGCTATTCATAATTAGGGTTTTGCTATTCTATATCTATATTTATTATGTAAGAATCAAAAGAATACTCTAGAAATATTTATGAAAACTTACTTACTTTGAACTTTTATGAAAAAAACTTGGAGCCCAAAGGGTTAGGGCAGCAGGCCTCACTTGGGATGATGTTAGGCATCAGGCATGCGATAGAGTTGGATGGAGAAGGTTCCTTGAGGCCCTATGCACCACGGAGGTGTGACAGGACAATAATAAGAATAAGAACAACAGACATCTTTGGAAAAACGGCGTGATGATTTGTTATTGTTGTTAAGACACACCATTTTGTTCTTGGAGAAGTAAGTAAAAAGCGGTTGTTAAATTTATTGTTCTGTCTCTCTGATACGAGCACCAAAATTCACAATAATAGTCGCTTTCCCATTCAGATCGGCAAATTCAGAAATGAAAAGTGAAAGAAAACATTAGACGCTCATTGTTCTCGGATGGAGATATTGCAGCTGCAACAATACGATTTCGTATGGATAAAAATACCAATTAAATTTGAGTGCAAATAGCTATCTTCTTCTTCTCTTGCTGTTTATCTATTACTAGATTTCTTGAACAATGGTGTTAAACTACATATTAAATTCTTCTTATTCTTTCGGTGCCGTGTAAGGTCCCCCTAACGTTGGAGATCACTGCAGCAAAGGCATATCTGTTGTTTTCGCCATAGTAATTCCTGGGAAACTGGACGGCAAGATTAACAAACCAGTCAATCATTGACCAGCTGGTATCAAGGCAGATTCTCGCGGATGTGCTCTCAGAGAGTGCTGAAATATTTTGGACACATAGCCTTGAGAGATCAGGATAATCTTGAAAAGCTCATCATTCGTGGAAGGAAGGCGACCACAAGGACAACCAGCGAGCCGTTGGTCCGATCAAACAGGGATCTGACTGGACTCTCATTAGCTGCAGCCTGGAGACTGACGGGTGACAGGAACGCATGGCGTGCCATGGTCAATAGTTTACATGATGGACACGACCCTCAATCATGGCGATTACGACTGAGAAGAAGAGATTATAACTATCTAACTAACAATCATGTCGTCTCTCCGAAATAGTAGGCAGAAATAGTAGAACGGCTTCTACCTATAATGTCTTTAATTTTTTAATTTCGCTTATGATGCATATGATGCCATTGAAAGAGCCATGCTTGGAATAACTTTGAGGGACAGATTTAGAAACGAATTTATTCGTCAACAAACCAAGGTGACAGAGGTGGCTCTGAGGATGGGCGGGCTGAAGTGGCGATCGGCTGGCCTTATCTGCCGGAGAACCGACGGCCGACGGGGAAGACGGGTTCTGGAGTGGAGACCGTGAATAGGATCCCGCAGAATTGGACCTCCCCCTGCCCGCTAGACCGACGATCTGAAGAGGATTGCTGGATGACAGACGGCTGATAATGATGATGATGTTGATATTTAAAATATTATAAAATTGTTTACATGATCTGACAGATGTTATAAATATTATTTTTTTAAATAAATCTTTATAACATCTGTCAGATCATGTAAATAATTTTATAATATTTTAAATATGAATCTTTATAATATGTATCACTGAAGAAGGACAGGTTGTCTGAAACATGTCTGTGTAATTTTATTTTTTAAATATAAATGTTGTATATACGAAGATCTCCGAGGAGACCGCGTTCAGCAGACTAATTGCTCTTCCCACCGGTGTCACCAGAGGCAGATTGGTTCTGGCGGCCGGTAGGTAAAAAAATCTGTGCTGTCGCTGTCGGAGATATCTATCGGGGACAAAAAGACAAACATCCTCCAGTACGGCCGAGTTCTCGAAGTTTCCCCTAATAAATCTATAGAAATGGGTTATTAGATGTCCATCTCTTCGAAGCTGTAGAGAATTGGTTCCGAGCATTCCCAAAATAAATGCCGTGGGATAGAGCCACGGATAACTACCATACGTTGTAAATGGAACCAGAAATAGAGGAAGACGTGATGAGTCAGGGAAATCGACCCGCGTGCGTGACACGATGTATGAATATGTCAGGAAAGAAAAGCGTGGCAGTCCATTATTTTTGCCTACCCCTTCGAGAAGACGGCGTGATGGTTTCTTAGTTAGTTAGTTAGAAACGAAGCAATTTGCATATTTAAAAATTATCATAATTGAATCTCAAATATTCTGACTTATGTATTGAAAAAAAGTGTTTTTACTGTATCTACATTCGATAATTAAAACTGATTAACGCATCCGAACTTTTCTCACGAACTCAATACACTTTTTGTACCTATTCAAAGTTTCACTGAAACGTGGCCTGACACATTTGACAGGTCGCAAGTAATTTTCAATTAAAACATCCATCGATCCGCGTATACACGCGTGAGTCTTGCATTGTTCCATAGACATTTTTAGAAATTATTCTTCTTTTCTTGTCCTGTCACACCTCCGTGGTGCATAGGGCCTCAAGAAGCCTTCTCCACCCGACTCTATCGCATGCCTGATGCTCAATATGGTCTGTATTTGATAATGCTTTAGACAAGCGAAACATGACATTCACATAAAATATAATAAATATTCTATAATAAGTATAATATAATAAGTTTTCTATATACAAGCAACAAGCTAGAATGGCAGTGCACAATGGTGTTCTTCTACCGACCCTTATGTCTGGAAGCGAAGCATGGAACTGGCAAAGGAAGGATGAAAGTAGAATAAATGCAGTAGAAATGAGATCTCTTAGACGAATGTGTGGATATTCTGTGTATGATAGAGTGTCGAATGAAATTATAAGAAGTGAATGCGGTGCGAATGATGGTGTCATGAACAAAATAATGAAAGGATCATTAAGATGGTTTGGACATATGGAAAGAATGAATGAAGAAAGAATGGTACAAAATTATATGTTAATGATGTAAATGGAACCAGAAATAGAGGAAGACCGAGGAAAACGTGGCACGATCAAATAAATCAAATATTGAATGTCGGCCATGTGAGGAGTCAGAGAAATCGACGCGCGTGCATGACACGATGTATGAATGTTGAGGAAGCGAGAGAAATATGTCAGAAAAGAAAGGTGTGGCAGTTCATCCTTTCTGCCTACCCCTTCGGGGAGACGGCGTGATGGTTAGTTAGTTAGTTAGTTAGAAGTTTTCTAGAAATTAGACATTTTTATAATTAACTAACTAACCATCACGCCGTCTCCCCGAAAGGGTAGGCAGAAAGAATGAACTGTCACACTTTTACTGATGCGGCACTTCATCCTTCTCTTTTCGCTCCGCGGGAGACGCGGTGTGATGGGTTGCGAACCTCATCGCCACCAATAGGCATCTCCCGCGCACACTTCCATCGTCCAACACCCACAAAATAAATCTAAAACAAATAATATAAAATACGATGATATAAAATAAAATAACAAAATAAAAATAATTTAACACAAAATGTTATTTTTAGATGGTGCACATATTGTCTATTTATTTTATGTTCCACGTATCCACCGTTTTTTTAATTAAGCACATAATGTAATAACACATAATGTTTTTTTCGATGTTGCACATGTTGACATGGACGATCCGGACATTTGTGTTTATTTAATTTATGTTACACGTATCCACCATTTTTTAAATTATCTGTAATTAGGCACTTAACCACCAATAACTTAAAAATAATATTGAAGAAATTATTCAAATTGTCATTGGAACAAATGAAAAATTTATTTTTACACCTGTCAAAATTCTTTATAAAAACGATAAAACTTATATAATTTTAACAACACAACACTACAAACGTATTACGTGTCACGATTGACTATTATGAAGTGCGGCAACAATTCAATTAACCAAAACAATTCACTTATACCATACACGAAATATCTCCAAATTTACAGGAGTACCACATGAACCAAACCAAATTTTCAAAATCAGAAAAAAATTATTAGTAATAATAAAAGACTTACGAGTGTCCACAAATGACTACATCCCAATCTTTCTCCACGGTGTCCCCCTTGTGACCGCGACCAGCTTTTGCTACCTCGGTAGTATGATATCAGGCTCGGGAGGTACGGAGGAAGATGTAGCCAGCAGACTCAACAAAGCAAGGGGAGCTTTCACAATGCTTCGCCCTGTATGACGTTCTAGTATCTTTTCGAGAAAGCTCAAGCTCCAAATATTCAGCAGTAGCGTTAAAAGTGTACTGCTGTACGGATGTGAGACTTGGAAATCTGCCGCGGACGTTATTGGAAAACTCCAGGTGTTTATAAATTGGTGCCTTCGCTCAATATTCAAGATCTATTGGCCCCAAACAGTGTCAAATGCCGTTCTCTGGACCATGGCAGACCAAGTCGCTAGACGCAAATGGCAGTGGATCAGTCATACTCTGAGACGGAACCCAGCCTGCATCGTTCAGGGCGCACTAGACTGGGGTGAAAGAGGAAGCGAGGCAGACCTAGAGCCACCTGGAGAAGAACCCTGCAGAACGAGGTTAAAGCAGCAGGCCTCACTTGGGCATGTAAGGCATCAGGCATGCGATAGAGTCGGGTGGAGAAGGTTCCTTGATGCCCTATGCACCACGGAGGTGTGACAGGACAAAAATAAGAAGAAGAAGAAGAGACATAAAATATAAGCAACGAATGATATTTTAAAAAGACGAATAATATCTTAAACTGTAAATGAATAAACTTTGTTTTTTGTATCACAATTGTATTTTATTTTACGCGACAGCTGTTTCATTAACCAATGTTGACATCATCAGGTTGGTGTTACAATAATATATCAAATGTCAAATATTCGTGATTTATCGAATCTTTAAATGTATTTGTTCCTATGTCAATTTGAATAATTTCTTTGGTATATTTTGAAGTAAAATAAAATACAATTGTGATACAAAAAACAAAGTTTATTAATTAACAGTTTAAAATGTTAATGTATCATAATGTTTCACCCAAAACAATAGACTATCGAATAATATCTAATTAATACGAATAAAAAAATCTGTTATCTAGAAGTTTTATAATAATTTATAGGAATGACATGTTTCGCTTTTCCAAGGCTTTATCAAATGTAACGACATTTGATAATGCCTTAGAAAGACGAAACTCGTCAGTCACATAAATTACAATGAAATTTGTATAAAACAGACGCTTTCATTCGTATTAATGGAATATTAATATGGAATTGTTCAAGAAACAATTTCTATAAATAGTGTATTTACATAATTTTGTTCAACAGAAATATAAACGCAAAAGAATAATTATAAATGCATTTGGGACAAAGCGGAACAAAAGCATAGCGTTTAAACGTAAATTCAAAACTTTCAAATCAGTTATGTCATTTCGAATTTGAGATTATATATATCTCAAAAGCGATGGGATGCGAAGAGATAATGATGTCCGAGATTCATTAATATTCTGTACTGGTAATTATTCATTTATATTTGTGGTAGCATGTAATTGGTGTTACTTTATATATGTACTGGCGAACCCAACATACGTTGTTTCGCCCGAACGTTGTCTTGCTTTTAGCTGGTAAGCAAATGTTTTTTTGATATTAGAATTTTCGATCAACTATATACGAGGGTCATCCGTAAATTAAATTCCGGCATTTCTTCTGGGAATGCTCGGAACCAATTCTCTACAGCTTCGAAGAGATGGATATCTAATAACCCATTTCTTCAGATTAATTAGGGGATACTTCGAGAACTCGGCCGTACTGGAGGATGTTGGTCTTTTTGTCCCCGATAGGTATCTCCGGCAGCGACAGCACAGATTGTTTTACCTACCGGCCGCCAGAACCAATCTGCCTCTGGTGACGCCGGTGGGAAGAGCAATTAGTCTGCTGAACGCGGTCTCCTCGGAGATTGACGTCTTTCATGTTAGTGAAAGTACGTTCAGGGGACAGATACTCTTGACTTTGGAAAGTATCTTGTCTTCCTAATGTCGAACCATCACTAATGCGTTCCCGGTGTTATGTTGTATGTGTATAATATGTTACCTGTACTCAATGGATTCCTTAAACATTTATGCTGTTTGTAATGTCTTTTGAGTAAATAAACTGATTTGATTTGATTTGATTAGTACCCGTTTACGCCGTGCGGAGCGCAGGAGAAAAGAGTAGCCGCCGGACAGGTACTAACACGTTCAGTTGTATTTCAGCTGTCTGTGTACAACGTTACATCTCGCTGGTATTGACTGTTGTTTCTGTGAGTGTTTATAATCTTCAAGAAAATACAGACAAACAAATTAATACATAATTTTCGTAGAATAGGCGAATATAGACCTTAATGATGGGTCTCAGAGTCCCAAATTTAGAGTCTATATTTGCTTGTATAATATATAATACCAGGAACGCATGAAAGATGGTTCGTCTTCGGAATACAAGATACTCTCCAAAGTCTTCTTCTTCTTCTTCTTCTTTTTTATCTCCTTATAGACCTTTGGTCTGTTCCTGAAATCAGGCTGTGCTCTTTTGAGAGGTTGACTCCCAACTATCTCTTCGGCAGTCTTCCGAAGGGACGTCATCCAGCAGGAATCTGATGCGCCACAGCGTGTGGGATCCATCCATTATTATTATTATTATTATTATCTAGTTGATGAAACGGAGCATCTTCTACAGCGCCCTTGAGATGAGTAATTCATAAAAATGGCTAAATAACTAACTAACTAACCATCACGCCGTCTCCCCGGAGGGGTAGGCAGAAAGAATGGAACGCCACACTGTTCTGTCTTGACATACTTCTCTCGCTTCCTCTACATTCATACATCTTGTCATGCACGCACGTCGATTTCTCCGACTCCTCACGTGACCGACATTCAATATTTGATTGATTTGATCGTGCCACGTTTTCCTCAGCCTTCCTCTTTTTCTAGCTCCGTTCACGCCGTTTAAATATACCTTCTTTACCATTCTGTCTTCACTCATTCTTTCCATGTGTCCAAACCATCTTAATGACCCTTTCCTTATTTTGTTCATAACACTTTCATTCGCACCACATTCACTTCTTATACTTGCATTTGGCACTCTATCAAATACAGATTTGCCACACATTCGTCTGAGAGATCTCATTTCTACTGCATTTATTCTACTTTCATCCTTCTTTTGCCAGTTCCATGCTTCACTTCCATACATAAGGGTCGGCACAAGAACACCATTGTGCACTGCCATCTTGGCTTTTTTGGATAGGCTTTTGTTTGCGATGTATCCAATTTATTATTATTATTAATATTATCCGGAACATTAAGATGGATAGCATCCAAGATGATGGAATACTCAAAGAATCCCCTGATAAGTCTGAAGTAATGGATTTAATCTATATTTGAGTAAGAAAGGCGGAATGTGATCGAGTGTGATTACGAATTTGGAGCGGACACAGAGAGAAAGAGTTAATGTACGATCGGTAGATTCGAGCACAGACTTCCGTGCCCCCCGGCAGGCGCGCGACCACTCGCCGACGGGAACGGGTGTATTGGTGTTGCGAAATCATAGGCATCTCAATCGGCAGATAACATCTCAAGTATTATTAGCTTCTATGGGCCATTTGAGGCCATACATATGAAAACGTCCCGAGTTCATATTAAAATTTTTAAGAATTTGTTATTTTTGTATACAAATACTGGATTTTCACCCATTGCGGGAATTATCTTAATAGATGGCGCTAGTGTACAAAAATGTGAAGTTATTAAAAAATAGTAGCATATATACAAGTCAAAAATTTGTCAAATGTGGTGTCGTAAGAAGTGCGGAATGGGGAATGTTGTTAACATAAAGTGATCGCTTAACCCAACCAATGACAGGTCATAAGTCCTGTAAACGTCTCGACTACCATATTCTGTTTCCAAATAATTTACATCTTCGTCTCTATTGAGATACAATTAATCCTTAAAAATGTTGACTATTTTTAAAAAATAAATAAAAACTTGCTAACCTTCACGCCGTCTACACGAAGGTGTAGACAGAAATAATGGACTTTTCTTTTCTGACATATTTCTCTAGCTTCCTCAACATTCATACATCGTGTCATGCACGCGCGTCGATTTCTCTGACTTCTCGCGTGGCCGACATTCAATATTTGATTTATTTGATCGTGCCACGTTTTCCTCGGTCTTCCTCTATTACTGGTTCCATTTACATCATTAACATATATTTTTTTACAATTTTTTCTTCAGTCATTCTTTCCATGTGTCCAAATCATCTAAATGATACTTTCATTATTTTGTTCATGACACCATCATTCGCACCGCATTCACTTCTTATATTTTCATTCGACACTCTATCATACACAGAGTATCAACATATTCGTCTAAGAGATATCATTTGTACTGCATTCCTATTCTTTCGGGGAGACGGGGTGATGGTTAGTTAGTTAATATTAATAACTAGAATACAAATTTTGGACACAGTGCATTGATATCAGTACCGTTTCAATTAGTTTTATCTTTATCAATTTAATAAACTCACCGAAACAGATATTATATAACAAGATTATAAAGAGATATAATTCAGGGCTTTTACAAGGCGTGTGAAGAAGCAGAATAGGGAGTTTAAGTTGTTGAAATGGAGTACCTAAAAAATAAAGTGTTCAAAAACTTTGTCAACTGACTTGATTGTAACGCCTGACGATGCTTACATCGGTTAGCGAAACAGCTGTCGCTTAATTTCGAAAGAAATATAATCAATTGTGATATTTATTTCTCTTTTTCTTTTTTATAAAACTAACTAACTAACTAACTAACCATCGCGCCGTCTTTCTGGAGAGGTAGGCAGAAAAAATGGAACGCCACACTGTTCTGTTCTATCATCTATTCTATCACTGTTCTATCACCTATCTATCTATACCATATTCTATCACTGTTCTATCACCTTTGCCGAAACCAGTCGAAGGTTTTCAATATGTATTGAATACTTCTAAAAAAACAAACAATAATTTTAGGTCTTACGCATGCTTTAAAGATTCTTATCTTGCTCTTAATGGCCATATCTTTGTTTTTCCATTTTGTGGGTTTTAGAGCACCAGAGATTGCTTTGCTGTAATTTGATATGAAATTAAATAATAATAAGAAATCAAATATAAGAAAAATAAGAAATCAAGTCTGCAACATTAGCGTGAATGGTGAAAATTTGGACCAAGTAGATGAGTTCGTGTATTTAGGTAGTATGTTTACAGTGGAGAGGGATATTGAAAGAAGGGTTGGGGCAGGCAACAAAGTGAATGGTGCACTTAAAATTGTCATCGCAAACAAAAACCTATCCAAAAAAGCTAAAATGGCAGTGCAAAATGGTGTTCTTCTACCGACCCTTATGTATGAAAGCGAAGCATGAAACTGACAAAAGAATGATGAAAGTAGAATAAATGCAGTAGAAATGAGATCTCTTAGACGAATGTGTGCATACTCTGTGTATGATAGAGTGTTGAATGAAAATATAAGAAGTGAATGCGGTGTGAATGATGGTGTTATGAACAAAATAATGAAAGGATCATTGAAGAATGGTAAAAAAAATATATGTAAACGATGTAAATGGAACTAGAAATAGAGGAAGATCGAGGAAAACGTGGCACGATCAAATAAATCAAATATTGAATGTCGGCCGCGTGAGGAGTCACGTGTGCATGACACGATGTATGAATGTTGAGAAAGCGAGAGAAATATGTCAGGAAAGAATAGTGTAGCAGTCTATTCATTCTGCCTACCCCTTCGGGGACACGGCGTGATGGTGAGTTAGTTAGTTTTTAGTAAAGAGCATACTTTAATCCTGTATATATTGTACATGGATAACATATTTTTTTATGCTCTTTGTACAATACGTAATGCTCGATTATTTTAATCGAGATAAGTACAGAATAAATCTAGATTAACGGATATGATATTAAATGTCTATTGAAAGTAATTTCCTATAGTAGAGACTCTTGACAGAAAGAAGTGAATGCAATTCAGATTTCATCATCGTTCCTATTATGAAATATATAATGTCGTCTAGAAATATAATTGTTATTAAAAAAAAAAATAAACAACAACACCAAACCATCTGTCTGTTTCCTAAAAGGGATAGGCGGAAATAACGGACTGGTTCTGATTTTGAAAATTTCCTTTGGTTCATGTGGTTCTCCCGTAAATTTGGAGATGTTTCGTATATATAATAAACAAGTAATTACAACGTTTTCCCGTACAATCTTCTTAGTGATCTCATTTCTACGGAATTTATCCTGCTTTCATCCTTCTTTTGCCAGGCCCAAGCTTTACTTTTATACACGAGGGTTGGCACTAGAACTCCATTGTGTAATGACTTTGAGTGCGCCATTTATTTTATTCCCAGCACCAACCCTTCTTTCTCCATTTTTCCTTCTCTTGTAAACATGCTTCCCAGACACGTAAACTCGGTAACTTGCTCCGATTTCTCGCCCATCGCACAAATCGTCATACATTCTTCTTTCTCGAAAACCATCACTTAAGATTTAGACACATTCATCACCAAATCACTCTTTTTGCATACCTCATACATCCTTGACACTAAGATTTTTATATATAATAGATGTAACTATATTGACAACATAATGTATCTATATTAAATTTAATCAATTAATAATAAATACATTAATATTAAATGACTTAATTGCTTCAGTAAAATTAGGATTTGTACGTTTTCACGTATCATTGTTTTGGAGTAGATAATTAAGTTTTGATTGTTTGGACGGTAGAAAGTGTGAACAAGGAACTAACAATAGAATCGAACCGCGGCACCGCATGCAAGATCACTATCACTCGACCACTGATCAAAGATACCAAATGGTGCGAAGATGTACAGCGTGTTTGGAACTTGATTATTTATTTCAAATTAAACTAATTTTAATTTTAAATCAATTAAAATAAATATAAATTAAAAACTAACTAACTAACTAACCATCACGCCGTCTCCCCGAAAGGGTAGGCAGAAAAAATGGAGTGTCACACTTTATCCGATGCGCCACTCCATCCTTCTCTTTTCGCCCCGCTTGAGACGCGGTGTGATGGGTTGCGAACCTCATCGCCACCAATAGGCATCTCCCGCGCACACTTCGATCTTCCAACATCCACAAAATAAATCTCAAACAAATAATATAAAATACAATGATATAAAATAAAATAACAAAATAAAATGAATTTAACACAAAATGTTATTTTTAGATGGTGCACATATTGTTTATTATATGATTTAAATTAAATAAAAATAATAATCTTCTTCTTCTTCTTCCTTATTGTAGACCTATGTGATCTATTTTCCAGAGTGTTGCTCCTCCTGTGAGGTTAATTCCCAGCTGTCCTTCCATCTTTTAGGAGGTCTTCCACGAGGACGAGTCCTATGAAGTTGATTATGCAATGCAATATAGGGGAGTCTGGTGGTGTCCATTCTTTGAACATGACCATACCAGTCCATTTTTCGCTGTCTGCTCCATCTTATAATATCCTCAATCTCACATATCTCTCTTATTCTGGTGTTCCTCACGCAATCCCTCAGTGTCTTGCCTGCTACCGTCCTCAGTGTCTTCATTTCGGAAGTCCTCAAAACTTGTTTGATGCTCTTAATGGTGTTCTACAAAATACTACCTATAATGACATATGGAATAGAAACGAGAGCAGACACCATCAGAACAAAAAGTTTCGTAAGAACCACAGAAATGAATGAAAAATCGACGCGCATGCATGACACGATGTATGAATGTTGAGGAAACTAGAGAAATATGTCAGGAAAGAAAAGTGTGGCAGTCAATTCTTTCTGCCTAGCCCTTCGGGGAGACGGCGTGATGGTAAGTTAGCTAGTTAGTTTAGTAAAAGTGAATATGCGCAATGCAGAATCAACCTGTATTTTGTAACTGCATTATTCCATAACAGAAAAAGTGATTTATGAAGATTGTTTGGACAGGTATCATACAATTTTAAATGGTTTAGTAATTATTATTGATCACTCACCAAGTTGAGGTTGAAGACATCCTCAGATGGAGGCGCCAAAGAAGAAGATACTTGAACGAGTATGTCTCCCGTATGCGAGGATATAGGATCCCAAAGATAGGTTCCCGACCATCAAAGGATGATGAGGAAGTTAACGGTCTACTTTCCAGAAGAACGGAGATGCATCCAACAACAGATTTCGAACCTATAAGAAGAAGAAGAAAACATACCAAGTGAACGGTTCTAACACTTTCCAACTAACCAATCCATCTTAATCACTGGTTTCCAATGTTTTCTGGACCCCACCCCCTATAAGTTATCCCAAATATTTAGAATAACATTGTAAAATTAAAAAAATATTATTGAATCTATTATGGTATATATTTTTAATTTATCAGTAATATTTTATAAACGAAAACATAAATTTCAAAGCATTTGATTATTATTTTCTGAAATAGGTATCTCAAAACCGCCCCCCATGACTGCTTTAATTTATCTCTTAAAATAAAAAAAAATCATATAATCCAATTTTATGTAGATCTAAATGTAATGGAATCTTTCAGTTTAAATTTCATCCACTTCCCGAACTACCGAAATATGGGCCGTTCACAATGGAGTTCTGGTCCCAACCCAAATTAATGAAAGCGAAGCATAAAACTTGTAGAAGAAGGATGAGAGCAGAATAAATGCAGTAGAGATGAGGTGCCTAAGACGAATGTGTGATAGAACGATATACGACAGAATGTCAAATGCTGAAATAAGAAAGGAATGCAGAGCGGAAGGAGGTATTATGAACGAAATTATGAAAGGATCGCTACGTGGGTTCGGACATATGGAGCGTATGGATGGATAAAAAATGGCTAAGAAAGTATACGTTAATGATGTAAATGGAGTACGGAGTCGAATCTGACCGAGGAAAACATGGCATGACCAAATTAATTAGATTATAAACGTTGGTCATGTTCAAAATAAACAAATTCATTTACTTGTTCAAGATTATTGTCATTCACGCTAATTTTGGAGACTGTAATTGGACTATAAGACCACATTACAAATGAGGAGGTTCTCCAAAGAATCGAAGGAGGAAGGCACTTGCTCAGGACCTTATCCGAAAGGCGTGCAAGATGAATCGGCCATGTAATACGACAAGAAGGCCTCTTGCATGCCATAATGGAGGGTATGACCGAGGGGACAAACTCTAGGGGATGCCGAGAGTACCTGGAGTACCCAAGAGCCGCACAAGACAGGAAAGAATGGAAGAGAATAATAGAGAAAATCGCTGCAAACCAATCCCAGGATTGAAACCAGAGAGAGAGAATACCTTTTATATTTTTGATATTTTTAGAAATGATATAAGGAATAAATGTAGAGCGTAACAATGTACTAACAAATGATGAAACAGCATTCACTTAATTGTCTCCCCCAACCCTTCTCTCAATATCCTTTCTATTTGCCCATCCCATCCATTACAAATATATTGTGTAAAATGTATTTTAAACAAGGAAAGATTTTGATCTTGTAAACAACTCCGCAAACTCAAAGCGAAGGCTGAACGGTTTGTTACAGTTGTGAAGGTTGATAACCTGCTTGCATTCTTGCCACAATAACAATATTATTGTCGATTCCATATTTAAATCACGCCGCGAATAGAAGGGCTTGGCCGGTGAAAGGCAGTAATAATAATAAGTCTAAATGAACGTTATAACATCAGATTAAATGGTATCAAGCTGACTTTAAGTACCCAGAAGTATTGAGACCAGTTATATAACTTATTTCTTCTATTTTCGCCATCACTTTGTGTTGTGGATTCATGCTTGAATTTTTTTTTAATCTTGGTATTGTTTTTGAACAAGTATTTGCCCATTAGACATTGTTTTATTCATATGAAATAGATCTACCTCTCTCCAAGAGGAATGATAAATGGATAGCTGACACGCTATACCAGGAGCACAAGAGGCAAAAAAGGCAGAATACTCTATGGAATCTGAGTTTGCCTATTGGAAATTGTTTAATTAATATGAAAGAGTTCCACCTCTCTCCAAGAGGAATAAGAAAGGGATATCTGACACGCTATGCCAGGAGCACAAGAGGCAAAAAAGGCAGAATACTCTATGGAATCTGAGTTTGCCTATTGGACATTGTTTTATTCATATAAAATAGATCATACGCCTTGAAGGGTTTGAAATGTGGATCCAACTTAGAATGCTAAGAATATCTTGGACCTATATGATAACAAACACTGATGTAAGTATTACGTAGAACCAATGCAAATAGAAAACTGTTCACCGCTGTTAAGTTCCGTACAATATCATATTTTAGATAAAAATATTGGATGTTTTGGACTGTTTCACCCGGTTTGAAAAGTTCATTTTCGGTCAAACTTTTTCGATCCGTCTACGCTAAAATCACCAGCTTTGAAGCGTCTATAGTATTCTCTGCATCATTTATCCGATGGGGCATGATCGCCATAAACTTCCACGAGCATTTATGCACTTCGAATTAAAACAAAACAGGGACGATTCGACTACAAGAAAATTCGAAAGGGACTTTAAGGAGTGACAAAACAAATGTTGTTGTGAGAAAGAAAAACTTTTGCGAACTGAACTTAATTCACAGATGCCCAGGCTTACTAAAAAAAATTGTCGCCAGATTTGATGACTTGAAGCAACCAGAGCCCTCTGTTGTTAAACGGCCCGAACTTTCCGAAACACATAATACTATATTAAAAAAAAATTATATCGTAATATAATAAACTTATTGAACGCTAAGGCAATTAACCCTGTGGAATTTCATAGTAATATACTTAGGAAATTGAAAACAACTTTGTTTAATCCACAAAATATAAAAAAAAACACGACATGTTTCGGAGGATACCTTCATCTTTAGGTGTAAAAATATAATAAAAACTAAACAAAGAAAGACTTATATAAAATCGCTTTTAAAATTCTATACAATAATTGAGATTTAAAAATTAACCTGAGTTTGAATTATGAATAATTACTTTGTCTTAATTTAATCTCCCTAACTCCCATTCCCAATCAAATGCAAATTAATCATTTATTAATTTCTATATAAATTTTGTCTTTTCAAATGTATGTTTTTTCTAAATTACAATTTTTTATGTATTTTTTATATTATCATCATATATTATTATTATTTAACTAACTAACTAATTTAACCATCACGCCGTCTCCCCGAAGAGATAGGCAGAAATAATGGACTGCCACACTTTTCTTTCCTGACATATTTCTATCGCTTCCTCAACATTCATACATCGTGTCATGAACGCGCGTCGATTTCTCTGACTCCTCACGTGGCCGACATTCAATATTAAATTTATTTATTCGTGCCACGTTTTCCTTGGTCTTTCTCTATTTCTGGTTCCATTGACATCGTTAACATATAATTTTTTTACCATTCTTTCTTCATTCATTCTTTCCATGTGTCCAAACCATCTTAATGATAACTAGCTAACTAACCATCACGCCGTCTCCCCGAAAGGGTAGGCAGAAAGAATGGACTGTCACACTTTTACTGATGCGGCACTCCATCCTTCTCTTTTCGCTCCGCGGGAGACGCGGTGTGATGGGTTGCGAACCTCATCGCCACCAATAGGCATCTCCCGCGCACACTTCGATCGTCCAACACCCACAAAATAAATCTAAAACAAATAATAAAAAATATAATGATATAAAATAAAAAAACAAAATAAAAATAATTTAACACAAATTTTCTTTTTAGATGGTGCACATATTGTCTATTTAATTTATGTTCCACGAATCCGCCGTTTTTTTTAATCTAGCACATAATGTAATAACAATGTAATGTTTTTTTCGATGTTGCACCTGTTGATATGGACGATCCGGACTTTTGTATTTATTTCATTTATGTTACACGTATCCACCGTTTTTTAAATTAGCTGTAATTAGGCACATAACCAGCAAGAACTTTAAAATAACACTGAAGAAATTATTCAAATTGTCATTGGAATAAATGAAAAATTTATTTTTACACCTTAATTTTTTCATCTTAATGATCCTTTCACTATTTTGTTCATAACACCATCATTCGCACCTCATTCACTTCTTATATTTTCATTCGACACTCTATCATACACAGAGTATCTACACATTCGTCTAAAAGATCAGTGTTCTTTCTAATAAAAAAAAATATTAGTACAAATAGCCCAGGTTAATTATTAAATTTGAATTATTGTATAGAATTTCAAATGCGTTTTTATATTAGCCTTTCTTTGTTTAGTTTTTATTATATTTGTACACCTGAAGAAGGACGTATCCTCCGAAACATGTCGTGTTTTTTTAAATATTTTGTGGATTAAACAATGTTATTTTCAATTTCCTAAGTACATAATAAAATAATATATTATTTTTATTTTCATGATATATCATCAATAGTCGGGAACTTTTTGTTTTGCTGACTGATATAGCCATATTTAGCTTTTGTGATACAATGGTATGTGGAATTTGTATAACATTTTTTTGCAATTCATCTTCAGATTCAGTTGTTTTAGTTGTATGAATTTTAATACATCGATTCTATTATTTATAAAATGTTTCATAATAAATAGTAGTCGATTATATAAATGTTCTAATGTCATGTCTCTACATGGACAAATTATGGGTCTTTATTATGACGTAACTAGAGTTAGCCAAATCGAATTTATAGTCGATGCATTCGCTTTCCATAGCGTTATGAATTACGAATATTAATATGCCCACATGTGGCCGTTCAATTATTGTTTTGTTCCAGATTTCGTAAAAGCTTTCGACATTTGATTAACTACAATATAATATGCCTGCAGCCGGTTCGAGCTAGCATCACGAACCGGCTGGAGGCATTCGAATGTGGCTGCACCGCTAGCTCATCCCTTGGACCTATATGGTCAGAAACATAAATGTTCTTCAGAGAACCAGAGCTGATAAAGAATTGTTGAACAATACAAATATGCCCATATAAATATGGGGAGTAAGGGGGATCCTATTGACTCTTCGAGCGGTGCATGGCCATCATCGTGGTGAAGGCCATGCTACGCTGGAGGATTGATCTGATCCGAAGTACCTATCCACACCTCCTCGACTTTGGTCTCCCCTGGAAACTATGCGAAATGTTAGAGATCGAGTGTGAATAACCTCGGTGGAAAATATTTATGCATGGGCTAACGTGGAAGGACACCTCGCCAACCCGTCTGGCAAGCATGGCGTTGTAATGCCAACCACCCCCCGTATGACATGTCATACATGGAGAAGTATGAGGGAGGCCTATGTCCAGCAGTGGACGACAACGGCTGTTAAAGAAGAAGAAGAATAATAAATATGCCCGTGTCTAGACTACGTGTTAAGATAAACAATCATAAGACATCCACACTCGCAGCAAAATGTGTCCAGAGTTAAATAAAGACATAGAAGGTTACCCTGTTATAGTCTTAGTTATAGAAGGTTACTGAAGCTGTTATAGTCAGCTTCACTGATGCAATCCCTAGGCCCGCCCCAATTATTCGAATAGCTGGAACAATCTGGATGCGAAATAGACAAGACAGGGACGACTGGAGGAAAATGGAAGAGGCTTATATCCCGCAGTGGAAATTTGTACTAGGGAAACGTTTCGGCAATTAATTTTCCTATTGCAGAGGAGTTCGCCGGGCGAATTGTGGATTTCCTTGGACCGGCTGTCCGTTATACAGAGTTCGTACATATAACTTGGTGGCATTCCATGTAGCGCTTCGAAAACTGTACAGCAGAGTTTATACTGGATTCTTTCTGGACATTTAAGCCAGTGAAGTTCTTTGAGATGTTGTGTTATATGGGACTTTTCAAAAATATCGAAGGTACTTTTTGTCTCTTTCATGCGTATCAGAAGTGAGCAAGATAAGTAGCATTTGAGATATTATGCTTCAAACTACCCACATATTGTCTTGGTCATCCTGGTGTCCTGATACTAAGATTTTCTTTAAAAACTTTTTGTATGGAGAAAATGTGCGTTTTTTTACTTATTTAATTAAATTTTTTACATCAAATATACCCAAGTTACTTTTTATTTCTTTCCTGCGTACATACAAAGTACCCACGCATCCTTCTTGGCCATTCTGCTATCCTGATACAAAGATTTCATTTTAAAACTTTTTGTATGAAGAAACTGTGCATTTTTCAATTTTATTAAATTTAATTTTATAAAATCTTGAAAAACAAATTTCGGAAATCGAGATTTGAGTGAATCTTTAAAATGCATACTTCAAACTACTTTTTCATTAATATGCCAAATTCTCCATACACTTATGTTTTGAAAATATTTAGCACCAGGAGTTCACGGCGTGCTAGGAGGTATCGAACGTTAACATTAGTAATTTTACCTAGTAAAATAACAAAGACACTTGTCTTTTCTTTCAGGCGTATGAGAGTGAGCGAGAGACCTGTACACAATACTTTTAAAAATCGAAAAAATATGCATACTTCAAATAACCCACATATCTCCTTAGCCATTCTGCTATCCTGATACCAAGATTTCAGTTTAAAACTTTTTGTATGGAGAAATTGTGCATTTTTCAATTTTATTAAATTTAAATTTATAAAATCTTGAAAAACAAATTTCGGAAATCGATTTGAATTTGAAATATTTTTTTCATTGCAAAATATCTAAAAAAAAATGCATATTTCAAACTACTCATATACTCGTATCTTCTTGGCCATTCTGCTATCCTGGTACCAAGATTTCATTTCAAAACTTTTTGTATGGAGAAGTTGTACATTTTTAAATTTTATTAAATTAAAATTTATAAAATCTTGAAAACGAAATTTCGGAAATCAAGTTTAGAGTTTTTTTTCATCGCAAATATCCCGAATTCTCTATACAAAATTATGTTTTGAAAATATTAAGCACCAGGAATTCATGGCGTGCTAGGAGGTATCGGACGTTTAAACATTAGTAATTTTGCTTAAAAAATACCGAAGACACTTGTCGTTTCTTTCATGCGTATGAGAGTGAGCGAGATAAGTAGCAATTGGGTGGAACCTTTACACAATACTTTTAAAAATCGAAAAAATGCGTACTTCAATCTACCCACATATATCTTCTTAGTCATTCTGGTATCCTGATACCAAGATTTCATTTTAAAACATTTTATATGGAGAAATTGTGCGTTTTTTAACTTTATTAAATTAAAAATTATAAAATCATGAAAACCAAATTTCAGATTACAAAGTTAATTGTGAAAAAAAAAATATTTCAGTACAGTAATCCCAAATTCTCCATACAAAATTATGTTTTGAAAATATTTAGCCCCAGGAGTGCATGGCGTGCTAAGAGGTATCGGACGTTTTTAAACATAAGTAATTTACTTAAAAAATATATGAGAGTGAGCGAGGAATTGGGTGGAACCTGTACACAATACTTAAAAAAATCGAAAAAAAATGCATATTTCAAACCACCCACATATCTCCTTGACCATTCTGCTATCCTGATACTAAGATTTCATTTTAAAACTTTTTGTATGGAGAAAATGTACATTTTTCAATTTTATTAAATTAAAATTTATAAAATCTTGAAAAACAAATTTCGGAAATCGAATTTGTGAGCTTGAAATATTTTTTTTCATATTTCCCAAATTTTACACACAAAACATAAGAGGTATCGGACGTTTAAACATTAGTAATTTTATTAAAAAAATACCGAAGACCCAATAAAAAAAACAAAAAAATGCATACTTGAAACTACCCAAATATCTTCTTGGCCATTCTGTTATCCTGGTACCAAGATTTTATTTTAAAACTTTTTATATGGAGAAATTGTGCGTTTTTCAACACTACTAAATTAAAAATGATATAAAACCAAATTTCAGAATTCTAAAGTTAATTGTGAAATATACGAGTATATATTTATTTTTTTCAATGCAGGATATCCCAAATTCTCTATACAAAATTGTGTTTTGAAAATTTTAAGCACCAAGTTCATAATATCAAAATTAACTAACTAACTAACTCTCCGAATGGACTGCCACACTTTTATTTCCTGACATATTTCTCTCGTTTCCTCAACATTCATACATTGTGTCATGCACCCGCGTCGATTTCTCTGACTCCTCACATGGCCGACATGCAATATTTGATTTATTTGATCGTGCCACGTTTTCCTCGGTCTTCCTCTATTTCTGGTTCCATTTACATCATTAACATATAATTTTTTTACCATCATTTTTTCATTCATTCTTTCCATATGTCCAAACCATCTCAATGATACTTTCATTATTTTGTTCATGACACCATCATTCGCACCGCATTCACTTCTTATATTTTCATTCGACACTATCATACACAGAGTATCCACACATTCGATTAAGAGTTTAAAATTTAAATTGAAATGTCTTCTTTGCGTAAAATAAAAATAATTAAATTAATAATGACAGCCTTCGTTTTCTTCTTAAAAAAAACATGTATGGTTCCATTTAAAAGTAATTACACCACATATTGAAATACGGGCAAATCATGTGACACTAAGTATTAGCGATCGTGGTGACGAATTCCCTTGTAATGGTGGTAAAAAGTGCAAGTAATACGTAATTTTAGGGTGAACTCACATAATTCTGCCGAGAAATTTCACAAGAACATCTCACAACTATCACTTACTTCACCAAACTTGATTAACAGTGATTAGTTTAGTGGAAAATGTTACAAATCAAAACAAAAGTACGGAGGAAAAATATAGATCTTCTTCTTTTTTTTTTATGGCTTTTCACCGCTTGTGGGTGTTCTGGGCCAGTCTCAAGTAAGGGTAGATGTGTAATAGTAGTAGTGGGTTAAGGGATTAATCTATGGAAGATTGTTATATATACAAATTACATCTAGGTTAGTATCTAATAAATTTTTGTTAGTAGTAAGGAATATGTTACAGATTTATGTTATTGAGAGTCAGGAATTTTGTTAGTATTTTATACAGGTTTTTGTTAGATGAGGAGATGAGAGTGGACATGTTAGTAGGTAAGGATATATTAAGGTCTATAAGGTCTGGAATAAAATTTGGGTATTGTACATTAAACGGGCAGTTGAAGAATATGTGGTCGAGATTTTCATCTTCGATGCCGCATTCACATATGGCAGAGTCTAGAATATGGATTTTGGTAAGATGCGCTCTGTGACAACAGTGACCGATGCGCATTCTACAGATCGAGCTGGTTTCAAATTTATTTAATTTTAGTTTGTTATACCAGGGTGTCGACAGGACATCGGGCTGAAGTTCCGAATACATTTTTCCTTTGGACTGACTGGAGATGTTCCAATCATTCTGCCATGTGAGCTGCAATTTTTCGCGCATTACAGGGATAAGATCATTGATGGGGATGTGAGTGATATATTTGTCATCACCAGAATGAATTGCCTGTTTAGCTATATTGTCTGCTCTTTCATTTCCAGAGATCCCGCTGTGACTCGGGATCCAAGCCAAGGCGATCTCTCTGTCTGAGTCTTGCAACAAGCATAGCGCATGACGAATCTCGATGCAGAATTCATCTTCGGGATACTGGGAAGGAGGTTCACGGATTTTTTGCAGGGCGCTCAGGGAATCTGATAAAATAATAATTTTTGTTAAGTTTTGAGAGATTACATACTTAAGACTCTCCAGGATGGCCACACATTCGGCTGTGAAAACGGAGGCCAATTTGTGTAGTCTGAAAAGTCTTTCATGGTTGTTAAATTCACAAAAAAATGCAGCCCCAGTATAAAATTCGGAATTTATTTTGGAACCATCGGTAAAGATAGGTCTCCAGTTGGGCCATTGAGATCTCATGATTCGGGAATAGTCCCGTTGAGCTTGAATACCAGAGTGAATACCAAATGAAAGTAAGACTGTTGGCATAAACGTATTAATCTTATAAGGGGATCTGTATAGGGGTAATAAATCTTGGGAGATTAAGCTTGGCTTGTAATATTGATAGGTTTGGAAGCTGTTGACTAATAAGGGAGGGGCTTTGTTTCTCCAGTATGGGGAAGTAGTGACTTGGAAATTTAGCTTATATAGAATTGTCAAAAGGGGATGGTCGGATATAATAAAACATTTTAGAAGAAATTTATCTGCTAGATATTGTCGCCTCATATGAAGTGGGGGGTCTGCAGATTCCACTTGCAAAGTATTTATTGGAGAAGAACGCATGGCTCCGATGATAAGTCTAAGGCTTTGGGATTGGATCCGATCTAATCGTTGAAGATTCTTTTTGGAAGTAGGCTCGATGAGGAAAGACGCATAATCCAAATGGCTACGTATGAAGGCACAGTAAAAAAGTCTTTGAATAGTAGGGTGTGAACCCCACCAGACACGTGAAACTGCTCGTAGGGTATTGAGCCCTGCTTGACATTTATTGACCACGTGGTTGACATATGCATTCCAGGAGAGGTTACTGTCTAGGATAACGCCCAAGAATTTTATTTGGTTAAAAACGGGGATGTGAAATTGGTTATACATGATTTTAATTGTGGGAATTTTCCTTTTCCTAGAGAACACAATGGCCTTGCATTTGCCCGGGGAGAGTTCCAACCCTCGCCGGCCAAACCAAGCTGCAAGTCTCTTCAGGTTTGAATTAAGAAGTTTCTCTAGAGAGCAAACACTCGGACCGGTAACATATAAAAATAAATCGTCCGCGTATTGTAAAATTTTAGAGGGCTCTGGGACGGAGAGGTTTAAATCTTGGGTGTATATATTAAATAAGATGGGGCTAAGGACAGAACCTTGTGGAAGGCCTCGACTCAATATTCGTTGTGTAGTAGGAGTACCTCTCACGTGGACTTCAACCTTCCTTGAAAGAATTAAGTTGATTATGAAACTGCTGAGTCTGCGTGGAATGCTCATTTCTAATAATTTGGAATTTAATATATTAATGACGACGTTGTCAAATGCCCCCTCGATATCAAGGCAGACTCCCATGAGATGTTCGTCCTTTGAAAGAGCGATTCTAATTTCTGAAGTCAGGACCGATATACTTTCGATTGTGCTTTTACGTTTCCTAAATCCGAATTGGGAATGGGGTAGTGCTCGTGAGTTTTCAATGAACCAGTCTAGACGGCTTTTTATCATATGTTCTGTAATTTTAAGCATCGATGATGAGAGAGCGATCGGTCGGTAGGAGTTACAGGAATTGGGATTTTTGTGGGTTTTAAGGATGGGCAAAATAATTTGAGTTTTCCAGGAGGGGGGAATATTTCCAGATTCAAACATTTTATTGAGAATGGACAGAAAATAGGAGAGAATTACGTCGCTAGAATTTTTCATGAAGCTGTATGGGATACCATCCACTCCCGGAGCCGAGTCATCAAGCCGGTCTAGTACAGATCTCAGCTCTCTCAAGGAAAATGGTTCATCCATCCAACCCTTCTGTTTAAAATCATAAGTATAAGGAGATTCATTCCAATTATAGGCGGTTTGAGGAGCAAGCTTGTCTATGAAGCCCTTCAACCAATCTAACGACTCGGGTTTGGGGTTTGGGGGTATAAAGGAGCCCCGGAATTTGCGGATAGTATTCCATACCTCGGATATATGGACATCTGGAGATAGGGAGGAACAAAATTTCTTCCAGCCAAGTTTCTTTTTCATTTTCAAAAGTTTTTTTGTTTTTGCTTGGATCTGCTTATAAGAAAGAAAGTTATCTAGGGTCATATTTTTAGAGTAATGGATTGCATATAATTTTCTCTCACTGACTGCTTCCGAGCACTCCCAGTCCCACCAAGGAGCTGGAGGGAGTTTGGCGCCTTTGTATTTTTTCCTTACGGGGACATGTAAAGTTGCTGCGGAGTCAATACAGGATATGAAGTTATTATAGGAGGAAATAATATTTTTTTTTAATGGAGGAGGGAGGTTCAGAACGGAGAGCTCCAGAGAGTCAGAAAAATCCTTCCATTTTACATCTGAAGTGATGTATCGAGGGCGACGGGTTGAACTTGACTTGTGAAATAAATTTTGGATTAATGGAAGAGATTGGGATTCAATGATGAGGGGATAGTGGTCACTCCCAAGAGTATCCTCTAAAGTTTTCCAGTTAACACTGGAAGCTATGTCGGAACTACAGAGGGAGATATCCACGGCGCTAGGGCGTTGGTTGGGAATCGTTAGACGTGTGGGGGAGCCATCGTTAATAACACAAATATTATTTTGATCCAGGAGGTCGACCAAGTCTCTACCTAATCTGTCACATGTGGGAGCGCCCCACAAACTATGATGGGCATTGAAGTCGCCCAGAATAAGGAAAGGGGGGTGGAGATTGGAAAAAAACCCACCAAGCATTGCTTTGGTGGGTTTGTTGGAGGGGGAAATATAAAGGGAGGCTATGGTAACGCCAAGAACCGTGGCAGCTACCACCTGAAACGGGCAGCCGGTGGGCTTGACGTTCACAGGAAAAAATTGGATAGGGGTTTTAATGAAAAGAGCGGAGCCGCCCTTCCCATCTATACGGTCATCCCGAATACATTGGTAAGAGCCGAATTTCAAATGAAACCCGGGGGCCAGCCAAGTCTCCGAGACCGCGGCGATTGAGACATCTTCGTTGGTGAGAAGATTTAAAAAGTCTGCTTTTTTATTAGAAATGCTGTGGCAGTTCCACTGAAGAATCCTCCTCGGGGGGAGCATGAGTGGGTTGGTGAAGGGAAATAAGGTTGGTCAAAATTGAGGCAGCGTTGGACGGTAATTGATTATTATTTTGTAAAATGGAGAGGAGTAATTGAAGTAGGGAGGTGATAATTGAGGAGTTTGAGTTGTTGGTTAAGGAAGTAAATCCCTTATTAGGGGATGAGGAGGGTTGTCCGTTGGGGGAAATCAGGAGATGGTCATGGTTGGGGGTCTGTTTGACGAAAGAAGGTTTGGGGTTAGTCTTCTTAGTAACTGTTTTTACGTAAGAAGACGTGGATGGTTGCTTGTGGGTTAGATCAGTGGGGTTGGGAATGCTCCTTGTACGAGCAACTTCAGCATATGAGATAGAGGCTTTGTTGTGCACTTTGGAGGCTTCTGCATAGGAGATACTTTTGTCGGCCATTGTATGTTTAATATTTTGTTGCCTCGTGAATTCCTGGCAATTTTTGCTTACAGCAGAGTGGTTCCCAGAGCAGTTAAGGCATTTGAGTTGTGGGGTATCGATCTGGCAGGATTCTCCAAGGTGGTCTGAGCCACACTTATAGCATCGCGGCTGAGATCGACACAGTGCCTTGGTGTGCCCAAATCTACAGCATTTAAAACACTGTCTCGTTGGGAACACGTATAGCTCCACGGGTAGGGATACGTGGAACAAGGATACATGGGAGGGAAGCGATTTGGAGTCGAATGTCAGGACGACTGTCTGGGAGGGTTTCCACTCCACCGTTGTGCCATTATTAACTCGGTAATTCAAGCGACGGGCCCTCAATACCTTACCTGATCCTGTGGGAACCTCGGTACTCTCCACAATGTCTTCTTCAGACCAGTGCGGAGGAATACCTCGGACAATCCCTTGTTTGGTAACTTGGAAGGTCGGGATGAAAGCATTGTAGGATGCGTTCTTAACTTTTTCCGAATTCACAAAGGAGTTTGCGTCTTTTGAATTGTTGAATTCAACTGAGAGTTTATTTCTTCCGATGTTTTTAATTCCGTTCCAGGAAGTTTTGATATTGTTTTT
>JAHDVF020001084.1:0-430836 GCA_022606425.2 Lepidostoma basale | reverse complement strand
ATTTCTATCATCAATGACCTATTTGAATATACTAACATGTTTGATTAATTTAACAGAAAGGTGCGTTGTACAATCAACAAGTTAATTGTGTTTAAAATGCAACACTTTCTTTTTGTAAAAAATAATACATGTAACATACATTTAAAAATTACAGTTTGGTACCATAAACATTGCGATATTCCATAAGATGCAATTTTTCAAGAACCAAAACGCTCCATGTTCTAGCTTTACATATTAACTTCATGTATACTATATAAACTGATGACGATTTACTTTATTTTAAAAAATCTAATAAGAAGAACAGTGTATAGATCTATAAAACAAATGTTTCTTACCTTCAGTGCGCAGAAGATACAAGCATTTCCCATGCAAGCGTGTCCCGAAAGTTCTCGAAAGCTCCTCCGAAAGATGTCCAGATGCCATAGTACCTAAAAAAAAAGTATTTGTGAGTACACTATTTATTATACACACAAGTCATCTTCGAGTAATTTACGGAGCACAATGGTGATCAAAATCATGATTGAATGAAGGCATACCGCTTCACAGAGTTACGTCATGTATAAATGATAATAATAATAAGAAGTTAAGCACATGTGGCATGGCCATGTGGGACACGGCACGCGACATCGTTTTATTTCGGGGATGAAAATAATGAACTGGATATAAACACGCATCAAAATGTACGTTTTGTTTTGTACTACCCTGACGCTTAAAATACACGCGCTGTTGTCCTTCGCCGCATTAACAGGTGTGCATTGAATACATCCCCCCTTATTCGCGTGTAAATACGTATCATCTGAGAATCTACAGACAGCAGGCACCTGTCGCGAAACTTCTGTGTATTTTAACTATCATTAGACTAGGGAGCGCATAATGGGGTGCTGGTTGGCAACACCATACTAACAATTTATTGGGTGATGAATCATTCGGCAAATGCCTAATTTGAATGAGCACGTGCGCGTTTATACAAAAAAGCTGTTTAGAACTGTCAGTCATCGTAACATAAGGCTCACACAATATTCTGCCACCATAATTCCACTAGGTAAATTAATGTAACGTATCTCACATTTCAATATCCTTAATAGAAATCGTTTATTGTTATGTATTTTGATAGTCGTGTTTTACAAAGACTATAAAAAACCCGATTTTTATGTATTGAATATGTAATCATTTTTGTAACGCTGTGCAAGTAAAAACAAAGTTGTCATTGATAAAATAAGTAAGTCTTCCAGACATTCAGTTGTAATCCTTTGAAGGTTTACTTATTGAAATAATAATTAATCCAGAATGAAATAAACAAATCAGATTTGACAAGAAATGTGGAAGCCTTGACTTAGCTATAATAATGATTAAATTAATAAATAAAACAATTAATCTTATTCTGGAAACGTAAAATTTTTACCAAACTATGTTGCTATACAGAAACGGTGCTTACTCATTAAGACTGTTTTTAGAATATAAAAATAGTGATTTATTATGTTAATAATTTATAGCGCTTGATTTTTAAGTTTATATTTTATTAATAAGCCCGTACACGTATGTACGAGTATGTATGTGTAGGTAACCAATTTGTATTCGTATTTACGTATAAACGGCCGCCTAACGAGTCAATTGAGGAAAACAAATTAGTGTTTTTTTTAAACAGACTTATAAATTTGTCAAGCGTTTAGAGTAAATTAACCATAATAACGGGCTTTTGGTTCATTTGTTAAAATTCTGTTAGTTATAACTCGATTCGTTTCTAACTAATTACAAAGTGTTTAGGTAAGTGAAGAAAGCATACAAATAACATAGATTTATCTAACGACAAGGCGGAATAATTAAAAATATAAATAAGGAGATAACCCATAAGATATAATTATATCAAGACCAAAAATTTTCATAGAACTAAAGGCATTTATAGAAAAATATCATAAATTGTGAAAAACAGTATTGAACATGCTGAAATTCATGTTTTCAAATATATTTGCTTTACCACGACATTTTTAGAATCATATCTAGGCATTATATTGGACATATAATGCCTTTAACTATATATTTATATAAACATAAAATAAATTATAAACAAATAGATAAAATACAATGATAAAATAACAAGCATGTACAAAGAAACAATAAATTTTATACAATTAAAATGAAAAAAAAAACTAACAAAAAATATACGCATTAAGTCAGAAACAATAGTCAAAATGAAATAACTAAAATACACTTCTTTGAAGTATTATATATTTTGATATTATATAATTGTTTGGGGAAAAAATGAATAAAATTCATAATCATTAAATAAACGCTTATTTAGAGCAATTTCTATGACCCGTTTACAATTTTATCCTGCATTGTGGCTATGACACAATTCAGTATTCCATTTTGACCGGAATAGGATTGCAGAATAGTTTTTGATTATAAAATGTGTTAAATCAATATTTCATAAGCAGAAGGAAACCTTCAATAAATACTTTATGTCACACAGACATTTCTACCGCCTTTCATAAGAGAAAGTACAGCACTCGCCTTGCAGATGTGTGCAGAGCAGCGCGCAAATTTTACGCAAACTGGGGCGCGCAACGTTCATAATACCCGAGGAATGGGAACTAAAATAACACAGTGAAAGTGTGCAAAATACATAATGATAATAAAGAATTTAATATTTAAAAATTCATTATTTTCGTAAGATTTTGTATTTTCATTAAGCGCGGTTATTATTTATCACTCAATTTAAAACAATGAGTCTTTTAGAGGAGTTCATTTAAAGCTATCATTAAAAAAAATCGGGGGCTACCAGACAAACAAACGCCGAAGACGTGTAATTATTTAAAATATGTTTGTTGTTGGGGTGAAGCATTATAAAATTAGTGATTTAAAACCGCCCTACCGTAACAAAAATGTAAGAAATCAGAACGATTATTAAATTATACAACAATGTGGAATAAACATCAACGGTTGGTTAGCAACGAAACCTCCGAAAATACACAAATTAATTAATCAATATTATGTGATTATTTACTACTACTGACGAGATTTATTGAATACTTGATATTACTGACATCATCGCTAGTTTCAATCCAAGGGATTGGTTTGTAGCAAATTGTAACATTTTTGCTGGTTCTTAGGATGCCACATGAGGCTTTTACATTGTAATTTCCCGTTTCTTTCCTCATATGTATACAGCAGGTCATGAACCTAATTACTTTATACAACGTTTTACCTATTGATTCTCATAAAATGTGAGAGATAGCTAATCTAATACCATTTTATTGTCACAAGACAGTGTGACAATCACACAGCAATTACATACAAGCAATTTTATTCAAGGAATAATTGATAAAAAATTATAACGAAACCAATTTTAAACGGTCCATAAACCATGTATGATTTTAAATATTCAATGTTAACAAGTATTGTCATCTGTATAGGCCGTCATACATTAACGCATCAACGCATCCTTTATGATATGTACCTCACTTCACAATGTATTATTTTATGCCTTTTCAGATTCCATAAAATGTAGCGATGGAATGCCACGCCATGTCGCTTCGGTGACCAGCACGCCACCACAATCTCGGTCGACATTTCTCATTAAACACACGAATTACAAAACAACCAGGGAGGAAAATTTTAATGGCGCATTTAAATCTATGCAGTGATACACATTGTAATCAGAGGCATTACTTAAAATATCCACATTGAAATAAGTGAACGATTTTTAGGTAGACAGCAACAACCAAGTGATATAATATAATAATTTATCATAGGATCATACATCGTTGATTAATATCTATCATTTGTACATTAATCAACGCAAGATAAAAATAATGATAAGAAAAAATACTGAATATCATAGAGTGAATACCCACATAATGAATTACTTACTTTAAAATAACAAAAATTATGAAGTTAATATAAATAAATAACAAATAGATTTAAACAAATTGTTGAGTTTTATCAAGTTCATTTCATTTTGCATTACATTCACCACTCTGGGTCTAAGAATCCCAATGTTAGTATGTAATTTTTTTACGTTTAAGAATATAAGGTTTAAAAACGTAAGAATGACTGTAAAGAATCGTGTGTTGTGTTCTACCAAAGAAGTTTCGTTACGCTTATTTTTTAATTATCAGAAATTAAAAACAAAATTTTCATGCACTACCTTATGGACACTTTTTTTTTACTGCATTATTAAAAAATATCCGTCAAAACTACAGAGATAGGAACGTGCAGACTCCACACCAGTCAACCTAGTTTGAACGACTCAATGGAATGTCCGTAATTATATCGGTTTGTTCCATAATTATCCTTTTCCGATTGGAGTAGGTACATGAAACTTGCATAGATATTTTCTCAATCGAAAACGTAACATGATCCCCAGAAGCCGCTGCCAGAACGGAGCAGATTGCTGTTTAAATGGGATAATACCCAATAACAGACAATAGGTTAGTAATTTCCTTACGAGAAATAGAGAAAATCTGTGTATTTTATAATCTACATACCGTAAACACTTCCTGTGCGAATTGTGTAAGCCAGACATATTATTTCTACAATACGTGCTATTCATATCATAGGAATGAAGACACCAATGTACACATATAACTGTTGTTGTAAACATTATGGATTTTTTATATATATTTTAAAGATATCAAAGAAACATACGACATTCTTTAACGAGAGAATTCTGGAAACGTCCGCTATTGTGATACTTAGGAAATATTTCCAGAAGGAAATACTAGATTAAGTAAAGGAATAGCCACCAGTTACAATAACAGTAAACCGCCTGTATTATATATACGAATTCCATACTAATCCATTCTAATGAATGTGAAAATTAAAAAGTAATACCCGGAAAATCGAACCTGGAAAAGTACGTCAAGAAAAATATCACGAAAGGGTCTTTAAATTTTTGATAAGTCCTACTATATGCGAACGTAAGTTTCATAATTTGTTTTCATAAAAACTTAATCCTTGTTCTTTTAACTTTCAATCACAGCGGTGAAAATTATTCGCAAAATAAAGGACCTAAAGCGAGTATTGAGGAAAAAATGTATATAAAATTCACGCTACACAATTCCACAAAATATTTGAAACAGTTTATCAGTATTTTACGTCGGAAATGAGCAAACTAAACATCGAGCAGTTTACGCCTAAGGATGTACATATACTTTTCTCTCTTGACATATAGTACATCTCAAGACGAATTCATACAAAGTGTCATACACGATAAAAAATTCCGACATGATGTCTCTTTCAAATGTGATCGATTTATTATGACTATATCTTTGTGTTTCTCTTTTCGGCATGTTTCGAAGGATTCACATCTTCATCATCGGGATAACGATATAAACTCTATGATGTAATCTCATTATAAACTCTTGAAAACGATATAAAAGCTGTTTATATCGTTCTGTTGATGATGAAAACCTTCGAAACATAGAGAAAAATAAACTAAAAGTAGGTAAAAAATCACAATTAACAAATCATCAATAAATCATATACATTTTACTAAAGTTTTAATAATAATTATAATAAAATAAAAATAATAAAATTCAAATTTCAAAAAATGTAAGATAACAATATTAAATATTGGAGTTACACAGCATTGCTTAATAATTAATAAATTAAACGAATGATTTGTACATACTTCGAATCTTTCTGAAAGACGGCAAAACGTTAACTAATAATATATATTAGCATTATCAAAGCGCGTGTAGTGAACACAGAAAACCGTTATTCATCTTCCAAATTAAAAATGCACAATCAAGAGTCGCTTAGATTCCGATGTTTCTGTGATAAAAGTAGTTTAATGCATTCAGAACAACTCGAGCAATTAATTTTATACCATTATTCGAATTTTAAATTCTGTTTTGTGGAAAGTAACTGGAACTTTACACGTCTAATAAACCGTTTTTTTGTACTGTTTTAAGAACAGATTTTGGGAATTGATAATAAATAGCAGGGATGGGCACGCATATAGTCAATAAGAGCAGAATTCAGGTTATTCATAAATTATAAAGAATCACACCATAGTTATATAATATTTTAAACATTAATTTAATTTAATTATAAACTAACTAACTAACCACCACGCTGTCTCCCCGATGGGGTAAGTAGAAGGAATGGACCGCCACACAGTTGTTTCTTGACATACTTCCGCTTCTTCAACATTCATACATCGTGTCATGTACGCATGTCGACTTCTCTGACTCCTCCTGAATTTTAACTATTAAAATTCATTAATTCATAGACTGAAAGAAGGGAAGTCTGTGTCCCGAAACATGTTTGTGAAAGGTGCAAAAAAGTGTTGCGACAGTACAATGTTTTCAAAGAGTTATTCAAATGTAAAAAGATTCGTGAAAAAAATATCAATTTCATTTGGAGCCACGCTACACTCAACGAAAATCCGCATTTGTCCACCCCTGTTAAACAAAGTATAACATATACGCTCTGTTCTTCTTATGTTAAAGGAAAAAGGCGTGGTTTATTTATTTAAACAATGTGTATTATTTACTCACATTATGCTTTAACTATAACTTCCTGTGGGCATTTTAAACTAAAAACAACAAACGCCAAATTTTAGCTCTTAGTTTATCACCGTATCAACGCGGGATAAGAAAAGACTATCGAAAGCTCTTTTCACTTCGAAACTTCTCTCCTGAAATGCATCTAAAGAGTTCCACTTCATTCATACATCATTTCAAGCACGCTCCTATATTGTTCTCAGAAAATGCCGCCATTTAGTAATCGATTTATTATACTATATTTTCACTGAACGTCATTAAAAATACCCTAAATGATGTAACAAAAATCAAATTACAAATATAAAAATACAGCAAAATTATTCATAAAATAGAACATTTTTAAAGTGTTTATTTAACTATGACTATGTAAGATGTTTCGTGGAATATAAGATTCCCGCCATTTTGTATCAAACGAAACCTCCTAACCTCTAGCAGAGGAGACCACAGCGTCCTATAAAACAAGCGTCTCTTCTTCTCTATACTGCCCATACCTGTTATCAAAATCAACGCTTATACCCATCTCTTTCTAGCTTGTGCTCCTGCAAGACGCTAGAGTATCTAAGAAGATACAGGACCACAGTCGCTTCTCGTTTGGAACCCGGTTCAAAATTTCTGTAGAGTTCAAAGGCACTTGGTAGAACAGTTTAAATCAAATAAATGACTGCACTCATGCAGACTACTCTGAAAATCCTCTTGCTACATCTTCGCTTAAATTATAATAAACTTCGAACTTTTTATAACCTGGGCATCTGGCGACTCGGGAACAGCGCCAGAGCCTCCAAAGTTTGTATTATAACATGTTATATAAAAGGCTTCATGTTTGCATGACTCGGTAAATAAAATATACTAACAAGATTTGAAAATGATACACCATGTACCAATGAATGCAATTATAATGTAAAGCTTTCAATATTAAACTATTTTTACATTATACGAATTTGCAATATTATAAATTTGAGAGCATAAAAACACAGTAATATCAATAACAATATTTAATATAAAAATAATATCTAATAAATATATGCAAAGAGTCTATATTTAATTAAATAATCCCGAATAAAATTAACTATTTTAAACTTGAATCTTGATTGGAATCTTTATATCCATCTCTATGATCAATCTAAAGAAGAATAACTGAAATATCGATTGAAAAAAATGCATTACTTTTGCTCGTTAATGTTCAACATATTTACATAATAATACGTGTGTGTATACTAGGCGGTACAATGAGTTCTGGTATATTGATGGTATCTATCTGACTTTCTTTAAAATAGGGCCAAGGACCAAATTCAATTGGTACCGGTTTATCACTAGAGTACTTTTTTACCTTCTAATCACTAACTGAGAGAAAGACTAGAATATTGACTCAGTTGCTGCGAAGGAAAGTCGTTGAACATTTCTGTTGTGCATTGTTAAAGAAACTACTATACATTCGTACGTGCATACTCGCTCACGTTGCATGATATACATACAGTATATACGAGTATATGGAGAACATATTCTATATACGTGTGTATTATCTTTCGCACAAGCCGGGGTCAATTCGGAAGACAGTAACTGTATCAAACGAGGTGAAATAGTACGCCAACTAGAACATGACTCACGAAGTCCGCACTATTGTGGACAATATTTACTTTCGTATTATTTGAACAATGCATTTGTGTTATGAAAAGTTTTCAATCTCTTTGTGTGCATTTTTTATGGAAATAAACAAATAACTATACATTTATCGTTCGTTTTTTTTTCTATTTGTTTAAGCACCACATACTAATTGATGTTGAATTTTACAATAAAATTTTTAAAGCAAATTAAACAAACCAACTTTAAAACAAATTAAAATAAATATTAAATAACCCATTAAATGATTTCAGAAATAACACTTATTGTTATATGTACATGTTAAATAAAATTAATAGTTTATATATTCTTAGCGATATAGGCCCTATTTAGTGCAACTAATTTTCGGAAAATTGACATACCTAAGAAAAATGCATTGACAGTAATGTAAACAGAAAAATATGATTCTTACGTAACCGTGTCATAAATATAATTTTAAAATATATATTTATTTATTTATAGTACTCTGAAATCCCAAAGAGAGTGAATGATGGAATGAATTTTTAAATATTTATTATCAAATCTCAGAACTTCTGGCGGTTACAGGTGGGTTTAACTATCAACAAGCTTTTCGTCCGAACTTACCTTGCAGGTTTGGTAGAGCGCACTATTTTGTTGTGATTTCCCTTTCGTCATGACTGCAATCTGCTATAAATCCCAGTTAATCGCACAGCAACATGTTCAACATCGAAATAAGTTCACTTTTCCTCCGCTTCACTACAGTTTTCATTGACTTTTCACAGATTTATCTCGAAAAAACTGAACACCAAATCGAAAGCAGTGTTTGTATTTTACTCTGAGGCTTTAGTGTGGCGAGGCGACGTAGGTGTAGCGGCGCTCTGAACGCCGGCGCTGGCCGTGGCGGGAAAAAGAACTAACTACCACGGCGGCCATTTTGTCGAAGGTGCATGGGCCATTGTTTCGAAAGGTAAATTGGAGGTACCTATCTAATCCACGTATCTATGAGCGGCATGTAAAATCAATTTCGTAAAATTCAAATGCGGAAATGATAATTCCTTTCATTGATATTATGTTTAAAAAACTTTGTTTAAATCATATTTTGTTACACCTTTATAAGCTCAAAATATAATCAAGATATCTTATAATAATAATTTTTATACTTATTTACGTTTTAAAGTAGACAAACCTTTATGTTTAAAATTCAATAATATGCAACCATATTTACAGATATGAAATGTGTCAAATCAAAATTCAATTACATATATTAAAAATAAATATTACATTTACACATATAATCGCCTTTTTAGAGTGGTTATTTCTTTTTACAGAGAAATTTCCAAGAGAAAATATGAAAATAGAGATATTTAAACTAAGTTTAATTTTAAACTAGAATGTAAACGCGATTTTTTCGGTTTTACGGAGAATTTTATATATATAAAAATATAAATACTTGTAACAAATTTGTTTTACCTTGCGAGGGCATTCTCGAAACTTTGTTTAGAAATTTTGAGAATGCCCAGTGAAATAAATTTTGAGAATGCCCTCGTAAGGCGAAACAAATTTGTCACAATATTTATATTTTAAATAAATAAATATCTCCGTAAAACCAACAAAGCAAACTCGTTAACATTATAATTTATAATGGAGTTTTACAAAACAAAAACCACAACCATCAATAAGTTAAAATCTATTTCTTTTGATAATATTTGTATATTATGTACACGTACACATGTAAACAACAATTCTATATGTAACACAGAAAATAAATAAACTATTACGCATATGCAACATTATTGTTTGGATATATTTTTATATGGATGTACAAAGTTATTGATGTTGAATATTAAAAAAATGTTAATTATTTTTTTAAGGCCACGAACCACCACTCCAGTAGTAATTTCCCTACAACCGAATATAAAAAACTTAGAATAGGTACTAAAATGTGAGACAGTGTGGCAACGGCGAGGAGAAGGGGTGGAGGTAGGATGGCGGAGGGGAGTGGTAACCGAGCGTATCCATTTTTGATGGTCAGTGTTTCTACTGCGGACTGGGGTGCACACATTTCATTGTTTCGTTCGGGAAGACACGCTGCAGTGCTTTTACGTGGGGTGTCTCATGATTCCCACAATAATGAATTTGCGATTTCAAATTGGAGTCATTATATAATAAAATTACTTCTATACTTGGAACACATAAAAAGTCTTATTTTTTGTCTTATTGTTTTACGTCTACTACAAGAGGGAAGATTAATTAAACAATATTTGCATTTAAATCATTCTAAATGAATGCATACATAATGTATTTTTTAATGTATTTTCTGTTGAAAATTAAATAAGCATCTAACAAGCATGCAGATATTTTGGATTAGTAGAGGAAGCAAATACTAAAATATAATATACATAAATATAGTCAACATCTTGTACATACAAAGCCTTTTCAATATTCACACATCGTGTGACGCACACACATCGATTTCTCCGACTCCTCGTGTATCCGACATTTAAGGTTTGATTTAGTTGATTATGGCGCGTTTATCTCTATCTAGCTCGATTCTTGATCCATTCACATCCTTAAGGTATCCGTATACCATATATAGGGAAAAAGGACATTTACCTTTTACAAGAGGAGGGCACAACATAGGAAATATACTTCACAATGGGATTTTGCAGGATTGTAATCCCCCCTAAGAATCATTCATGGTCAAAGTAAGAAAGCGTAATAGCCAGCCAAACCAGAGACCAGCCGACTAAGAGATGGCAAGCTTACCGCTCAACTACCTAACTATTGTTACTGGTGGCCAAATTTTCTAATTTATAAACGTAGGCTCTTTTTCTAGAAATTGGCCGGCTATTGCGTTTTCTTACAATGACTATGGACGACTCTTAGGGGGCACTACAATTCCCCAAAATCTCAACTCCAAGTCAATTTCCTCGTGCCCTCCCCTTGTTAGTCGTCCTAATCATTAGAGGGTTTATCTACAGAAGTCTTCTACGAATACCACTTCGTAACTAAAACTTACTAACCATCACGCCGTCTCCCCGGAGGGGTAGGCAGAATGAATGGAACGCCCCTCTGTTCTGTCCTGACATACTTCTCTCGATTCCCTTACATTCATACATCTTGTCATGCATGCACGTCGATTTCTCCGACTCCTCACGTGACCGACATTTAATATTTGATTGAATTGATCGCGCCACGTATTCCTCGGCCTTCCTCTATTTTTAGCTCCGTTCACACTGTTTACATATACCTTCTTTACCATTCTGTCTTCACTCATTCTTTCCATGTGTCCAAACCATCTTAATGACCCTTTCATTATTTTGTTCATAACACTTTCAATTGCACCACATTCACTTCTTATACTTGCATTTGACCTCTATCATATACAGATTTGCCACATATTCGTCTTGGAGATCTCATTTCTACTGCATTTATTCTACTTTCATCCTTCTTTTGTCAGTTCCATGCTTCACTTCCATACATAAAGGTCGGCACAAGAACACCATTATGCACTGCCATCTTAGCTTTTTTGGATAGGCTTTTGTTTGCGATGACAACTTTAAGTGCACCATTTACTCTGTTGCCTGCCCCAACCCTTCTTTCAATACCCTTCTCATTCATTAGAGGGTTTATCTAAAGAAGTCCACTACGAACACCAAGTCGCGTCGCGTCGTTGAGAAGACAAACTGCTCTAATATAAGTAAATTTCGAAATATACCCAAAGGATATCTCATTTCCAACGCATTTCATTTCCATACATAAGGGTCGATAAAAATATATCCATCTTACTTAACTACAATTATACGTACAATTAATATTATATCACATAGTATAACCGATTCATACGTGTATTTATTTTCATATGATACATTTATTTTACACAACTTTCTACGTCAAGTATCACTATTTAGCGTATTAAGACATAACAAAATACAAAGCATGCGTGTCTATTATTTAAGTTCGGATTCGCCCACACAGTGCAGTTTAGATTAAGTGCGAAGTTTTATCTCAAATCAACAGAGATCGGCGGGAATATGTTATAATGTAAATAAAGTACCAGATCTATCGGCCGCGGGTTCAGTATCTGCCCACGCGTTATATTCCGCACAGTAGTCGCGGACATGACAGGTCATTAATTGCGGACATTTCTCAAATAAATAGTGGAGATCAATCCGTACAATTGTATTGGGAACGACATATTTTTTTGCATATGTAATATTACCTGAGTAATTAATGAGAGAGATTTTGGAAGATAATTTAGTTTATTATTGATCATTTACCAAATATATGGTTTTAATACCTCCCAACTTGGGTAACCCGTTCTAGGGAGGCATTCTTAGCACTCTATATAATTTCTAAATTTAGGGAACAATTTATGAACAGGAGAGCAACACATATCCTTAAGTATATAACTTAAAATTAATTGTCTTATATATTATAATATATAATAACACTATTTAAACTATTGACTTCTTTTTAAAAATTACACTACATTCAAACCGCCCTTTTTTAATGTCTCCGTAGTTGCATATTTTTTATAATTGTGCATTGTCATTTTTTGTGGGTCGTTTATAGTTTTGTTTATTATGTTATATAGTTTGGGTCCAAGATAGTAGAAACTTCTTCATTGAAACGTAGCCTCTATTATAATACAATATAATATAATATATTACTTAATAACTGACAGGAGATTAATATTATTTTGACGTATCAGATTTAACCTAATTCTTTATTCTAATATATTATATAATTTAAATAATACTGTCTGATGTGGTCTAATATGGATGGAAAAAACAATGTTAGGGATCAGTATAGTATACAGGATGAGTGTCGGACCTTATCGGAAGAGTGGCAGCGATAAAATGACGCTGGGCAGAGACCATCGCTCGCAGTTTTGATGATGTGCAAAACGCCTATTCTGCTGGCATCCTAGAACTGTGACCCAAAACCCGGGACGTCGCCAACTCCGTCAGAGGGACGACATTAAGGAGACTGCCGGTACGACATGAAAGGATCAACATATTATTTGAAAGCAAATGGAGAAAGTCTACGTCCAGGGTTGGACGGATACAGGCTGATGATGATAATTTGATGTCCCAAATTGACGGCGAATGAATTCATATTATAAAGGTTTCATGATGATAAATACGTGTTTTCTATGGATTATATTTATACAGAAGAAATATTATAACGTACAATATACATAACGTTAAATATTTTTTTGAATATCTGAATTTTAAAAGGAAACAATAAAAATTGCCACCATAAAAAGATAAATCTAAATTCAAAACACGTTAATTAATAAGAGTAAACACGATTGTTTTGTGATTTTACTTGGATTTAATTTATATAAATTATGACAAATTTGTTTCGCCTAGCGAGGGCATTCTCAAACTGTCAGTTTAATATGGAGTTAATTAATATGGAATTTTTCGAAACTAATACCTCAACCATCAATAAATCAAAACACGTTGAAAAATTAATTACCTTAAAATTAATAATCCATATATCATACATTACACTGTATATTAATAAAAAGTATGGGTGCTTGTCTCAAATATTAGATACGGCTTAGTCATAATATTATTTAACCAGTGAATACTTAAGTGTCAATACCATATCATTCACGAGTATATAACATTTTCTTTGTACGCATAATTAGAAAAGAGGCAACATGCGAGGTGGCATATTCCGTACCTACTTAGAAAAAAAGCAATAGAGCATCTAAGTAAAAATAATGTCGTAGGTTTAAATATACCTGTACCTGTAGGAGCGCAGGAAGTAAGGGGCTGGTCCCTGGTTACCTTTGTATTGTTCGTTTTTCTGACGGGCAAAATAATTACTCTGTTCGATTTGTATTTCACGGTGGGTGCACAACGCCCTGGTCCAAGGGACTCCCTAATAACAATAGATTTTAGTTTACTTCTCAAAACTACGCATGCTGTGACAAAGCAGGGAAATTTGCCGGGCAAAAAATCACAGTTAGAAGGGAATATCCCAGGTAAATCCAAAGAACAAGCGTGGAGGCATGTGCCAAGGTGACATAGTAATAAAATAAGACAACTTGGTTTCAAAATAATTCACTTGTAAGTGCAAAAAAGAAAGGAAATTTTGCTGGACAGACAAGTATAAATAGAAAATAAATATTCTTTGTAAATTCCAAAGAGCAATGAAGAGTCATTAAATATGACCCTTTTTTTAAATCTGGATAAGGAAGTGTTGGTTTTTGTGTCATGAACTTGTATGTTTGTTAAAAAGAACAAGGTTGATAAGAGCATGGATAACATAATTTGAAGATCCCTAAATTAATTCGATTGTGTAGAGATCGTAACGGATTGAAACATTCAGAAAATCATACCAGCTTCTGTATTCTGAGTGAGTGATGTGATAACAAATACAAAGTTTTCATAGGATTAACTTAAAAAACTAAACAAAATGCTTAATTCCAGAATTTACTAAACATTCGATCAAATGCCTCCGATTCGAAGGAGAATGAAAACGTATGTTTCTAGAAGTTTTATTAAATTTTCTGCTATTGACATTGTTTACCTTGCTAAGGCATTATCTAATGTGATTTGGGAAGGAAATTTATAAATTAATAAATTTTATGATTTATTAAGCGCCATTCTTATAAATTAACTATATCAAGGGCACTGTAGCTATGTTTGATAATGTCTTAAGCAAGCAAGGTCTTGTCCGAAACATGTCATTCGTATAACATTTAATAAAACTTCTAGAAAGTTTATTTTCTTATTAATATTAATTATTTAATATGGAGTTTTATGTAATTGTTCGTGAAACAGAATATAACAAAAATATGTAAGTAATTGATTTTGTGTACTTCGCTTTAGATGCAGACAGGAAAAACAACTTGTGATGAATGAGCTGGTCCCCGTTCGTAACCCAGCCTTCATCCTTCCTGGTCATCAGAAACCCCAAATGTGGTGAAATGATTTACACACGTGAAGAATTAATTAATCCTGGTCACGGCACCAAATGTGGTGAAACGCCCTGTCCACGAGGACCTGGCGTGGAGGATTCCTCTCCTACCCTTCCTCCAGTCCTATCCTGGTCACGGCACCAAATGTGGTGAATTGAGCTTTCCCCGAGGAACCTAAGCAGAATCCCTCCTAACCTTCCTCCGCGAATGGTGGAGCTTCCTCCAGTCATTCCCTCTTCATCCACCTGTACGGAGCTTACAGGTGTTTTACCTTACGCGAGTTGGCCTTCGTGATCGTCTAGAAATAATACCTTATGACCCTTCGTTATGACCGATGTAATCCAAGCCCTTTTATTTGGCGAATACTGATAATTTCATTCTAAAGCTAATCGTTCCTAACCCTTCCGAATATTCTAAGCAATCCTGACAAACCCACGTGTAATCAAACTATATGTCACTCAATATTTCCTAGGAACATCTAAACCAAACAACCTAAAATATCTCTAAGTTTACAAAATATAAATTCAAAATATTATCTCTAGAAAATGTGGCAGCCCTGGAAGAAACATTCACAAACAATATATAACAAATACAATGTACAGTAATTTAAATCAGAGCCTAATGTAATAATGATGCAATAAAGAACAGCTTTCTGAAAGGTACAATTATATAGCAATTCAGTGTCAAAATATAATATATTAAGTATATAAGGAGTTGTGGGGGATAACTGGGATATAATAGTGTTAGTATCGCGTTGAACCAGTCTTTTCGTCAGACTGATGATTTTTCTCCACTGCTCCACAGCAGAATCGTCTGGAGACCAGACGTTCTACCTCCCAACCCTTAATCAGTGGACCTGGGGATTCAAACCCATGAGCCTGGCCATCACCCTATCGGGGGTTTTCGAAGTTAGCCCACCCACGACAGAATTCCCGCAGACGCGATAGTAGGGTCTTCCACCTACTTATCTATAGGAGTCTGTATTTGGCGCGGGCTCTTGAAGTGAGCTTCCCAACTTCTCTAACTGTCTTCATTCATCAGCGGTCAACCATATTTATGTAGCATAATTTGCATGGGTCGAAGTTTATATGTTTATTTATATAGAAGATGGCAAATTTTGTTAGAACGCTACATGTCCATAACTAAGATTTCAGTATTCGATGAGTTAGTGAATACCTGTTTCGGGCGCGATGCGTTGGCCCGAGGGTTAGTGAACTATATTACGTGCAGTATAGGAAAGGTATCGATATATCATATATATATATTTAGGTACATGTATGTAATATATAAACGTAAGCATAGTATAATCATGGAGTAAGCCGAACGCATACGTTCCAATTTCCTGAAATATAAATTCTTAATTCTAGACTTAGCTTTTCAGTCGTAACAGCTCAGGAAAACTGATTCTATAGTATTTTTAAATCTGCAAATGCCGCACCCCTCGTACCACTATACTTGTATACAAAATAAAATGAAGTTCTTGATAATCAGAACAACAAACACCCACTGAATTTAATACCAAAGCGACCGCTTCCCGTCAGGTCAAAAGTCAACTGCCCCGAGCTACCTCTCTCCCTGGCCCACTACCCTTCCCCGCTCCCCGCGCCCCAAACCCATCCCCAAATCTTCCCCCTCGTCCCCCTCTGCTTCCCGCACCACTACATCCATCCCACTTGGTTAGGTGTTATATTTTCTAGTCATTTGAATTTATTTTCGTACATCTGAATTCACGTATCTCTCTCTACGATGGTTCAATACCATCACAGTTCCCCCCTAGAGGAAACCAGGAAAACTCGGCAGAAAGTTTTTCGTTGCTTCCTCAATTCCAAGTAATTCGTTCCACCCTTGTTAATTTTCCTAGTAAGTTACCTTATTATGTTATTTAACCTATGATAATTGTCCTTTGACAGTACATTATTCTGCTGTCTTAACTACTAGCGTACCTACGCCTTGATATGCCAACCCCTTCAATTCGAACTAATAATTTTGCCGCCACTTCTGTTCCCTAGATTCTAGCAAGAATCTGACGAGTAAAATATTTTCCTTCGTTTCGCTCCTTTTATTATCCTAAGTCACTGCAAAATATATAAAGCGACAACGCTTTTATCAATAAACCTCCCCCCTAGAATCCGAAGACTTTATCAACCTCGTATTGGTGAAATCACAACTATTACACATTTACTTCATTTCATTTTTATTGTTTCCAATTGGAATCTAATCTGGTAAATTTGAACACAATATTATAACTAAAATTATATCGCCATGTCCCTACAAAAGAAATTCTTCCGCTCCACAAAATCAAATCAAATACAACTTTCCTCATCCCCCCCTAAAACTCCAGCCCCTCAAATCCAAAGCACATATTTCGTTACATATTTTTACTCTCACGTGCACATGTACTCACACACCGTTATTTATTTATATATTTTTTTTTTTTATTTTTTTTTTTTTCAAAATCAATTTACTACCTAGATTAAGGTCGAATTTCAACGCAATTATTACCTATTTATAGCTACTTACGACTAAACTTATGCTATAATAACTATAATCTAAACTAATAAAGACTGCATTGACCAGTCAGCCTCCTCCTAGTGACCCTTGTGGTAATTTGATTTTACAAACGAAGCGCTTAAAATATAACTTATCATAAATAAAATAAATTATAATCTATTCCTTATAATAATCAGAATCACTATTGTCGTTGTGCCTATCTTTATTTAGTGACCCTATTACCTAGATAAAAAAAAAAATAATGAATGATGAATAACGCATCTGGTTACTCGAATATAAAAAAAAACTTAATCACCAGTTGGCTAGTGTTGTTACATCCCCTTTTCATTTCCTAATTGCGCAACGGAAAAAATTGACAATTTAAAATAGTTCTTATTCTAATTTCAATCTACCGTTATGGTTCTAAACGTACCCCCCTAAGAATTTTCTCATCACTATGATTGATAATTGATAATCTGGTAAATTTGAACACAATATTATAACTAAAATTATATCGCCATGTCCCTACAAAAGAAATTCTTCCGCTCCACAAAATCAAATCAAATACAACTTTCCTCATCTCCCCCCTAAAACTCCAGCCCCTCAAATCCAAAGCACATATTTCGTTACATATTTTTACTCTCACGTGCACATGTACTCACACACCGTTATTTATTTATATATTTTATTTTTTTTTTTTTTTTTTTTCAAAATCAATTTACTACCTAGATTAAGGTCGAATTTCAACGCAATTATTACCTATTTATAGCTACTTACGACTAAACTTATGCTATAATAACTATAATCTAAACTAATAAAGACTGCATTGACCAGTCAGCCTCCTCCTAGTGACCCTTGTGGTAATTTGATTTTACAAACGAAGCGCTTAAAATATAACTTATCATAAATAAAATAAATTATAATCTATTCCTTATAATAATCAGAATCACTATTGTCGTTGTGCCTATCTTTATTTAGTGACCCTATTACCTAGATAAAAAAAAAAATAATGAATGATGAATAACGCATCTGGTTACTCGAATATAAAAAAAACTTAATCACCAGTTGGCTAGTGTTGTTACATCCCCTTTTCATTTCCTAATTGCGCAACGGAAAAAAATTGACAATTTAAAATAGTTCTTATTCTAATTTCAATCTACCGTTATGGTTCTAAACGTACCCCCCTAAGAATTTTCTCATCACTATGATTGATAATTAGTTCTGCTGCTTTAAACATTTTTTTTTTCTTCTTAATTTGATAACGCACCTCAATCGATCGAACGCTCCCTAAAAGAATAACATCGAGCTCCTAAGAATAAATAAATAACGCAAATTATTTTTTTTGAAGATATATACACGCACAGTGTTAATTAAAGAAAGTCGATAAAGTCGGAAAAAAAAGCGTGACACGATCAAATCATTGAAACTAAAAGGAGTTCCATTAGAAGTCGGAGCTATCGGCGAGCGTCCGCTCCACGAAGTATGAACGTAGAAGCTTCGCAAAACATATCTGTAGAATGTTGCGACTATCTGTTGTTAAGTAATCTAATAATTTACTGAATTTCAGAAGAAATCTATTATATATATCGATGATATTTGGCCCTTATTTTTGATGACTGCAGAAGTATTTATTAATTTTATAAATTCCGATTTTTTTTTTTTTTTTGACACACCTAATTATGTTGGGATATATGTAAGTGACCTATAACCGGCTGCAATTGAAACACCTATACCTAAACATCATAGCCTTTTATCGATATTTTTATTTGTTTTCTTATAATTATCTTACTCATATACTTGTCAATTCCTATTATATGTTTATGTATTATAATACCTACTCATCCGGATTTTCACACCTAGTCTTAGACTTATGTTAAAACTACAATTAAATTACAATACTTTATGAAAATATACAGTTAAACGATAAATTCAGATTTAAACGAAATCATCTTTAAATGCTAACATATTATACTACTTCGGTTGATCTCCGTAATTGTTTATTCGACAATTATAAGCACTATCCTATATTCCTTTTGAAATAACATGTATTTGTATTTATGTATTTCGCAATATACGAACTAACCTATGGGTATGCCGCTCCATTTTGTTAAATATTATTCTAAAGTATCATAAAGTATCTTAATTTTTTTTCGTACAATTTAAGTATCGTCCTCGAACCTGTAATAATTTCACAAATGCATGTCACATCGCCGTTCATTTCCTAGTATTTGTTATCGTGAACCCAACCCATGGCGACCTAAAACAACACCAGCTTGGCGAGATACTTGATCCATAAGGAGAATTCCATGAAATGCCAGCCTACAGAATACCAACTTGACACTATTGAAAAATTATCACCTATTAACAAACCGTTCAGAATTTCATCCTCCGCTTCATTATTTTAACAAGTCCCAGCATCCGCGATAAATAACTCTATCTCCTTAAGATTTAAGCCCGACACATCGCCTAAAACTCAAGTATCAATATTTGTATTTTTTTTCGTTCCATCCGAAATTATTTAACGGCTAAAAATTGTCGACACTTTAAAATTCACAAAATTTAACGATACCTTTAAGTGGTCTCCTCGGTATCTCTAGGATATCTCAGACCGCAACGTCCTAATATCCGATTGCAATTCGATTCATTTAAAATATAATATTTTATTTTCCGCTTCGTAGATATTCACCTAAATTCTAACTTGCTGCAATTAATAATGATCAACTAACTAACTAACCATCACGCCGTCTCCCCGAAAGGGCAGGCAGAAAGAGTGGTCCGACACACTCTAACCGATGCGGCACTCAATCCTTCTCTTTTCGCTCCGCGGGAGACGCGGAATGATGGGTTGCGAACCTCATCGCCACCAATAGGCATCTCCCAAATCAATAATATTTATTTCGCATAATTGACACATCTGTATTTTAATTTACGATGGAAGTAACCTAAACTCTTATTATTACTGATTTAATCATTACTCGCAATTCTATTTTATATAATTAACACGTCTGTATTTCAACTTCGCAATGTACATAACTTAAAATTATTATCGATGACCTATTGCTCATACGTAGAACATAAAGACATTAAATATAAATTTTGTAAACTAGCCATTATAAAATATATATCCTATCCTATTCCGTATTCATAAACTATTATAATTATATATTTAACTAAAATTACCGAGCTATGTCCTTCTTTTACTGGGACAGTCGAAATCCAAGGAGGTACTCGTTATTATACATGGTCCCTAAATGATTCAATATCTTAGTAACGACCCATTTATTTATTACTCTCGTTATTCATAATATTATTTACATCTCCTTAGCAAGCAAAAACTACCACGGCGACCTAACCGATCTTAGAAATATCCTAATGTAACCACTTGACTCGAACTAATTTATGGTTATTTTGGTGTGAAGAAATTAATGTGTACCTATCCAAGATTATGGAAAAATACAAACCAAGAAGAACGTTATTGACTCAAGACACATGTTTGCCATTCTCTAGATCTCTCGCTGCAGTTTTTAGAAGTATGAAAAAAAACGTAGGTGGTAACAAACCTTTTTACACACTACATTTACAAAATAAATATAACTCTCGATATTACTAATTCCCAATATTTTAAGCATGAATTCAATCTCGTCACAATCATACATCTTAACTAGCTTAAATACTATATTCTACTCTAAGTATACTAATAATAGCGGGTCCCTTAAAATTTATTTTACAAATATGTTAATTCGGAACATAATCACAATATTTATTTATTTATTTAGCGTACTCTCAAATGTTTGATTAGAATATACATGAGTCTATAACACCATGAACATTTTAATGGTGACCTTAGTCGATCTAAAATATACGATTAACCTGTCAATAATTTAATATAATTTAAAGATTACTCTAATTGGTCTCAAATATAATTTCAAGCTGACGATAATTTAATAGAATAGCGTTACTTATGAATAATAATATTTACATTCACCTTTTTCTAAATTCTCGAAATATTCTTCTACAATAACAAAATTATGATAATAATATTTTATTCCTATTAAACCTACCGAAAGTGAACTAAAGTTGTGTTTCAATACTAAACTTTCTATAATATGTTCGGAGTTCTCTTTAAATATTCAAATCATAACCTAAATACCACGCCGATAATTATATTCGAAACGATACGCGACCCCTGCATAGAGCATCCTAGAATACCTTCCTAGAAAACCTGCACACTGTCTACGAATCCTAGCTAGGGTTGGCATAAATATCTAGCGATGAATAATTTTTTAAAACAATTTAAATTTTTAAACTAATTAAATAAATATGCATAATAATGAAATTATCAAGTAATGCTTTAAACCAAAATCCTGGTCACGCGCACCAAATGTGATGAATGAGCTGGTCCCCGTTCGTAACCCAGCCTTCATCCTTCCTGGTCATCAGAAACCCCAAATGTGGTGAAATGATTTACACACGTGAAGAATTAATTAATCCTGGTCACGGCACCAAATGTGGTGAAACGCCCTGTCCACGAGGACCTGGCGTGGAGGATTCCTCTCCTACCCTTCCTCCAGTCCTATCCTGGTCACGGCACCAAATGTGGTGAATTGAGCTTTCCCCGAGGAACCTAAGCAGAATCCCTCCTAACCTTCCTCCGCGAATGGTGGAGCTTCCTCCAGTCATTCCCTCTTCATCCACCTGTACGGAGCTTACAGGTGTTTTACCTTACGCGAGTTGGCCTTCGTGATCGTCTAGAAATAATACCTTATGACCCTTCGTTATGACCGATGTAATCCAAGCCCTTTTATTTGGCGAATACTGATAATTTCATTCTAAAGCTAATCGTTCCTAACCCTTCCGAATATTCTAAGCAATCCTGACAAACCCACGTGTAATCAAACTATATGTCACTCAATATTTCCTAGGAACATCTAAACCAAACAACCTAAAATATCTCTAAGTTTACAAAATATAAATTCAAAATATTATCTCTAGAAAATGTGGCAGCCCTGGAAGAAACATTCACAAACAATATATAACAAATACAATGTACAGTAATTTAAATCAGAGCCTAATGTAATAATGATGCAATAAAGAACAGCTTTCTGAAAGGTACAATTATATAGCAATTCAGTGTCAAAATATAATATATTAAGTATATAAGGAGTTGTGGGGGATAACTGGGATATAATAGTGTTAGTATCGCGTTGAACCAGTCTTTTCGTCAGACTGATGATTTTTCTCCACTGCTCCACAGCAGAATCGTCTGGAGACCAGACGTTCTACCTCCCAACCCTTAATCAGTGGACCTGGGGATTCAAACCCATGAGCCTGGCCATCACCCTATCGGGGGTTTTCGAAGTTAGCCCACCCACGACAGAATTCCCGCAGACGCGATAGTAGGGTCTTCCACCTACTTATCTATAGGAGTCTGTATTTGGCGCGGGCTCTTGAAGTGAGCTTCCCAACTTCTCTAACTGTCTTCATTCATCAGCGGTCAACCATATTTATGTAGCATAATTTGCATGGGTCGAAGTTTATATGTTTATTTATATAGAAGATGGCAAATTTTGTTAGAACGCTACATGTCCATAACTAAGATTTCAGTATTCGATGAGTTAGTGAATACCTGTTTCGGGCGCGATGCGTTGGCCCGAGGGTTAGTGAACTATATTACGTGCAGTATAGGAAAGGTATCGATATATCATATATATATATTTAGGTACATGTATGTAATATATAAACGTAAGCATAGTATAATCATGGAGTAAGCCGAACGCATACGTTCCAATTTCCTGAAATATAAATTCTTAATTCTAGACTTAGCTTTTCAGTCGTAACAGCTCAGGAAAACTGATTCTATAGTATTTTTAAATCTGCAAATGCCGCACCCCTCGTACCACTATACTTGTGTACAAAATAAAATGAAGTTCTTGATAATCAGAACAACAAACACCCACTGAATTTAATACCAAAGCGACCGCTTCCCGTCGGGTCAGAAGTCAACTGCCCGAGCTACCTCTCTCCCTGGCCCACTACCCTTCCCCGCTCCCCGCGCCCCAAACCCATCCCCAAATCTTCCCCCTCGTCCCCCTCTGCTTCCCGCACCACTACATCCATCCCACTTGGTTAGGTGTTATATTTTCTAGTCATTTGAATTTATTTTCGTACATCTGAATTCACGTATCTCTCTCTACGATGGTTCAATACCATCACAAACTTTAATATTATTGTCCATTTTTATGACATTTATTTTATGCAATATGCGATATTCCCGGTTGGAGGAGCAGCTTTTGTAAATAGAATTCAAATGTAGACAAAACTACACATAGCACAGGTGAGGCGCAAAACCACCGCACAAACTGGTTTCAGGCCAACAAATAAAGCAGAAACACACTGAAAAAAATGAACAAGGCACGGGCGGGGTGGAAGCTCAACAACCACGTGCCGGGCTAAAGTGACCCGTATGCATGGGGGCGGACAGGCGAGGGGTGCACACGAGCCAAAGTTTCGGGAAATAAAAAATAAACATTGACTGATAAGTGGACTCTTGTGTAAGTAAGTAAACTTGAGCGTGCCAACTCTGAAAAAGTCTCCGGTAAGTAAACAACAAATTTTGTTTATTTCGAAAAATAAACAGAAAAAATCTTGAATGACATGAAAACAACTGAAAATCAGGTGACCAAAAAGTTTATATAGAAAAAAAAAAAAATAACTAACTAACCATCACACAGTCTCGCCGAATGGGTAGGCAGGCAACTGTATTATCACATATGGTTTTATCTCTCGACTTACAAAAAACAACCTGTTTTGATGCTGCTGGTAGAAGGAAATATCAAACTGTTTTGATAACCTAAATCAACTATGCATATCGAATTATACTACATAATATTGAATATATAGTATAATTCGATACTATATATTCAATATTATATAGTATAATTCGATATGTTAATAATAAACAAAAACCAATCCAAAAAAGCTAGAATGGCCGTGCACAATGGTGTTCTTCTACCGACCCTTATGTATGGAAACGAAGCATGGAACTGGCAAAAGAAGGATGAAAGTAAAATAAATGCAGTAGAAATGAGATCTCTTAGACAAATGTGTGAATACTCCGTGTATGATAGTGTCGAATGAAAATATAAGAAGTGAATGCTGTGCGAATGATGGTGTTATTAACAAAATAATGAAAGGATCATTAAGATAGTTTGGACATATGGAAAGAATGAATGAAGAAAGAATGGTAAAAAAAATATACGTTAACGATGTAAATGGAACCAGAAATAGAGGAAGACCGAGGAAAACGTGGCACGATCAAATAAATCAAATATTGAATGTCGGCCATGTGAGGAGTCAGAGAAATCGACGTGCGTGCATTACACGATGTATGAATGTTGAGGAAGCGAGAGAAATATGTCAGGAAAGAAAAGTGTGGCAGTCCATTCTTTCTGCCTACCCCTTCGGGGAGATGGCGTAATGGTTAGTTAGTTAGTTAGTTATATTGAATATTGATTAAAGTGTCCGTTTTAATGAAGTTTTACTATACATTGGAGAGTGATATGTTTTTTTTTCTAGAACACTTTCAAATATTTGATAATGCATTAGCTAAACTAATACAAAAAATAGTTTAAAATTATTGTTCAAGAAATACTAATTTTCCTTGCGTTCCGAGCCTGATATTTGATTTACAATTAACGTTTATACTTGAAGTATATATACCTATTATACATTGGTGTGAATACACGTTTTTTTTAATATCGGAAATATTCAAAGAGCTTTACCATATTACTGTAATACAAATTTTAATCATTTTAATTTAAATAACATTTTTACCTTAAGCGTAAAATCAATCACGCTTCTAAGAAGTGTGGACTTGATTTTTTTAGACAGTGTGCCATTCAATGGGGATTAAATCTTAGAATAACAATACTATATATCCAGTATTTCGTATAAATTATCGATAAAAAAATAAATACAGGTGGACGAGGAGGCTCTCGGTTATTCCGTATTAAATACTGAGTTTGATGGGCTGTTGCAGCCGATGCCGGCGGCGGAGCCGGTTATGAGATGATCTTCGCAAGGATATGGGAGATGAAATACTGTACAAAAAACGCAAACTCTCGACGATACAGCGTGATCTAAAGCATTATTGGTGCAACGTTCCGCTATATTTAAACATCAAGAACAAAAAACTTTATTTTTATTTTAAAAATGAAAATTAGAAATTAATGAAATGTACTTAAATAAATATGCGCATCACAATACAAGCAAATACACAATTTATATATATTTCATTATATTATTGCATTATAATTCTAATAACAAAATTTTATCATTAAATGTAAATTCGGTAGCGCATCTAAGGAGTGTGGATTTAATTTTTCTAGTTGCTGTGCCATTCAATGGGTATTAAATCTTAGAATAAACATGACACGATGTACTAACGTTGAAGAAACACGAGAAGTACAAAGCATTTTTAACACTATGTATAACCACAATAGAATAAAACATAGAAATAGGGAACAAAACATGCCATAAATTACTTCAAAATTAATAGTATTTTATGATATGTTAAATTAATTAACTGTTTAAATAAAAAAAACTTTTTTATGAATGCCACATTTGATTATAATAATAATTTTTTTAAAAGTAAATTCATACTTTATATATAGATAAATTATTACTTTTTTAATCACTATTTACTAACATAAAAATATATATGTTCTACACTCGTGCCGATCTTTTTTTATTATCCTGAGAGATTTCATATTTTATGTGAGCCGTTAATATTTTAGTTCGTGATATTGTACAGTTGTGTACAGATGTGTACAATACCCATTCGCCGTAAAACTGAATAAACGATCATTTTGCCATATATTCCGGTGTAAGTTCCAAATTGAACGGTAGTATCGTAGTCGTTCGGTAACATTACAAGACGTCGTGGGTGAAAACTGAGAAATAATGACTAAGCAAGTACTTAATGTTACATTTTAGATTGTAATAAAATATATATTATCTAATCCATGTATCGACATATTACTTAAATGTCCATAAATAAAATGAAATTATCTTCATCACGTATGTAGTAAAATTTAAGTTTATTATATTTTATAAAATAAATTTCTTTCTCTATTTTTTGTTCTTTGACGAATTTTTATGAATTAAAACACTGTTTTTTCCACTTTGCCTGTAAGCATCGAAATATGTAGAGAAAAATAAACTCAAAGTGGAAAAAACAGTGCTTTAATTCATAAAAAATCGTCATTATGGAATTCCACAGTGTTAACGCCTTAAGTTTATCTAAAAAATATTGTTCTGTTTACATCGTTAACGTATATATTATTTACCATAATTTATTTATTCATTCTCATGAGTTACCAAAAACACATTTTTATACAAAAATAAGCCAATTTTTATTGCCTTCCTTTGCCAAATGTTGTTTTTATTTATTCAATATATTACTGCAAATCTTATATTTTATGAAAAGTGTGCGAGTTGGAAATAACTCAGTTTGAAACTAATAATATATTTAGTTGAATTGACACTGATATTGGGTAACCAATTTAGATGCCGAGTGATAAACAGTTACTTTAAGATGTTATCTATTTACTTTTTAATTAGATCTGATAGGAGGATGAAGCAAGACGCGGATCGGTCTCGGCACGTGCCTAGTCTCTGTCCCTTCCCGCCGGACTCTATGTCCACCATCACTTCCAATTAACCGGAAAATCACCGTGACTGTCCATCCGTCCATCGACCAGTGCCGGATAGCAATACCTTTAAGAGAATGCATGTAGATAAATGACAGTTCTAGACAAATCTATTGAATAGATTTTTGAATGGTATCCGCATGATATCATATAACTAACTAACCATCACGCCATTTCCCGGAGGGGTAGGCAGAGATGATGGATCGCCACAATGCTCTGTCCTGGCATACCTCTCGGGATTCCTCTACATTCATACATCGTACCATGCACGCAAGTCCATTATTCCGACTTCGAATGTGGCCGCCTTTTAGTAATTGATTAATTTGGTCATGACATGTTTTCCTCGGTCGTCCTCGGCTTCTTTTCCACTCACGCTGCTTGTGTACAACTTTTTAACCATTCCTCTCTCATCCATTCGTTCCATATGTCCAAACCATCTCAAGGATCTTTTTAATTTTATCCATGATGCAGTCATCTGCCTTACATTTCTATCTTATTTCATCGTTCGGTATTCTATCATACAACGTTTTCCCGCACATTCTTCTTAGTGATCTCATTTCTACGGGGTTTATCCTGCTTTCATCCTTCTTTTGCCAGCTCCAAGCTTCACTTCCATACATGAGGGTTGACACTAGAACTCCATTGTGTACTGCCATTTGATGTACTGTACATTTGATGTACTGCCATGATATCATATAATAAGGTTAAATGTTACCAATATTTGTAGACAAATACTGGATTTTAGCTTAACCCAACCAATGACAGGTCATAAGTCATGTAAACGCCTCGACCACCATAATCTGTTTCCAAAAAACAATTTACATCTTCGTCTGTATTGAGATACAATCAATCCATAAAAATCAGGTTAAAGTTTACTCAATTCATATAGAAATTGAAAAATGCAAATGGGGAGTTAATATATTATAAATAATATATTTATAAACTATTTTAAAATTACTCGATTAAGCAAACATATAAGACACATACAAGCAACCTTACGACCAATAACTGTTTTCGAGCATTAAATTTAAACATTTATAATAATAATAATAATTAGGCTAATTTGTATAGCGCCGTTTTCGTGAATAGTTCACCTCAAGGGCGATTTGAAAGTGTTTTTAGTCATGTGAGCTGCATGTGACACCAGCAATCAGATAACCGTTGTTTACATTTTATGGGATATTTTGAAAAGATAAGGTTTTTAGGTGACATTTAAAATCTGTCGGATTGTCAGTGCATCTGAGACGTGCAGGAAGCATATTCCAGGCGGACAGCCCTGCCACTGCGAAAGCCCGATCTCCGAAATTTGTCCGGGGGTTGCGCTTTGGCTCAACTAATCTTCCTTGCCAAGGATTTGATTCGTTAAATTCGTCATTTCCATAAAATAAACAAAATCTTCGAGAAAACAGACGTTTTAATATTTTGAGACGAATTTGACATCAGAGGGTGATGCAGTAGCAGGAATCAAAGTCGACAATAATGAATTTACAGAGGTAAGGTGCATTACAAATTAAAATACAATTGAAAAGTATATTTTGAAAAAATCCTGTTCTTAAGACGATAAACGATTACTTAAATTTCTGCTTCTTAAGATCTCCGCTCTTTACGTGATTTACTGAAAATTAAATACTCTATGTCAGTGATATTTGATGTTTTTAGAACGAATTTGAAAATTAAGTGACTTTAAATGGAAGTCACACAGACATTCATATTTCATAACGCTTTCAGCTTAACCACCTAAACCGCCACTGCTAACATCCATAGAGCAACGGTCAAGCGGTCTAGCGCGAGCACAATACATAAGGGCCGACTAATGATCTCTGTTAGCCCTTGTAAATCCTACATGCGGTGTATACTTAAGTGTTTCAGACGTTTAACGACTTACCCATTTGCCCTAAACACCACCTAGATCTTTTTTTTTTGGAAATCAATCATAAACGTATGGGTTCATAAATTATTCTGTTAAAGGCTAATTGAGACATAATCATCAACATTCATCAAAAAAGTTTGAAATACGACTGAGATTACAATTACACATATACTAATAAGACATTTTTTTATGGCGGTAAACAAATTGTTTATCACCGCTGTGGTATTCTATTGTTTTGGATACCAAAATGTGAGCACTTTTTTTTTTAAAATATAATGTATTTAACATACAAAAATTAATATATTGTTTCCTGAACAATGCTATAAAACTCGATATCAAATAATTAATACGAATGAAAACGTCCGTTTTCTAGAAGTTTGATTATATTTTACGGGAATAAAATATATTTTAATAAAACATTTAGAATACAGACGTTTTCACTTCTATTACATAAATATAATAATAAAAGCGCAAAAATCTCCAAACAAGTTTTATTGTAGATTCATTTGTGTTGAAAATGAAAATCTCCTCTCGATATCTATTAAACTTTTTAAAAATATTCGTATGTATGCGCACAAATATAAAAGACACATACAAAAATCCATTAGAAAATAACCATAAATTCCTCTCAAAAGATAAGTTATTCCAAAGTAAAAATTTCGTTTTTGTAATTGAGTATTAACATTTAAAACGGTGATACTCTATGTCGAGATGTGATGCAGACCCATTGTGAGGAGAAGTGGTCCCATGACTCTAGAAAATGATGATAAATCTCGCACAATGACTTATAGATTACAATTTACATGGGACTGATACGGGCTCAGATCCACAATGCCACATGTGGCAATCGAGCATTTTCCGAATATTAAACTGAAAAGTTTGTAATAATAATGGACAAAGTTGAAATAATCATAAATAACTATAAAAAACACTAAAATCTAGTAGCCTTTTATTTATTGTTTCTTGAACAATGATGTAAAACTCCATATTAAATCATTAATATGAATGAAAACGTCTGTCTTTTAGGAGTTTTATTATATTATAGATGGAATGACATGTTTCGCCCATCTAAGATTTGTTAATGCCTTAGAAAGGCGAAATATGTCATTACATCTATAATAAAATAAAACTCCTTGAAGACAGAGGTTTTCATTAAAAAATAATTATCTAGTAGCCTATTTGAAATTGGCTAAGTTTGGCTATCTGAAGAAAACAGTTCCATTAAAATCATATTCTCGTGGTAACTTTTAAAAAAATACTATTATCAAGTTGTTTGGGAGTATAATCGCGGGCCATAACCACGCGCTATTTGTAGCTGATAGACAATCGAAACTTTTAGTACTTGTATACTCGTACTTCGAGATGAGATAAAAAATTGATACTAAAATTACTTGTTAAAATACATTCCCAAAGTTCAGGCTGAGTCTACGAGAAGGGTTCATACCCTAATACCAATCCAGTAAAAGGGTGTTAATAATACACCCTTATTGCAGACAGTGTGTTGAGAAAACCAGGGGAGTTAGAAAGAAAGCGTGTTAACTGAGTTGGCTGAAGTGTGTTGGATATGCCTTGAAGCAAAATATGTAACTCCTCTGAATAAAACTTTAAAAAAAAAACAGACGATTCATTCATATTAAATATTTTATATGGAATTGTACATCATTGTTTAAGAAACAATATATAATTAAAATACAATAATTTTATGAAAGGATTATCTAACAATAAATATTTGCATCAAATTCCAAAAATAAAATTAGGAAGATATCAATAATGAAGAAGATAAAAATGGTAAGCTCAGAGATACGAGACATACTCGAAAGTTTATAAAGTCAATACACTGATCAACTCATTTACACGGATTTTAATAAAAACTAAAAACTTTGTTTAGATTCTGTTTATTACAATGATAATATATCCACAGACAACTGCCATTGAAGCGACTTTACCCAATATAGTTGTGAGCCGTCGATTGTGATGGGGCCCTACCCAGAGCAGCGTCTATAAAGTTGACGGAACGGGTTACGAAAGGTCACGTGACCCCCAATCGAATCCAGAAAGGCCCAAGTGACCTCGGCGTCAAAAGTCACGTTTTCATGACACCTATAATTTGTTCTGTTAGACTGGCAAGAAAAGAATCTTAATAAAAAGGACGCAATAAATACAGTGATACGTGTTTTTAATATTAAAAATATAGTAGACATTGTTTTTACGTGCCTCCGCGTCAATGGTATTTGTTAGACTTTTAAATGAGGTGCTAAAGATAAAAGGGATACATGTAGATAAATCGATTAAGCTAAAGAATCTGATCACTTAAGAATACAATAAAATCACGTTTTTTATATCACGGACTTGTCCCACTTTCAGAGTGCGATAACTTAAGAGGATATTATCAATTATTTAATTTAGACATTGTAGTGAAACGCGAATGATACTCAAAAGTAAAATCAAAAGATAAATTTCAATAATGATAATTTTAAAACTTTTGCGTCGTTTTTTTGTGATGTAATCACCTTAAGGGCGCATAAGGGCGTGTTTTGAATCTAAAAATCTAAATATGAACGCTGCATCTGACATTATGGCGATCGGTTAGAAAGTATAGAAGAAAAAAATATACAAGTTGAGACATTGTTATTGTTGGAAAAATTGAAAGTATGTATATCACCAATAAAATTCTAAACTGATAACAAAATGTATAATGTTATGCAGCAAATGCATTCGTTAGTAAATAATATTTATAATTTACTGACAATTTTATAATGTGTTGTAAATATCTGTCTATACAAAAAAACATCGACGATCGGACAAGAAGCAAACTTGCGCCCAGTTTGCCGCAATCGGCATACAACTCGTGTTAAGTCGAATACGACGATCAGGCGTAGTTATAAAAAGCGCGTTCTGCAACAAATATTTAATATTGATGAAAACGTCCCTTTTCTATAATTATTATTATATTTCATGGGAGTCACATGTTTCGCCTTGTATACGCAATATATCAAGTCTTTCCAGAGTTTTACATCATTGTTCAAGAAACAATAAATTCTAAAGGTTAATTTGTTATGCATATTAGCATGACCACATAAGATTTATTATAAAGATTATTCTTTAATAGCATTATGCGCCTAAAAAGTTCTTCATCAAGAGTGAAATTTGAAAAATGTTTTGATAAAATAAAAAATTGGCTGATTTTAGTCCAAAAAGACGTACGAGAATACTACCTGCACTAAAACGAAAAATCATGTTCAATATATTATATTCAATTTGTCTCGTAAGAAGCTGGTACGCGTTATCATTACGCATTAAAACAAGAAAAACATATAATTATTTCTCATCTCCAGTCGTATGGAGGTGTGGGGCAGTGGGTGTAATTAATGAATATGGCGCCTCAGTGCGTTCCTATAATAAATATTAAAATTGCCTCAATGTTGTTAGACCGATATGGGGAAACCTTTTTAAACCTACGCCAATCGTTAACTAGATGTATAACAAAATAACTGTTGTTGCTGTATGCAAATTATCACGGTTTAACCCATTTACCGAACATTTTTCTTAGCATATAAATAATCTGTACTAAAAATCGATCAGGGGTAAAAAAAAAATATGGAAACAAAATGATTTATAATTACCATAAAGAAAATGCAAATTAAAAATGTAAACAGGCAACGTTTTTTTATGAAATAATTGGTCAAATTGCAAAACGGCGACTTTATGTCAGAAATATAATAAATCTAATAAAATAAAATAAAATATAAGTGTCCGTTTTGTAAGTGTATAAACGTGGGTTATTGATTCTGAAATATTAAATTTTGCATTATGTTATGTTTTTACGGTTAATTCAATATGTCGCATTTGTTTATAACATGAAACATGTCAATAAAAACCCAAATTAAAATTCAGTTCAGATCATTTATATTGGTGAAAACGTCCGTTTTATATGAATTTTATTGTATAATATTTTATAGGAGCGACACGCTTCGCCTTTTCAGGCATTGTCAAATTGAAATAAATAAAATGACATATGATCATTCCCTTGCATGGAAAAACATGTCACAGCCTTAAAAATAATAAAACATCCATTATAGAAAACGGATGTTTTCAAAAATATTAAATTCCATAAATAATTAAAAGCGCCAATAAGCATAAAGACATCATTATCTAAAATGTACTTAACAAAATTTACGAAAAATTTTCTCTGAAAATTGAATATAAAATTACGTACACAGATTGAAGAATGGCAGGATAAATTTATTGGTTCCCATTTTTAATCCATATCATATCAATCCATGAGTACCCTTGTGAATTATATTATATTTTGATCAAAAATCATATGAACGATATTTCTATTATATCAGAAAACTAGTTGTTTCAAACAATAAAAGCCTAATATAAAACAATTAATTACATTTTTGTTAAATACAAGTTACAAGAAAACGTATTTTACCCTCGGTTTAACGTACGAACGTCCGGAAACATAAATTTGATTTTTTATTCACTTTAATGCCGCAATTATGAACCCTCGGGAGCCCCACAACCTTCCTTATTGAATCCCACTTAAAACGACTATCATTATGCAGAGAGAGACTAAAAATCCTACACTATTCTTTAGTAAGTAGACCGCGTAGTCATTAATTTGAGTAAATTTGAAACAATCATACACAAAGAGTTAATTGCGATATAGTAGATTTGTACTCACAGATATAACGAAGTTTATAATAAACATCAATTATTTATTTTCGCACACTTTATATATTGTAGATTTTCGATAAGCTAAAAAGGAATACCAAAATTTATAAATAATTATAAATGAATGTAGACATGGTTTTTTCTACTAATAATTATTTTTTTCGTAAGTAGCTTACCTTCATCATCGGGAGAATACATAAAAAATATTTACAATTTTCTAGATAAATCAATATGATATATACAATTTTTAACGTGGAAAAGGGAGTTTTAATTTTTTTTTAAATCACTTTAAGTAGAGTTTTATAGGTATATTTTATTAAAGCGGTATTTAGAGACGCAGAAATTAAAAAAAAAACATTATATTATAATACTACCATTAGCCTAGATATATAAACAATAAGATCACTCACGAAATAACCATTACTATGTTTCTCTTAAGGGGTAGGCAAAGAATGTGGAATGCCACAATCTCATATCCTGACACACTTCTCTAGCTTACTCAATATTCACATAAGGAGCCACAGTTGCAAGTCGACTCACGTGGTTAACAATTAAAATTAGATTGATTGCACATTTTCTTCTCTGATCCTGATATACGGGGTCGAATATTGGGCGGACACCACGATTATTAAAAAAAAAAAACGCTTAAAGTGTCAGAAATGAAAACACTCAGGAATATATCTGGCAAGACACTATGTGACAAGAATAAGGAATTCAAGGATAAGGGAAATATGCGAGGTCGAAGATGTTGATAGGTGGGGGAGGCAAAGTAAAAATATATATTATATATAGGTATGCACAAATGAAAATAATGGATCTTTCTTAAGTCCACCCTCTCATTATGTTGCACGACCAACCCCAAGGTATACGACCCCCGGACAGACCACCAAAAAGACGGTACGATAGCTGGAAATGGACTTCGCAAGAAGCCAACCCCTCTTATGAAACAGGCCACAACGCCTCCACTAAACGAATTAAAGGTTTCATTCACAGCAATAATGTATACCAGCAATCCTCTTCAGATCGTCGGTCCAGCGGGCAGGGGGACGTCCAACTCTGCGGAATCCTGTACGCGGTCTCCACTCCAGAACCCGTCTCCCCCATCGGCCGTCGGTTCTTGGACAGATATGGCCAGCCCATCCCCACTTCAACCCGCCCATCCTCAGAGCCACATCAGTCACCTTGGTTTCTGATCGAATTAATTCTTAAATTTTTTTAAATGAACGCAAAAATATTTTCTAAAATAATTCACTCTATGAAATCTCTAATACCATTCAATATAAATTTTCATATATTTGAAAAGTGTGTAATAGTTCCGTGTTTAAAATATATGTGCATTCGTGACTAGTAGAAATATTCATTTTTTTATTTACTAGATTTAAAGTACAATGGAAAGTTAATTCATAAAATTGTAAACATTACGATAGATAATAAGTTATAAAGCACGCAAAGAGATATATTCGTTTCAGTAAACGAATCATACTGACAGTACTATTTATACTTGCATGCACGATAGTATGAAATATTATTATGATTGATGTGCGTATCACGTACATATTCACGAATGCAGAAGCGGAGGCGAGTGGAGGGGGCAAATTTTAACAATTTATGACGCCGACGCAGCGGAAGTCGGTTTCCCACGCCATTTCATTCACAAACCGCAATAGCTTTTAGCAGACTGACCACTATTTTGTATTTCCTCTACTATTGTTACGGAGGCTGTAAAGTGAAAAAATGACGTATCAACGTCTATTTTTATGCCATTTAAGCGATCCCTATCTGTCCGTTAATGATCGTTTTCCACTTTTAATTATCCAAATAATATCATTTTCGTTGTGTAAAGCCAGGGTAATGTCATAAGGAAACAAGTCAAGCGAAAATCTGTGAAACTGAATTAATTTGAATCAATTTAAAAACATTTATAAATACACATAACAGTTATATCTTTGGAAAAAATAAATTTTTTACGCACAAATCATAGCCATAGAACTCGAATACGTTATTATTAAAGCATGCACATTAATTAAAGCAAAAAATATTTTGATCGATTTGTTATTTTTTATGTAAGAAAATATGAACCTGGTTCATATCATTATGTTTATACGAGTATTAGCATATTGATGGTTGAGGTTTTCGTCTAGTTAAAATCCATTACAAAATATATAATGAAAACGCGAATGGTTTATCGGTTTAAGAGTGATTTCTTATTTTCAGTTATTTCAGTTACAAATTTGTTTCATCTTGCGAGGGCATTCTCAAATTTGAGTTTGTAATGAATATTAACGTTAGCATGTTCATTTCATAGAATCCGACAGTACAGGTATATCATTAAAAAGTTTATACAGTTGTCAGGAAATGTCTAATTTCTACATTAGAAACAATCAAATCGTGTACACTTTCCATTCGTTTTTTCGTAAAAGTGAAAATTCGTCACAAAGTGTACCAGCCAATTTCGTGATGACGCGCGACGTATGTGTGCGGTGCGGGTACCTGCCTCGGCACGTACTGACATTTAATACGTGGGACTTACTCGCCGGCCATTAATTTTTTAATGGCCCTCGAGTACGATGGTCGCCGCAAGCCCGAAATGGTAGCACACCACGTGGGCCGATGGTAATTCGAATAAAGAAATCGGAAATGTGAATAAAAACGACATTTGTTTCATAATTCATTGGGACATTGCACCGTATGAACCTATCAACTCTATACATCTGTAGATTACATTCTATATAACACATACATTTGATTGGTACACGGATGATGATGTATACTTATTCACATTAAACGAGCATCTGGAATTTTTTTCTTAAAGAAGAACTTTGTAAAGAGCTCCTGAAACACGAGACATTAACAGATTATATGAATAATTTGATGGGGTAGCTTAATAGTATCCACATATTGTGTTTACAAGGTATGTTAGATTAATTTATTATATTAATCTGATTATTTATTATTTCTTTAACCTCAAATAGAGGAAATGGAAGAAGTAGGAACTAGAAACAGAGGAAGACCGAGAGAAGTATTTCAGGGAAGAAAAGTCTAGCAGTCCATTAATTCTGCCTACCCCTTCGGAGAGATGGTGTGATGGTAAGTATTTTTTATTAATATGATCTGAAAAGTACATACAAGACCAAGATCTGATCCTAAAACTCATGAAAGGATTAGGACTAATATTGAGGATAGAATCAATCGACTTCCATATGATTTTTCAATTCAAGCATAATATGTTACATATAAGTTTTATACTGTATTTAAAAATTAAACATCATACCTGTAAATAGCTTCTTCTATCCTTAATTTTTCATTCATTCATGAAAGTTACCAAAATATTTTTGAAATTCATCAACAAACTAACGCACCAGCTAATACGTTATATTGAATACACGCCACACATGTACCATGGCAATAGAATATTAGAAGAAGAAAAAAACAATATTCTAACAACAGAAAAAGTGCAAGTGCTACAAATAATTTTAAGCAAATCATTGTTAAAATGACAATAAATATATACAAAAATAACCCAATTATATAATGAATATTCCGAGAAAAACAAATAATAAAGGAAGGTATTTATGTATCATCACATTTTACATTAAACAATTTATGAAAAATAATGTGCTTATACAGGAAGAATTAAATATTAGAGCGTCAAAAATATGTGGTTTACATAATATCGCATTTATGCAATATTTGTTTATTACATTATTATACAGAATTTTACCAGTCGGTTTCCAAAATAGTTTTTTTACATACGATATAGATATTCTAAAATACTGTAGAATTATAAATAAAAAACTAAAATATTATAAGTTTAAATGAAGTATATTATATATAATAGACTCAAAGTTTTAATCACATAAGTTGGTCAAAAAATTAACTGTTTTTTTTTTAACAAGACACCGCTAGCCAAGTATTATACCAGTCTACTAATTGCACCAATTACGCTCAAAGCGGAGCGATGTACAGAATAGGACAGTGATAGGATAGTGACAGTTACAACATGTGTTTTAAGTAGGATATTTTGCCATTTGGATGCAGCAAAATGATTGGAGCATCCTTCCGATTACATAAATTATTTTTAAAGTAGCATCAAATTAAAAAAAAACTTTAATTTCACAACTATTTGGCAGGGGTTACAATTTTTATTTGAATTCAATTTTGGACTCGTTATTGATATTTTTATAACTAACTAACTAACTTACCATCACGCCGTCTCCCCGGAGGGGTAGGCAGAAAGAATGGAACGCCACACTGTTCTGTCCTGACATACGCCTCTCGCTTCCTCTACATTCATACATCTTGTCATGCACGCACGTCGATTTTTCCGACTCTTCACGTGACCGACATTCAATATTTGATTGATTTGATCGTGCCACGTTTTCCTCGGCCTTCCTCTATTTCTAGCTCCGTTCACGCCGTTTACATATACCTTCTTTACCATTCTGTCTTCACTCATTCTTTCCATGTGTCCAAACCATCTTAATGACCCTTTCCTTATTTTGTTCATAACACTTTCATTCGCACCACATTCACTTCTTATACTTGCATTTGTCACTCTATCATATACAGATTTGCCACACATTCGTCTTAGAGATCTCATTTCTACTGCATTTATTCTACTTTCATCCTTCTTTGCCAGTTCCATGCTTCACTTCCATACATAAGGGTCGGCACAAGAACACCATTGTGCACTGCCATCTTAGCTTTTTGGATAGGCTTTTGTTTGCGATGACAACTTTAAGTGCACCATTTATTCTGTTGCCTGCCCCAACCCTTCTTTCAATATCCTTCTCCACCCTCCCATCCTTTGTAAACATACTTCCTAAATAAACGAATTCATCCACTTGTTCCAGATTTTCACTGTTTACACTAATGTTGCACACTGTCATGCTTCCTTCTTTTTCGAAAATCATTACCTTAGACTTATTCACATTTATCATCAAATCGTATCGCTTGCATACCTCATACATCCTAGACACCAGGGCTTGCAGTTCGTGCTCGTTGTCTGCAAGTAGCACAGCGTCGTCCGCATACAACAAACAGCTTACTGAAACATCTTCCATTTTTGCACCTGCTTCCAACCCTTTCAGCTCTTTCATACATTTGTCCATATATAGATTAAACAACCATGGAGACATTACACACCCCTGTTTGACACCTTTATTGATATCAAACCAGGCTGTAAGATCCCCATTTACTCTGACACTAGCAGTGCTTTCTGTGTACAGCGATGAAATTGCCGTGATCATATTTTTATAAACATTTACATTACTAACTAACTAACTAACCATCACGCCATCTCCCCGAAAGGGTAGGCAGAAAGAATGAACTGTCACACTTTTACTGATGCGGCACTTCATCCTTCTCTTTTCGCCCCGCGGGAGACGCGGTGTGATGGGTTGCGAACCTCATCGCCACCAATAGGCATCTCCCGTATATTGCACTGCAAAATCATTCTCGTGGGATGTAGAAGACATAGTAAAAGAAGGAAGGACAGCTGAGAATCCATCACACAAGAGGTGCAACCCTCTGGAGAGCAGACCACATAGGTCGGAAGAAGTGTATACAATGAAATCCAACATTTACATTATATTGTACAATATGTGTGGTAGCACGAAACATACTCTATACATAATAATTAAATATATTGTAATTATAAGAGATGTGTTCTAGTGGGAATCTTTGATTTTTCCTATGCTTCACAAGTGATGAAACAGTATAATAAAAAAATGATACTCTATATTCATACAACCGCTGGCGTGGTACCGTGGGAAATTTGGATGATTAATGCAATTTAAATTAGAAATGAACAACACTTCACTACAAGAAATATCTATTAAGTAAACTCGTGTAGGTGGATACACTTTAGGGCGGCATAAAACGAGAATAATTTAGACGTAACAAGTCCTTTTAATATACTAGATTGTGGAGATAAAGGGAAAAATTATACCGCGGGTCTTGCATAATACAGCGAACAGTAGCCGTTTGGAAATCATTACAAAAGGGAGTAATAAACTTTTTTAACAGCGCGTAATATTGTGATAGCTGAAGGTAAATTTTTCAATTTGTCCGTTATTTATAATTGAAGTTATTATAGAACGAGGAAATGAAACATTCATTATGTATGAAAAATAGAAGTAGTAGTAGAAATTTTAATATTCACGCAATGAGTGATTATTAAGATTATGATAGAAATAAGATCTTCTCGTTGTTTTATGATATCGTGTATTTATGGTGCAAGAGCTTATTTTCTATTGAATAAATTATTATAAGCTATTAAATTTAACGTGATATCATTGGTAGTACAATTTTGTGGATATAATAATACAAAAACAATATTAACATATTTTACTGCTTTCAAAATCGTGTTTTTAAACCAGTTACATTTATTACTCGGAATCAAATCAAACCTTTAAAAATAATATGATTTCCAAGTCCCAAATATAAAAAAACATATTTATATATATTTAAATATACAATTTCATCCCACTTATTATTTTAGTTTCTTCAGTTTGCTACGATCTTCAAACAACAGTTTTTATTACTTTATTATTTATAATGAACCATGAAGTTTTAATGACTTACCAAATCCATGATAATATAAATAGTGCTTTCAAATATAATAGCTTTTTAGAAGAAAAAATCATGATAAATCGCGTTTGCAAAGATGAATCTCGTATTTAAATATCTATGAAATCGAGATTTTAAATATATGTATGTGACAAAATAATTAAACAAAGCTGAATAAATAATAATAATAATATGCTAACTTTTAAAGCGCCGTTTTTGTGATTTAATCACCTCAAGGGCGCATTAAGACGTGTTTTAAATCTAAAGATTTAATGAAAGATTAAATGAAACACAGAAAAACAAATGTATCGGAAACATATAAAAATTACCATTTGATTATTATATCTATTTCTAAACATTGTTTTTTCTTCAGTGTTTCGGGACATCATTTTTATTTATAGTATACCCTGATATAATCAAATAAATATCTATTGAATCAATGTTTAATAAAAATTTAATCTTATATTAAATGCACACATGTAAGAAAGGGAATCATATAATTTTATAAATAAATATGGTAATATCTCTCTTATCTTGTCATTATATTATATATATTTATAAACTTTTTTTCGCTTATTCCCGAAACAAAACGTTTGTGAAATAATGCTTAATAAAAAATCAAACTAAAACTTGTTTGGCGGTAAGTCTTGATTGAGAGACGCATTTAATGATAAAATATATTTAAAAAAGCAGTATGTAAAAAAGCTCTCAAAGCTCCGTGAACTCTTGACCGCGACTACATTTTCAACTAACTGATCGAGAAGAGGTTAATGGTTTCGCCTAATGAATAAGTCACGAGATAATTTTATGTAAAGTTATAATTGATTTTGATTTGCGTATTCTCGCAGTGAAACTATCAATCCCAATTTATTACTAACCAAAGATCGAATAATATATGTATGTGTGTCAAATAAAATTTTTACGAGTATTATTTTATAGAAATAACATTAAATATTCAGAATACTAAATCTGCGATATACACATTATAAGAGGCGTATCTCCATATATTTAAAAAATGTAGGCAATGGTTATCTACTATTAAACAATTTCCTCTTTTGTTTTATAACAAACATTCAAATTTAATTTCAAGAAATAACAACAACAAACCATCACGCATTTTCTCCGCAGGGGCAGGCAGATAAAATGGACCACCACACTACTCTATCCTGACATACCTCTCTAGCTTCCTCCAGATTCATATAGCGAGTCATACACGCAAGTCGATTATTCCGGCTTCTAACATGACCAACCTTTAAAATTTGATTAATTTGGTCATGCCGTGTTTTCCTAGGTCAACCTCGGCTCCGTACTCCATTTACATCGTTAACATATACCTTTTTAACCATTCCTTCTTCACCCATGCGCTCCATATGTCCGAAACAATGCAGCGATCCTTTCATAATTTTGTTTATAATACCTTATTTCGCTCTACATTCCTTTCTAATATCAGCATTTGAGATTCTGTCGTACATCGTTCTACCACACATACGTCTGAGGGACCTCATCTCTACCGCATTTATTCTGCTCTCATCTTTCTTCTGCCAGTTCCATGCTTCGCTTCCATAAATTAGTGTTGGGACCAGAACTCCATTGTGAATGGCCATTTTCGCATTCATTGAGAAATTCTTGTTTCCAATAACTATTTTTAAAGCTCCATTCACTTTGTTCCCCGCACCAATTTTTCTTTCAACATCACTGTCCGTTCGGCCATCCGCTGTGAACATGCTACCTAAATACACAAATTCCCTCACCTGTTCCAAGTTCTCTTCGTTCACACTTATATTACAAACTGTCATTTGCTCTTCCCTTTCAAAAAGTAACACCTTTGACTTTCCGACAATCATCATTAAATCGTTTGACTTGTATACCTCATACATTCTCGACACCTAGAATTAAAATTTAAGAAATAAAATCATTAAAAAAATGTAAAAGGTACGAATATATTTTTAAATAATTTTAAGTGATAAATGAAAGCGATTTCTGCTGAAACCTTTATTTAAAACAAGCTGTAAAACATCAACGTTTCGATAGAATTTAAAAGGACAAAATTCTCGACTGAAATCCAGGGGATGTGGGTTTATATAATATTTAGTCACGCATCGAGTCCTACTCCACGATAATGATGGCCGATAATTGAGTACTGTACGAAAAAAATGAAGCTATTAAATGCATCTTTGCTCTATCAATATTGCCAAGCCATTTACGAATACAAATATCTTCATAGAACAGCTACTGAGTTTAAACTTCCTCGGCCACCCACTGCTCTTCGGCATTCGCCATCCATATGCATATATTTTTTCTAATTCAAGAGCTACCTGTTAACGGATATAGCAACCGTGTTGGCCATTCGCACTTTTGTGGCAGCTGCCCACTAAAGGTATACGATTGACCATAATCAGAAGATTTTTTAGATTTGAGATATGTGTATTTTGGATATACTGTACACGTACACCCCACGTGTTTTATTTTAATTAGAGGATTGTGATATTTTTCGTTGGTCATTGCATTCACTTGTTTCATACTTTAAAACAAAAACATTGCTACTTTCAAAACACATAATTCTGTGTATACTTAGATCGTCAAGAAACCAATAGGCAGGCGTTGAAAATATAACATATTATTTGGTTTAAAAAATAAGGCAATTCCACATTATTGAGTTTTTATTATTATAATATACATTAAACTATTATACCTGTATTGTTTATTGAACAATGTTTCGCCTTTGGTAAAACGACATCTGATAATATCTTACAATATAACAAAACTTCTAGGAAAAGTATGTTCTTCTGAATATTTTATATAAAACAATATTATTGCGTGTGCTTTTATGAATGAACTTATTGTACACACACATAATTCTATGCTAGAATAGTTTTGTTGTTTTACATCGTTGGTACTTTTCAATATTATAAACTATATTCGAAACGAGTCAAGATAGAGAAACTCGCGAACGTTTAATAAAATCATTGTTTATTTCACTATAGTTCTGACGTAATATTTTACTAGAAAAATTGTTTATTACAACATAATATATATATAAATTTTCTTTTATACAAATACTTGCAGACAAATACTGGATTTTTACCCATTGCGGGTTAATCATTTTTTAAGAAAAAAATTGTCAGACGTGGTGTCGTAAAAAAGGCGGAATGGTAAATGTTGTTAAACATAAAGTGATCGCTTAACCCAACCAATGACAGGTCATAAGTCCTGTAAACGCCTCGACTACCATATAATGATTCCAAATAATTTACATCTTCGTTTCTATTGAGATACAATTAATCCTTAAACATAATATAAACTTTGCGGTAGTTTTCAATATTGTAAAATATGAAGGAATTTGCCAACAGTGTATATTAGCATAATTATCGGACACTTGTATGGTATATACAGGTATGTACAATTGAACGTGTATGGTTCATTCACACAAGTGTATTTGTAAACGATATACACGAGAAACATGAAACAAATAAGATGCATCTTGTAATTACACATAGTAATTTATGTTAATATTCTCCTACGCATTCGAATTAATGATATCTCAATTACCCCATTCAGCTTCTGAAGCAATCGTTCCTTCTACGCCCCTCGTATGTACCCCGTAGGCACTCGTAGGCAGGTATTGCCAGGGAAGGGACTAGGGTACTTGGCGTGGGTGAGACTGTGTGACGGCTAGTTAAAGCACAATAATAATCAGTATGTATTACAAGACAAACAGGTTCCGCGGTTCACATGGGAGAAATAGATCGGTAGCGCCAGATCAGAATAGAAATTAATAAGTTCAAGTGTGGTATAAACCTAGTTCACTTTTTCATCTTTGAAAAATCATTCGAATTCAGAAAAAAAATTCTCATGAAATTAATCTAGTCTAGAAAGGGATGGGATCCCACCAGACGCCACCCAGAACAGACAGTCTTGGAGAAGCCATACAAGAAGAGCCAACCCCAAGTACATGGAATAAGGCTAGGAAGAAGAAGAAGTGTGATAATTACAAATACACGTATAAGATTAATTTAATAAATATATATTTAAATACATATATGACCAATTTCTTTATATTAATCGGGGGATATTTCGAGAACTCGGCAGTGTTGGAGGATGCTGATATTTTTGTCCCTGATAGATATCTCCGAAGGCGAGAGCACAGATTGTTTTACCTACCGGGCGCCAGAACCAACCTGCCTCTGGTGATAGCGGTGGGAAGAGAAATCAGTCTGCTGAACGCGGTCTCCTCGGAGATCTACTTCTTTCATAATAGTTAATGCACGTTCAGAAGACAGATACTCTAGACTGTAGAGAGTATCTTGTATTTCTAATATCGAACCATCTCTCATGCGTTCTTGGCATTATGTTGTATATATGTATTATAATATTTTAACTGTACTCAATAGATGCCTTAAACATTTATGCTATTTGTAATGTCTGTAAGTTATGTCCAAAATATCCACTGGGCTGTGTCAATCTTGACCCCCGAGATCAGTAGTCTGGTCACCCCTCAGCCGGAATACTAATTCTCTCCTTACGCCGAGCCCGAGCATCGCGCTGGAGTCACGCCCGTCACACTCCGGCTAACTCTCCCACACTATTGTCTTCACCGCCCTCCGCACCAGCCCAGCGTAACTCTACACGGCGCGAGAGGTTCTCAGGGACCAACTGGACCGCGAAGATATGGGATGGTTATCGCCCATTCCCATGGAGGCGTTTACGATTTAATCATCCAAACAGATTTAGGATTGACACTTCAATTGCAGGTTTTTTTCGCGAGACGCGTGTGTGCCGATAAAACTTACGTAACCTTTCAATTTCTTTGTAAAAAAAAAACAAATTTAGAATCTATTGTTCTCGCTGATTTCTTTATATTTCAAAAGTGTTAAAGCGTGGAGCCTTGGCAACGCCAACAAATGAAAGTTACGTTAGATCGAAATATCCATTATGTGTTGTAAAATTTGTCGTTAAAATGATTTCATTTGAATTAATCACGATTCAACTGATTAATCCTATCAGGTGAAATTATAAACCTTTAGTGAAAAGTATTTGTAAACTACGTAAACGGAACTAGAAATGGAGTAAGACCGAAGAAAACGTGGCACGATCAAATCAATCCAATATTAATTGTCGGCCACGTGAGGAGTCAGTTTATTTATTTATTCACTCAAAAGATATTACAAACATAATTACAGTTTAAGGCATCTATTTGAGAAAGGGTAAAGAATCAGGAACGCATGAGAGATAGTTCAACTTTAGGAAGACAAGATAATCTACTCTCTAAAATTAAGAGTATTTTCCTTCTGAACTCACTAATATGAAAGACAATGATCTCCGAGGTAATCTTGTTCAGCAGACTGATTGCACTTCCCACCGGCATTATTAGAGGCAAGTTGGTTCTTGCGGCCGGAAGAAAGAACAATCTATGCTGGCGCTGTCGGAGATATCTGTCGGGGACAAAAAGACCTACACCCTCCGGCACGGCTTAGTTTTCAAAATATCTCCTAATTAATCTAAAGAAATGGGTTATGAGAATTCAAATCGACGCGACGTGTGTGCATGACACATATATAAATTTTAAGGAATCGAGAGAAGTATGTCAGAAAAGAACAGTGTGGTGGTCCACTCTTTCTGCATAGCCATTGGGGAGACGACGTGATGGTTAGTTAGATTTTAGTAAATAGCTTTAAGCTAATCACTAAAATCTAACAAACTTAGTAAATAGTTAATTTTTTTTTTTGATAATTATAATATTGGCGGCAAGTAATAAATATCGAGCTAAAGAAGGAGATTGTCGGGCATAATCGACTCCGACCTCGGCATTGAAGACCATCGTCTCTGTCATTCATACACATTCACACTGCTTTCTAAACATCGGAGTGTTAACGTATCGTGCGGCAAAAACGACACTCAACAAAGCCTAAGTTAACTTGCGGATTGTGGCCGACAATCTCTATCCTAAACCCGACATATATTATATATCGCGTTGTACTATATTTAAGATAAACGCGAATATTAAAAAAAAAACATTATATGGAAGAAACCAACCTCTATTACACACGCGACGAAAACACGAAGAAGTTGACAAAGTGAGCTAAAAATGATAGCAAAAATTTCAAGACGAAACAAAATCTTATATTAAGTCCAATCATTAATTTATTTCCTTTGTTGTAAGTCATTACCTGAACCCCAATAAGTACTTAAAATTATTATTTTAAATTTAATCATAATATTTGTTATAACAAAAGCATAAACGTTCCAAAATAAATCTTTATAACATCTGTCAGATCACGTAAACAACAACAATTTTATTATATTTTTAAAAATAAATATCTTTACTGAAGAACACTGTTTGTCCGAAACATGTCTATATAATTTTATTTTTATAAGTGTTGTTTATACAAAGTGTATAAAAAATAAAAATGGAAATAAAATCTTATGTTCTTATTATTATATTTATTTATATTACCATGAAAAAAAATGCGTCCTATATGGACTAGAATGATGGAAACTAAACTAGATACATCTCTTACAGGCAGTAAAGACCCATCCCGGTTCGTTGCTCTTATAATGATGAAAATATTTTACAACGTGTAAATAAAAACATATCCCAATGTACTTATTTTAATAACATGTTCGTAGGTAATAACATAGTTATAATTACCTTAGTGCTTACCATACAAAAAATCTAAATATATGTTTTTTTATACAATGTAAAACGCTACTGTTCAAAGATGTCTACAAAATTCGATACGGTAGAGTTTTTTTTTCAAACATCGCAGACGATCACGTTGGTAGACGCATTGAAATTGAGGAGCGCAAAAAAACGAATCGGTTTTAATTCAAATATGAAAAAAAGAACCACCAATGTATTTTTATATTAGTAAGTTTTTTTGCCTAACATAATATCCATATTGCATCGCCAGCAATGTTATATTGGTACCAATCTAATAGTTGTTCGATATACCACACACATAATACAGAGAATATAAATTTAACTTACGTTTCTAAAAATAAATGTACCAATTATTTGTTATTTTGGCATTGGTTATGTTATGTGGTTTATTCGTTATGCAACTAAGCAGATGGGAAATTTTCTGAGAACCAATAATACAATAAATAAGTACTGAGTATGGTAAAATAAAAAATCTTTGACTGTAAATAAAAAAAACAATTCTACTCATATGCTAAGAACTATAATGGACTAAAAAGTTCACAAAAGCATTTTTCATATGCATTTTCATCAATCAAACGTTATTATTGAAATCCCATTAAATCATACTTATAAATCATAAATAGTGTATTCATACGCTTATTAGTTAAATGTTTGAAAATAATATCTAATATCATTAAATGATTACATGATAAACAAAAATTAATAACATATCTATACACTTTTAATTACAAGAACAGGAGTCGAATTATTTTTTTTCTAAAAAGGGAACGATGAGAATTTTTTTATTCGAAAAGGGGCCGGTAGGTTATAAAAGATACGGAATCTATGGCCTAAAATATAGTAAAATTTTGAAGTGCTTCCGTACAATAAGTTGGAGCATAAAATAAGCCATAGAATAATGATAAAATACCTCGTGCAATTTAATATTTAAGTGAATATAATAGATTCGAACCGTTTAAGATAGCCTACAATTAAGAACGAATTAATTGTTTTTTAAATATCAATTTAACGATAAAACAAAATAATTTCATACCTGAAACCAATCATAAATATTAATGCTTTAATTTGAATACGACAGACTTCATACCTACACACACCAGAATACACTTAGCATATGCAGCTCGTGAGGTGTGAAAGATTGATAATCGCAACAAAATTTTATGTTAAAATGTAACGTAGGATAATACGAATGGATACAAGCCTTTGAACATATCTTTCAGCCGTTTGAGAAGTAGGCCTAAGATATGTTGCCTATGTTGAAGAAAAAAAAATGCAATAAATTACTCGAACTAACCGCTCCCCTTGATGCAATGTTTGTGTGGAAGACCTTCAGAAACACACAGCCAGAGGCCTGTGTTGGTTATCGATTCGAAATTCATTTCGAGAATATTATAATGAACAAGTGTCTCGAATAGATTTGAATATTTTACGAGAACATTCGGATGGCAAAGACGGCGAATACGATAAAACTGATTATTCATTGGATTATTAACTTCTCGAGATGTGATCTCTGGAGAAGTTTAATGGTTGTAGATGCTTATCTAAGTAAATTAATTAGAATACTAAATAACTGCACCGATTTAAGCACGTAAATTTAAATCGTTTAAGTCCTGGCATCCCGCGGTAATTTAATGTAAAGATTATGAATATATGTAAATTTAATTCGTATCCACATTTATTTATATAAATGTCTATGGGTTGGATAATTAAATATAAAATATCTATATTGTTATAGATACCATGGTATAATAAAAACTGAAAATACGTACACCAATAAAAAAGTTTACCATTCAAATACGTTATTAATACAATACGATATTGTTAAAAACAAAAAAAAACATTAATATTAATACACTTAAAAGCAATAACATAATTTATATTGGGGAAAATTTACGTTTACACGTTTTATATATCTTTTATTGGAGTGACGTTACAATAAGCTAAACCATTATCAAATTGATAAATCCCTAGCTAAATAAAACACGAATCGAACGTTTACCCCCATATTAAATACTTAAAATAGATTATTATCTATGAATTGTCGTATATTTTATCGGAGTGACATATTTCACGTTGCTAAGGCATTATCAAATGTAGCCTTAATAAGGCAAAACATGTCACTCTCATAAAATATAATAAATCATCCAGAAAATAACAATTTAATTCATATTAAATATTTAACGTAGAGCCTTACATCATTGTTCAAGCAAAAATTAGTATAAACAATATAGTTAGTTTCTATTCAAAATACATTTAGCCTTATTTTAAAATGTTAAATTTTTATGTCTAAATATATTCCGAAAGTGTTTGTTTTACGATAATGGTAAGAACACATAAAAACAAACCTTTTCATTTTTATGCGTATGAGCATAAATAAAACCTATGGTTAAGAAATCGCATTGCAGCATTACGATTGAAGAGTATAATTATTGGATTAGTGTTCAGAGCATTAGATAGCTGGACCTATTATCTGCTAGAGGCTGTTGGTTACGATAAACCATCACCCCGTGACCTTACCCAGTCTAAAATCAGCGATCACAGAGAAGTGGGTAAGATCCGAAAGGTTGCCGAATGAATAAATGGCCTCCGAACCAAAAGACAAGGTGACGAAATAAAAAATAGCCTACAAACAATATTCGTACTCAAGATCTTACCATTAATTATTATTAATTGGGTAATAATAAGTAAATTCCATGAACTAAGCAATAAACAAAAAATACTATACTTAAGTGTGAAACAAATATACACATTTAGACATTTTCTTAAACAATGCCAAATACGATTGCAATTAACGGAGTTAAAACGAGTTTTTTTTTCAAATTTAAAATTGACGAAGAATTTATTCCAAGTTATGAATGAGGTTAGGTTCGTCTACAATGTCTTCATCGGTTCCTGCTTAACAAATATGCTCTCAAAAACTTTTTTTCCATGAACGTGACATTTCCCTTTTACTCCGTCAAATCAACAGAACTTTGATAATCTCTTTAGCGTTCTTCTAGATAAATCTGAATTACATATTTTGATATTTAATAATAACAATAATAATAATAATATAAAACTATGCTAACATTTAAGGCGCCGTTTTTGTGATGTAATCACCTCAAGGGCTCAATTAGATTAAATATAACGTAAATGATAATAAGAAAGAAAGAAGAAAAAACAATATATGATAGAATATACTATAGAACGAAGAAATAAAGAAGGTGTGTACAGCAGATTAATACCACCTAAGTAATTTTAATAAAAGGTCACAAAGATGGACATATGGAACTGATAAGGGAAGAATGATTAACAATCAGTGTTGAACGTAAAATCAAATCAATCGGGGAGGACAGAGGAAAACATGGCATGACCAAATTAAACAATTACTAAAATACGGCCATATATGAAGTCGAAAAAATCGACGAGCGTGCGTGTTATGTTTGAATATAGAAGAATCTCGACATTTATTCCAGGGTAAAAATGTGGTTACGTCTATTCATCTCTCCCCAACCCTCAGGAAAACGTGGTAATATTAGTTAGTCAGTTAAAATAATAATACATTATACTCGTATATTGACCTAAATTTGCGATAAAATTTTCCCCTCAAAACATTGAAGGTAACTGTCAATTTATTTGTTCATTATCAAAACACAATGAGAAATATTAAACCCAATACTCGGTTCTAATAATCAGTAAGAAGATATTTCAAAATGTAATTTAATATATACTAGAACTTATTTTAAGAAATGAGTCAGTAGAATTAAATCTGTATCTATATTAATATGACACTTTTCGATAGAAGGAAAATAGTAAACATAAAATTACACGTATTAAAAACATGTATATTCCATATCAGGTATCGTAGCTTATGTATAGATTTATTTTTTACTGATACAGAATAGTTATTATACAAGAGATTAAATATAATATACAGGAACCTTCAGTTTTGAATGGTGTTACCAAAGCGAAACTAATAAATCGTTCCATATAAAATTTTCGTATAATGCGCATTAGGTACGGTACAACTAAGTTAGTTCAACACTCTTACTATTTGACAGGAATCAGTAAATAACCAGGGTACCTAATGAATTCAAATTTTGTCATTTAGAATCCAAGAATACCACAAGAAAGAAAAAGTGAAAGATGTTCTATCACTATTCTCAAATGTGAAAAGTTTGAATCTGTTATATTTTTAACTGTGCTTTCAACGCGTGCTTTCAATTATACCACAATACAGTACAATCAAGGCTCAAATAGGGAAAAATTATAAGAATGTAAAATACATGTTTTAATGTTTTTAGATATTGTTTAGGAAATTGCCTGTTGTTTAAGAAAATAATTAAAACAAATGCAGATATATTTTTGGCGTGAATCAGCTGCTAATCGGGTCATTATAAATATTGTAGAGATGAAACGAAACGCGTGACGATAAAATTTTATTATTTATATTTTTCAGATAAATAAAAAGACTAGAATAATTATTGTGGAACGCTTGTGGCGTTTCACCATAACCTCTTGCCTGGTAAAGTCGCTCTAAAATTTTATATTTATGACCACAACAGAATGTATATAATAATATTTACTATACTTAAGGCAGCTGGTAACGTAATTATGATTAACAAAAATGATGATAAGTGTATAGTGCCAGTTTCATGACAGATTCTGCAAATTAAAATCAAATCTCCATTGTTGCCTTGAATTCGAATGTGAGAGAAGAGTCTATTCCACAATGACCCATTTTAATCGTGTGGACACATGTGGTTACTTATTTTTTGCAGAGATGACTCAGGATTTCCATCCTTCCCTTGGTAACAAAACAATAGCCCAGCGTTCTACTCGAATTAATTTGAATTTGAATTTATTTCGTAAGTCTGGGGGAACCCACCCATGAAACGTTATTGTGCCTCCAAGAAACGTCGTCACCGCAGACCTATAAAAACTTCCAAGGAAGTTCAGTCCACTCTGGAGAAACGGGCAGGTCATCCGAGCCGACAAATTGGATTCGGGTGGGTTGGCTTTAGCATTTTATTAAGGTGCCCCACCACTACGCTCGAAAGTGATGAGCAAGGATACTAATGTTCCTTTATAAGGCAAACGCTTCTCGTCGACAGGTGCGAATGAGTCATTGATCCACATTTGATAAAATAGGGTAACCCGGAGATTGCATTTTTTTAGAATATCTATACGAATACTAATCTTAACGAGGATGTTTTCTGCCATTGACTCCAGATAAAATATAGATATTTTTAATTAACGATAAACTGACATATTTTTTGTGCGCAGGTGGGTACAAACGACAACTTAAAACATTATATGTGTTTGCATTATAAATTAAAAAAGGTGGTCATTTTTTTATAAGAAATTAAAGAACCTATGTATGAAAACTATTTAAGCGCCAAATTATGCTCTCTCTAAAGTTGAAAGCTTTGAAAAAACCGACTAGGTACTTGCATCTGAGGCGTGCAGGGAGCATATTCCGGAGGGAAAGACATGCCACCGCACAAGCTCGATCCCCGAAATCTGTGCAGGGGCTGCGCTTTGGTTCAACTAATCTGCCTTTTGCTAAGGAGTTAATTAATTCGTTCGAAGTGTAGATTGTCCAGAATAAAGGCCGTCAGAGATACGAGTAAATGCTGTCACCATTCTGTGGTGTGCTTTGTAACTGGTTCAGAATAATTTATACTGGATTCATTAATGACATTTGAGTCAGTGAATATGACATTTACAATGTAAAGATTGTTTAAGTTATTAGTTTAAAATAAAATTATAACTTTGAAAATAAATAAAATTGAAATAAACACAGAAGTATGTAACACCCTATATTTCTAATTTATACAGACTTAGAACAACCTGTGGTAAACTTTGATCTTATTCGCCACGATATAAAAGGAAGCGAACGTTTCCGGATTATGTAATTACGTTGGCATTATATCAGCAGGCGATTGTGAACCTTATGCAAATCGCGTGTAGAGGTTATTTGACCGAGACGCTTGACATTTTACGGTAAAAAGTGGCTTGTGAACCCCAGACCCCTCCCGCGGCCGGCCACGTGGAACGAATGACGCACAATGGACGATTAGACGACCCTATACGTTCAGTTGGATCAGATTTGAATATCGAATTAATTTAAATTTATTTATTGTGGATGTGGTACGCCAGCAAGTGCACTAAAAGTACCTGTCTAATCACATAAGTAGGATGGAAACCCCACCTTCTTTCATGGTATATTTATTGTACTAGAGTAATTTGTAGCCCCTAAATTTTATAACATCAAAAAGCTTTTAAAAATAACATTTTTATAGCTGTTAATCAAGTAAAAATTTTACAAGTCATCTCTAAAAAAAACTGCTATTCATTATAGATTATCCGTGAGATAGTAAAATATTAATTTCATAGATTATAGATATTATAGATGACATAACCGGTTTCAGGAAATAACTTACTATTTATTCGTTTAAAGTGCACTGAATATAAATACAACATCATTTCTATTGTACCAAATATATTTTAAAGACGACAATTACAAAGAAAAAAATCTCAGCATATCAATGTTTTTCTTAACTTTTTAAAACCAATTTTATTCCCGAGTCCTAAAAATCATATTTTAGGGCGACCACACAATGGAGAAACTTTTTATTTATTGTATTAACATTTACTTTATAGTTACACATTAAAATATTTCTATTAGAATCACTGTTCACTTTAAGAAAAAACTTGTTTTAATACTATCCGTATCTTCCTCAGATCATGCAGTAAACGAATATATGACATAAAATAATTGATATCGAACATCATTTGAATTTGTTTAATTCTTATATTTTGTATGCATATAAGGATAAAAGTAGAATAAATGCAGTATAAATGAAATTTCTTATACCAATGTGTGAAAAATCTGTGTATGATAGAGTGTCGAATGAAAATATAAGAAGTTAATGCAGTGCGAATAAAAAAGTTATGAACAAAATAATGAAAGGATCATTTGATAGACGGTAATGAAGAACGAATGGTAGGAACAAGAAATAGAGGAAGACCAGAGAAAACGTGGCACGATCAAATAAATCATTTTTAATGTCGGCCATGTAAAAATAATAATAAATTGGATAATTTATAGAGCGCCATTTTTATGAATTACTCATCTCAAGGGCGCTGTTGAAAATTCTCCGTTTTATGAACTGAATAAAAATAATAATAATAATCATATTTAGTATGAAGGCTGCACCTGACGTAGTCGATCAGGATGGAAATGATAATTTGAAAAGTTGCGTTTTGAGTCTCGATCTAAACTCTGACTGATTATCTATGCACTTAAGGTCTGCTGGAAGATTGTTCCAGGCTGAAGGGCCGGCTACCGCGAAGGCTCGGTCGCCAAAGTTTGTGCTTGGACAGCGTTTTGGCACAGTCAATCTACCGATCGCAGAAGACTTAGCTGATCGCAATGTAGACTGTCTGGCAATGAGTATGAATGTTGAGGAAGCGAAATAAATATGTCAGGAAAGAACAGGTTTGCGATTCAGTCCATACTTTCTCCCTGGCCCTTCTGGGAGATGGCGTGAGTTACTTTATTGGAATTAATGATCACTTTAAATAATATACTTGTTTTAATATCTTCGTTATATTATACAGTATATCACGAATATATGGCATAAATGAATTGATATCGAACTTCAATTGAATTTGTTAAATTCATATCTTTTGCATGCATATGCGCGAATATAGTAACAGCGAAGCGTCGTCGGGTCCGCTAGTGAGTAATAAAATTAGGCTGCAAAGCTCGGTAGTAATGATTATATTATTGTAGTATTTGCGCTCCTAACACGCGCGTCGTGGGGCTATCCGCCGTCGACAGTTCGCACAGCGGATAAAGAGACAATGGCTTGGCTTAGATGAAAATGAGTATCATATAAGATAGCAGCCACCGAGCAGCGAACCAAAGAAGTTAACTTACTAATGGGTTACGGGGCTATACGCCGTGGGAAGCATCGGAAAAAAATACATTTCATTAACCGAGTACTAGAAAGGTTCAATTATATAGTATGCTCTTTAAAAAATGTATCTTCAGTGAAATGAACTTAAAAACAATTAAAATAATTAGTACAATATTTTGGTGCGCCATCGCAGGCCAGTACGCTGAACATTTAACAAAAAGTCATTTCCTTTTAAAACATCGTTAAAGCTCGCCACGATAGAGAAAGAATTCAAAACAATCGTAAGACTACACGAAACCTTTCGAGGGTTATTTAACCTAATCACCGGTCGTCATTAACGTGTCCAGGTATCTTCCAGCAGGATCTAAAAAGGACGCGGAGTTCAATAAAAAAAACTGGTCAGTTAACGAGAAAATCATGACCTTAAATTGCGTGTTAGCTAAGGGAGAAGGATGTCAAGGATTTGATTCATTTTGTCTAAATTACTTAATAAACGTTCAGTGCATTTGTATCTATTTTGTATGGCGTGGACGGAAATCAAATTGTATTTACCCATGGGAATACCTTTATCACCAGTCAATGATAAAATAATTATCAATGTGAATAACACATCGGCCCGCATCGCGTTACATGATACAAATGGGACAATATTGAATAGTTTTTAAAAACATGTTCATCTACGTACGAAGAAATAAAAATAATTGAATTTTTTTTATTTATAACCATTTCGACACTCCGATCTTCTCTGTTCGCTACTGCGAAAAATGATAGAGTGATAAATTGCATACATCATCGCTTACTAATGGCATATCTTTAACAAAATAAAATGACTTTGTATTATGTAAGAATCTCGTAGATTCTAGTAAAAATGCCTTCGTGGCAAAAGGTATGACTGTCACGCCTAAGGTTCCGGGTTCGATTCCCGGCGATGGCAGTGTTGTTCTCACACTGTCGTTGGTCTGATGTAGAATTCACGTAACAATAAAAATGGCGATAGATCAGCTACCTATCACATGTCATGAGAACATAATGGCTAAAAAAATGTATACAAAACATTTAATTTGTTTGTATTTAAGTAACATGCGAACTTACATAATATTTTGGTTAATAAACGATAGTTTTCATTGCAGCCGTAATAAATCATGAGTTGCGTAAAAATTGATTTTGCATTCGCCAGCTGACTATTGCTTAATACTATTATGAACACGGTAAACTAAAATAATTGGAATGGCAGTGATATTGGCGGTAAATCATCTCAAAGAAATGCATAATACTAATCATTTTTTAAAACATATTTGTGGAAATTCAACTTAAACTACTCATCATTAAACTTCCACGGCGTAAAGTAAAAATATAGAAACGCAAAAACTGAATTAAGCGTGCAATCCTGAAGTGCACAATTGCACTTGAAACAATTGCTCTTTCCCAGTCTAATTCACTACAATTAACTATGACTCTTGTGAACTTCGGTAGCGTCTTACTACCTTATCTTGTCTAAGAGCCAACACGGTCCTGTCTGGCGAAGGACTGTGACGTATAATATGGACTTCCGGTTGCAGAGACCGGAACGCCCCAAGCGCGGGAAAGTCTTATTTTTCTTGCCCTTAACCTCACCTGTCTTCATTAGCAATTCCCTTATCTACTAATTGTGATTATTGTTTTTCTGTCGGAGATAGCATTGTTTCAGACTGTTTTAAGAAGGCAATAGACTAGCAGGATGCGTCCAATGAATGTAATTGGAAAATAGTTCAATCTTGCATCTTCGATCGCAATTGTAACACCGGATGTTAGAAGAAATTACCGAGAAAATCGAGTGATGTTAATTTCTCTTGCAAAATGTGTAAAATAGCTTTAGTGAAGTAACTATTATTGAAAAAAAAAATCCGTAATTGGACTTCACAAGTGCCTTTCGCTGTGTAGGCATCCCTAACTAATCTATTGTGATGAGTTGCGTAGGGAAGGTTTACAGAGGGAAAACTATTTGCATAAGTTCACATATACACGTAAATGTTTTATGTACGAAAATCATTGATATTATTTTAGATATTTCATATACCATATGGAATATAATTAACAAATAAAAATAACATCATTAATATTTACCACAATACAGGTCTTGCGTAATCTAAGGAAACCGGTCGAAATAAATTTAAAAAAAAAACAAGTGGAATAAATCTCAATACATGTTAAAAAAAATTGATTATTTAAAATGAACTTTTGCCAAGAAATTTCAAATAACAATTAATATCTCTTACAACAGGATGTGTAAATAAATATTTTCGAAACACAAAATCAGAATTCTGTCTATATAGAATATTATATTAAATATCCTTACATAAAAATAGTATGTATTTTATGTAATGAAGGTGTATTAAATGTAAAATACGTAATAATAAAATGAAAATTGTTTTAGGGTAACAAATCATGTCTGGATATTTGATCCACATAGTATACGGGGTGTAATAAAAATAATAAAAATCAATATTGATACTCAAGGATACGAAAAATGAGATGAAATGATAACACAACAATCCATAGAGATACAGTAGGCGTGATTTTCTAGTAAATTGACGGTTGAAACAAGGAATAATCAGACCCTCGAACAGGTATGTTCCCCGCGGTATTATATTTGAACAGGTGTAAGAAGTGCAATGCTCTCGCCCGAGAGGTGTAAAGCACACGTAACCCATATTTACACGGAGATAAACAATCGCCGGAGATAAAGGAACGTAAACACGAAACTGTAAAATCATTCTTCTAAATTACACCTTACAGTACTCTGCTAATTTTTCCTTGGAGGGGTTATATACGTATAAATTCACATCTTAGTAACATATTTACATAATATTTGAATTTTGAACGATCAAAACTAATCAAATATGTCCGCATGTCTGCTGATATAGAATCAGTCATCTTTATATTTATTCTAATTTATATATAATACATTATTTAGTCATAGAAATAACAAAGTAAAAATGGAATATGAAACACGTTATGGAAACAAAGAGCACAAAAACACAATTGAAACATAAAATACTCAAAAACATATTCGAACGTACATTACACATTGGATCTTGAATTTGTTAGCAATATTATTTGACGTCTGGAAAATTATTCTATTAATATCGATATTTTTAAACCCCTTTAAAATATCATATATTTTCTTTTTAAGTGAAGTGAGATTTGGGATAGATTATTTTTTATCAGATATCATAAGTTGTTCGTTTTATAATAATTTTGTTTATATTCCATCCGAACGGAAATGGTGATTTCATGAAATGAGCCTTGGTAAACTTATTATACAAACTATTTATACTTATTAAATCCAATACTTATCTATTTTAATAGAGCACATCAAAATTAAAGCCACGTTTTTAGGATGAACTAACTAATTAACCATCACGCCGTCTCTCCAACGGGGTAGGCGGAAAGAATGAACCACTACACTTTAACCGATGCGACACTCCTCCTCCACGCGGGAAGAAGCGGTGTGAAGGGTTTTGAACCTCATTACCACCAATAAGCATCTCCCGCGCACACTTCGATCGTCCAACGTCTACAAAATAAATCTAAAAAATAAAACAACATACATTGATATAAAATAAAGTAACAAAATAAAAATAAACACATATGTTGTTTGCACTGTTGTTAGCTAGAGCTGGACGGATATTTGTGTTTATTTCATTTATATTCCACGTATCCACCGTTCTTTTAATTAGCTGTAATTAGACACTTAAAACAATCCAACTTTAGCAAGAACTTCAAAATCTTATCAAATATATTCGACGACCTTCGTGGCAGAGTGGTAAGTGCATTGACTGCCACCCCGAAGCTTCCGGGTTCGATCCCGGCGAGGGCAATGTGATTGTCACACTATCTTTGGTCTGGTGTAAAATTCACGTGACAATAAAATGGCGATAGATTAGCTACCTATCACATGTCACGAGAATCACTATGATAGCTATAATAATACCCTTTACATCCATTTGGCTCATGCTGCCATGATGTAAAGAGCGATTCAACAAAATAATAATAATATTATTCAAATTGACATTGGAACAAATGCACATAAAGGTTCAAAAAAATCACGAAGTAAGAAAAAATACTATTTAGGTAGATCTATGTGTAAATTTGCATTCGGTGATGTTGATGTGGTTATTTTGTGTGTTTTAACTAGCAAAGGCGAATTAAACCCATGTGGAATACATGGGTCAACAACCCATTTAGAATATGTAGGTAGTTAAAATACATACTTGTTTTAGACTTCGATAAAAAACGGCTTATTCGCGATCTAGCAATCAAACGCCATCTCTGGTTCAACTTGATTTCGGGCGTGCAAATTAGCTTCAGCTTTAGGAAGTTATGCTAATCGGGCTCCGTGGAGAGGCGCGAGCGGATCTCGATCGTGTTCAAAAAGCAACGTTTTATGTAAACTGACGCCTAAATTAACTTAATTTGCGTCTGGGGTGAACGTACTGATGCGTTATATAGTTCGAATCACGAAGAAAACACGGTGCCTATATGTAAAGACGAATAGTAATTTGCTATGATTTTATGAAAAGCGTTTCCAGGTTAAATTCAGAAAAACTTTGCAGTACGCAGAAATAAGAAATGCAATATTGTGACGAAATGATTTTTTTTCAATATTGTATTTTCACAACACTTTATTGCACTTTTCACAAACATGTTTTGGTCAGCAGACGCCCAACATCTATATATCTGAACTTTGTGTAGCTGATAGCCCTAACTTGCGGCAATCTACGCTTCGATCAACAAACTCCTCGGCAATAGGCAGATTAGTTGAGCCAAAGCGCAACCCCCCGACAAATTTCGGAGATCGGGCCTTCGCAGTGGCAGGTCCGTCCGCCTGGAATAAGCTTCCTGCACACCTCAGATGCATTGACAATCCGACAGACTTTAAATCTCACCTAAAAACCCACCTTTTCAAAATATCCCATAAAATGTAAACAACGGTTATCTGATTGCTAGTGTCACATGCAGCTCTCATGACTAAAAACATTGTCAAAGCGCCCTTGAGGTGAGCTATTCACGAAAACGGCGCTATACAAATTAGCCTAATTATTATTATAACATCACTGCAAACATTTTAACAGAGAAAGAGGCCTAGTAGCCCGAAACATGTTTGGGAAAAAGTGCAATAAAGTATTATGAAAATACAATATTCATTCAATAAATTGTGATATCTATAACACAAAGTGATAGCGAATACATAAGAAAATTACAACAATTTACGTTGTTTTTTTTTTTGATTTGTATGAATTGTACTCAATCATTTACGTACATACGAAATACGAGTAAATTGAAATGATTTTAAAAAATCTTTCCCTATTTTAATTTAAATTAACAAAAAATATTCTTTAATATAATAATATATACAACAATCTAATTCATTTATCACAGGTTAACATCGTTAATGTTTACACTGAAGAAGGATAATGTTCAACTTGAACAGGTATGTTATAAATAAAAATGTTTGTAGTATGAATAAACCGTATTTCAAATTTGAATTTAAAACGATATTTAATATGGAAAAAATGTAATTTTTATAGTGAAAGGCGAATGATTCGTCTTTATTAACAAGAGCATCTAATAATAGGTTGGTACCAAAAATACATTATGTAAATAAAGTACAATGTACCAGTAGTCCCATAGGAGAAGCCAGAGGGAAAATTACATAACCAATGAACATGTATATTTACGAATACATTTCTATTCTGACCGCAGTGTTTAGTACCCGTATGCTCGTGGTTCCAAGAATAGACATTTTTCAAATTCCGAATACTGTAACTTACTATGTATTACGCTATAAGCTTCAAATATAACAACTGTATTCATCAAAAGTTACATGCATAAATCAAGATTAAAGTTATTTCAATTTCATCGTATTATCACACAATGTAAGATGGATATGGAATATCAGATGAAGAGAAGAATAACTTTTTAAATTTGAATTGAGGACATTTTATTCGATGGGTGAAATTAATGCGTTTGCATTCCTTTTAAGCTGAATACCCACCGACGAGAAAAATGATTTAAGAATATATGTTATATACTCTATGAAGAATGGTAAAGAAAGTACATGTACATAAATGGCGTAATCCGAACTAAAAATATGGGAAGATCGAGGAAAACGTGGCACGATCAATTAAATATTAAATGTCAACCACGTGCCGAGCCGGAGAAATCAACGTTTGTGCATGACACGATGTAGGTATGTATGTTGATAAAAAAGAAACATGTATTTCAGTAATTAAAGGGTTTGAAATAGAGAGTTGATGAAATGTAAGCTTGAATCTTTTACACCTGAGTCAAAAATGCTGTCCAATGCATCGAGAGTCTAGTAGACAACAAACGTGAGTTCAAAGTTCAGCTCACGACACCGCACCGTACTGATTTATAGTCAATTCAAATTATTTTTCGATTTTTTTTATACTAGGAGATAAATTTAAATAATTGTCTTTTGTAATAATATTTGTAAGCTAACTTAATAAATTGACTGTTCAAAATGGAACTCTGTTATACTATCATTATTTATTTATTTAAATTCTTTGAAATTGTCGTGATAGCTGTTTCGTCTACCGACATTGACATAGTCAAGTTTTACAAAATTTATTAATAAAACTAAGCGATGGGTATTTCGATATGCACCTCCAAGTTAAGAACGCTTTTGTATTAATCATTAGGTATTTAACGAATATGATGGCTCGCAAAACGCGCGAGAAGCTCCTATACAAGTTCAGTGTTTTGTCAAAGAAAAGTTTGGAAAACTCAGGTAAAGGCTGAGTTAGCTTCATTTGGAGTTATAAATGTGGTTCAACCACCCTAGGCCATATTAAATCTAAACATAAAACTCTTGTGCATTGACTGCCACCCCGAAAGTTCCGGGTTCCGATTCCCGGCGAGGGCAGTGTGACTGTCACACTGTCTTTGTCTGAATTCACATGACAATAAAATGACGATAGATTAGCTACCTATCACATGTCACGAGATTCACTATTATAGCTATAATACCCTTTACATCAATTTGGCTCATGCTGTCATGATGTAAAGAGCGATTCAACAAAATAATAATAATAATCTAAGGGATTTATTTCTTTCGCGTTATTTAAAAAATATATATAGTATACATAACGGTCGTTACGATAATTCTATTGTGTACAGCCATATATAATCGCAAGATTGTTTACCCCGAAAAGCGTTAATAATTCGATAATAATGTAACCCCAAAAACTTGAAATTAATATTGAAAATTACCTTTAACTACCAATAAAACAGGCGTATCTGTAGTCTTCGGGATCATGATTCCACGCATTGGATTTAAAACACTTTAAAGTAGCCTACCTAAATAAGGGCAACCCGAATTAATCCTATCCCAAACCAATTTAAAACGTGTTTCTCCCCATTATTATGGGAGAGGCTTATACCGATCTAATAATTTAGGAATTAAGCAGGACAGACTGTTAATCATCCCGGGGAACAGAAAGGAATAGTCATATCAAAATCACAGACTTATAACATGTAGCTTTTACACAGTAACATATTTTTTATTACTATCTATAAAATACGCAAAAATAAATCATGAAATTTATTGTATTATTTTGTTTACAGTGTGTTTTAAAACTACTTGTACAAAAAATAATATGTATATAAAAGTGGTTGTTGTAAATTGTACGAGTATTTTTTCATTTGATAAAAAATAACAACAACAAAATTTCACACTGTTTTTCAGAATGGGAACCAGAGAAAATAGACAAAAAACGAATTTCGAATAAGAATTTAAAGATATAAAGAATTCGTGTATTTATAAAATACAATTTAGAGATTCTTATTTTTATGATAAATCTACCCCACCTTTTAAGAATATTATGGAAGTAACAATATGTTAATGTTTTTTTTTTAATGCTGTATGAATGTGGAGGAATCTAGAGAGGTGAGCCAGGATAGAGTAGTGTGTCGGTCCATTCTCTTTGCCTGCCCCTACGGGGAAACGGCGTGATGGTTTGTTTTGTTTTGTTTTATAGTATGAAAATTGAGGATATGATAGCATTCAGAAGAAAACTTCAATATTAAATATAAACGAAGTATTTTACCTTCTTTAAGAGATACGTATAGGTAAAATAAAATATACATTTTACCTCTTGAAATCAACAGTTTTATTATACTGACTACAACTATCTATTGTAGTATATATATTAAGTTTCTAAATTAAAAAAATAAAGATAAGATTGTGTTTTAGATAACTGTCTAAAATAATGTACATACTGTGTACACAAAGTAATTTATTGACAACTTCAGATCAAGTCTGAGACACGATGCAACAAGGGATTAAAAAATAGCAAATTAAACAGAAGGGATTGATAGATATTGAAACACCATTTTATCAACGTGTCTTCAAACTAAATTGAAATCTAATTCGTTTTACCCCAACTATAAAAAAGCAAGAAAGCATTTATCACAACAAATGATTTAGTAAAAAAGTTTTCTTATGCAACTCTTTGATGGTTGATTGATTGAAGGAAGGAGAATACATTTTTATGAAAAGGTTCGACACTGAACAGAAAAGTAGGAGCGTGGGGTTGTAATTTAAAATAAGGTGTCCATCATGAAAGGTTCCATGATTGTATTTTTTTCCCTCCGAAAATCCCATCAATTCTCCATTTTGTTTCACACTTGATCCATTTTTCTCGCTCGGGAATGGGTGCTGGAGCTATTCAAAGGCATTTCAACCCCATGTGGTATAAACGGATTTATTGTAAGAATATGTATATTTAAAGTCAAAATGTTTACTATGAAATAAAGTTTGATAAAAAAAGAAAATAAATATACTGCTTCAGAATAAATTTTAAAAGTTATTTTAATCATTTTTTAATAATAAATTACAAACAAAAAAAACATTTGTACTGTACGACAAAATACACCCCACGAAAGTTTTCGTATTTTTTTTTTTTAATATCGTTGATGTGACCAGCAGGATTTTAATCGAAGACTTTCCATATATTTCCGCTTTCCATTTTCAAGACATATACTCTATATGTCGATCTTTTATAACTTTGGTCATTATTTGATCAATCAAATATTAAATGTCGGCCATGTGAGTCGCAGAAATCGACATGCGTGCATAACACGGTGTATGAATGTTGAGGTTAAATAAGTATGCCGACGCTAGGAAATAATAGTGTGGTGATCCATTTTTCTGCCTACCTATTCAGAAAAACGGTTGGTTAGTTTAACATTGATAAAATTAAATGCAAAAAAAATATCGTTGTGAGGAAGCCATTTCTTGGTGGTTTGACATATTTAAAAATAAAATGAAACAGTTTTTCACTTAGTACAAACCACTTTATTTTGAGTAAGAAGCGCCAACCGGTTTCACTCTGAGGATTATTTATTGTTTCTTGGACAATGATGTAAAACTCCGTATTAAATAATTAATACGAATGAAAACATCAGTTTTCTAGAAGTTTTATTATATTTTATGGGAACGACATGTTTCGCCCTTCTAAGGCATTATCAAATGTTAACATAGTAACATTTGATAATGCCTTAGAAGGGCGAAACATGTCATTTCCATAAAATATAATAAAAATTCTAGAAAACTGACGTTTTCATTCGTATTAATTATCTGTTAGTTTATTATCACATAAACTACGATATTACATATTTTTTATATAATATATTTTATGGGTTAGATCTTTGTTGCATAACGCATCCAATACATCTATCTCCTTCCCTCCTTTTCACCTGAATATATTATATCTCCAGGCTTGCACGTGTGCTAGGAATGCCGAGTGATGCAACAAGCATTAGAATAGTTGGCCCAGCATCAAAACTCGGGATAACAGGCTGCGTGCACCCACAAAACCCCGAGGCTATATGGTATCGTCAAAATAATACCAATCTCAAGAAACAACAGAGTGGAAGCCGGAATCAGTACCAATTATCAATCTAAATATTCGAAAGGTATGTTTATTTAATAAATAATTATCCGAATCATGATAATACTTTCAGATAAAACAATTTCTTTATTTGGTCGTGATTCGATTAATCGTTTGGTATAGGAAAATGAGATGATGAACTCATTTAAGTGTCTGTTAGCTAACACAACAGTTCATTAAAATAGTTTTTAACACTTCGCAGTCACGGATTGGATTAACTCTTTACTAATAACCTATCTTAAGCTGTAAAAAAATAGGTTATTATTTAATATCTAGCTTTAAAACTTTTTGTTCTAATCTTGTTGTCTCCAATATTTACTATGATACGAGAAACAAGGTTTAGGTCACAGTTTTTGATATTTTATATATTACAATATTTTGACATTTTAAACTAACTAAAAACAAGACATATTACTCTCGCTCCCTCAATATGCATACATCGTGTCATGCACGCACGTCGATTTCTCTGACTCCTCACATGGCCGACATTCAATATTTGATTTATTTGATCGTGCCACGTTTTCCTCGGTCTTCCCCTATTTCTGTTTCCATTTCCACATAGTTAACATATAATTTTTTTACCATTCTTTCTTCATTCATTCTTTCCATATATCCAAACCATCTTAATGATCCTTTCATTATTTTGTTCATAACACCATCATTCGCACCGCATTCACTTCTTATATTATCATTCGACACTATCATATACAGAGTATCCACACATTCGTCTAATAGATCTCATTTCTACTGCATTTATTCTACTTCCATCCTTTTTTTGCCAGGTCCATGCTTCGTTTCCATACATAATTGACATTTTGAAAATGACGTAAATTATTGCTTCTTGAACAATGATGTAATTCCATATAAAATGATCAATACGAATGAAAACGTCTGTTTTCTAAAAGTTTTATAATATTTTTTGAGGATAGCATTAGCAGGGCGAAAAATGTTATTCCCATAAAATATATTATAATAAAACTTATGGTTTCATTCGTATTAATTATTGAAGTAAATCTCCATAATGAGCATGCATTTAATAATGAAGGGAACGAACGACTTTTAGAAGTTATGATATTATAAAAAGAGAGACATGTTTCATCTTACTTAGGCTTTATTAACATCTGATAATATTCCGTAAGGAAAAATGTCACTCCTTTAAAATAGCATAAACCTTCGACTTTTTCATCAACACGAAATATTATTTTTAAGATTTAAATTACTTTTTTTTCATAGAATGTGAGCTGAATAATATATTATCAAGAAATAAAAAATAATAACTGATTTATGTACGATGCGGTGTAAATACTGTATTTTACCGAAGAAACTTAACTAAATAACAATAACGGAAAAATTCCCATTGAAAAGCAAACGGTAGTGTTAGATTTATGATATCGGATAGAATAGCGTGTGTCAAACAATGCACGCGTATCAAATTTTGTATTAACACAAAATCCCAAGGCATTCACATGAGTGTGTATAATAGGTTTAAAAAATGTCAACAAAAAAATTAAAGCGCTACCGTGCACTACATTTTTCGTAAGCTCCCGTGGAATTTGGGATCAAGTTTATCAGAGGGTTAAATAACCCCAGCGTAGACCTTAATGTAACCTCCAAGATTACTTATACCCTGTACGAGGAAAGAATTTAAAAATTAGTTTGACGAAGGAATTTTTGGTATGAAATATTACAGACAAAAAAATGAATATTTAAAACGACTGTGTGTACATTCTAAACAAAAATCCAATACGATCGTTATCCCGTTTATTATATAAGAGAGAATAGTGTGAACAGCAGGCGTCAGGTAGTTAAACTATCCCTTTGATTGCTTTTAAGATGTATGAACAATATTCCGGGTGTGAGGAGGATAAATGTTCCCATTTGTTATCATTGAAAAGGGTTCGATCTAATATCTCAGGACTGATATTTCATAAAGAATCCTTAGAATGAATTTAATGATGCAGCATACTGTACAATATGACGGTTGTATGAACCATCTTGTTATGATTCAAGATATGAAAAAGGACGCGTCATCTCTATGATCATTACTGATTTTAAAAGAAGATTAAAAAACGTTTTCTTTTTTTTTCAATATAACCAAAAACAATATAATTATACATTGATTATGTAACATATTTTGTTCGATCTGATTTAAATTTAATTTTTCTAATCTCTTCTTTCCCTTTGCCATTTTCCATCATCTGGGGTCGGCCCTCCTCGTACGAAAACGCCAAACTTTCCTATTTTTACTCATCTCGACTGTTAGGTTCTCGCGTTGGAGCTCCTTTTCCATGTTGGCCCACCATATGGCCCTACTTTTCCATGTACCGTTGGGCGACCTCTTCTTCTTGGTTTTGTGGGCATGTTGAGGGCTTTTTGGACAATGTGCTCGCTGTCTCTTCGCATCACATGACCGTACCACCGGAGTCGAGATTCTCTTATTTTTTTCCGTTATTGGGACAACCTTAAAGTTACCCCTCACGTATTCCTGGAATCCTTACGTATTTAATTTTTCTAATAATGGTTAATAATCTTGAAAAATTCTGTGTTCAAAGAAATAATCACATTATGGAAGCGACGGTCCAGATAATAAATATGCTTTGTGCACTTCCGTACACATCTTGAAACGAGAACAAAATGTCTTAATTTATAGTAAATGTTGAGTGAAAAAAAATGCTGCTGGGCGGAAATATTTCGAACCGTATTTACGGACAGTAAATTTAATAGCAATAACTCTACTAATAAGATAAATGCTATCATTTATTCGGAAGAATCGCCATTACCGGCATCCGTTAGTAAAAAAAACGTCTTCACAAAAAGAAGCCACTTAATAACAAGAGTCAGAAATAACCGGCTGTCAAGAAATTTAAAGGCAATTAATTCGGAACCTCATTAGCCTGCCCCATCGGGGAACACTGATTTCAAATAATTTATGCACCTACTCGGTGTACAGTACTCATTGACTGTTTCACAATCATATCTATGGAATTTCTATGGCTTATATTAGGTTGTCTATGATCGTCGAATTTTCTTCTACAATAAATTACGAATGAAATTTGATACCCGTATAAAAATTCAAGCAAATTTGCTAGTAGAAATCTTTCGTAAAAATATTATCAAATTTCCCAACATTTAATATGACATTTTCAAGGCTGTCCCACTAAGTATATAAATTACAACTTAGTCAAGCAGTTAAAATAACTTAAAATCCATAATTTACAGCAGTTAAGAAGGGATTATGTTTAGAGAAACATGTTTCTCTTTTAATTATCTGTAACAAAATAAATATTCATGTATTCATGCTACATAAAATAGCGTATAACATTTTTTGTGTGTTTAGTACGGGACGAGTTTTTTTTACGAATTTAAAGTCACTACTACCCATGGAGAATTTGACTGGTTATTTTTTATGATGTTAAATCTACAGAAGTAACTATGTCATAATGAAACATTATGAACAAAATATAGTAAAAGGAAGCGATTTGCGTAGCGTAAACATTATACTTTTTATAAATAATAATAACCTATAAAATTTCGACCTACTAACCAATTTTTATGGAAATATCTGTTTTTCGATATTTTTTATTCAACAATACATTTTGTTAATCGATATTCCTAAGCAATTTTTTTTATATATATACCAAAAAAACAATTATTTTATCAGTCAACTAGTCAATAAAATTGCTTCAGAGAATCATAAACTATTATGTCAACTTGCATCATGGAGTGTCGAAAAAATTCTTGCATAGTGCACATTAATGAATTCCGTTTCATTAAAAGAATGTGAGAATTAAAAAATACATAACTGTTTTTTTTTTCTTTCATTTAAATGTATTCGTTTATAATAAAGGTATGGTGCGCCTTCATGGACCAGGATTACACAACTGCACCTAGAATCGGGAATCCCGATGATAGATGAATTCATTCTGAAACTTGCCGAACGTTTTTACAAAGGACTCCCTTCACATCCCAACCCCACAATAAAAGACCTCTCTAATTACGACCCAAACACTTCCAGCCGCCACAAGCGCCCAAAATCGATTCTCCTTCAGAGTAACACTCCGGGCCACACAAATCATGCCCCCGAATAAACTAACCACCCACCAAATCACCTTCCAACAATGTTCCCATCAGACGTAAGAGGAATAGCCACATGAGCTGAACCTCTGTAAGCCAGAAGATCCAAGTCCAAGTCCAATAATAAAGGTATCAGTAGGTAGGATCCGTGATTTAATTTCTTTAAATCTTTTATAATTTAAAAATCATTTCTTTATTATACGAGTTTAAGAAAATTACATAAATCTTCTTCCATATTCACCATAATTTTTGTATTCTTCTTCTTTGCTAGCCTTCTTCCCTCCACTGCTGGATATAAGGCTCTTCCAATTTCCTCCACTCGTCTCTATCCTGCCCCCTTCGTATCCAAAATTTTCCAACCCTTTTGACAATATAATTTTTGTATTGTTAATTCACATTTAGATAAATATTACAATACTTATTTTTTTTACAATTACCCGTATAGTGTTGTGTTAATCTTTAAAATCGGGGTAAAAATCTTATCGTTATCAGTCGGATAACATCAAAACTCCTAATGTAGGTATATAATTGGGTCAAGCTTCTGTTGACATCTTAAGAATGGATATTTTCCTAATTGTCAATGTCAACGGCATACTCGTACATATCATGGTAATAGAATTATCGGGGATTATAACTGCCTAAGTTATTAATTTAAAATTTGAACCTTTACAACTAACGTTATTCCAACAACAATCATTTTATGTTTCAAACGTCGTTAAATGAATGCAAGTATGAGGATCTACGATCAAAGAGAGAACGCATACATATTTTTACAATGCTCTAAATTATTGACTCAACACCTACTGTAAACCGATAGAGTTAGCGTGGAAGTGTGAACAAGAGATGACTACTACCCCAGATAATTAAAAAATAAGTTAAACAACCGATTGAAGTGTGCTACAGGCCCCGTAACAAATCAACACGTGAAATTTAGCATTCACGTGTTCAAAATCTAACATGTTTCTTTTTACATCTACCCCGATCTATGTTTAAATTTATATCACCAATAAATCTATCCCGTTATGTAAAGTCGTATACATTTAAATAACAACACTTTATAATCCACTGTTCTGGCCGATTACTATGGTACTTCGACTTTATTAAATATTTAAATTTGGAACAATATTAACAAGTATTTTTATTTTATTTTACAAACATACATTTAATATTTTATTGTATTCCAATGAGTAGATTCCTCATTATATTTTGTCAATCTATGTTGGCATCATCAGTAACACCTGATGATGACAACATAGGTAGGCGAAACAGTTGCTCGACAAACTCTTATAAATAAATCGTGATACGTAATAACGGTGTTCCAAATTTAAAAAAAAATTATTTTAATAATTTAAACGACCCACATAAAATGACAATAAACATGTACAAAAAAAATCGGTTCTTTCCCTATTTGATCTGTATTTTTATACATTTTTTTCTATTGTGAATATACTCGTATAGAGTGCTAAAAAGCCTCTCTAGAACGGGTTGCCCTAGTTGGGAGGTATTAAAACCACGTAAAATGATCAATAAATAAATTATATTCAACAAGCATGTATTTTTTTTAAGATATACTTGAAATTGAATAATAAGTTTAACGATTCCTTTAAATTGTAGAACTGTTTAGCTAATGCCATGTTTTGAAATGACAACATTTTAATTTACATTATTCGAAAAAAATTAAATGTCAATACCTTCATTGTGATATTGTAATTTATAAGTTAACAGAGAGAGAAATTTAAGCAGATACATAATTGACGTGTCGCATTTTTAATTTGAATTTATAGTATAACATTTAAATGTAGGCAATAACTATGTCAATATCCGGCAATTACGAGGAGGTATGTATTATGTTGTAATAAGTATGTATTGTATTATAGAATATGCTTATATTGTGACAGGGCACGTCTACATCGCTTCAAGCACGGGCTGTAGTTCAAATTACCAGAACCTATGTATAACATTATAAGAGGTGGTATCAAAAGTTTTAAGGAATTTGAATCAAAAGTTATTCCTGTCCACAAATTTTGAATAGGTAAGTTTTACACAGAGCATTTATGGGACTTATTCAAATACCCTAAATCCTCCCTCGCCCTCTTATGGAGGAGCATTCCGGGCCACAAAAATCTAGGCCCGTAACAACCAAGCACCAAATCATCTTTCCTGTAATGTTTATAAAAGATATTGAGACGAAGAGATCAGAAGATCCAATTCAAGTTCAAGTAATAAAATAATTCCTAATTTAAAACGGTGTTTTAATATATAATACAGGCATTTTAAAACAGTAGAATCAATACAGTAAATACTTACGCCCATCTACGAGTATTTGGCTTAAAATTTGTTATTTATTCTGTCACAAACTGGCATTACTAGTCACTAAAGGATAATTGGACAGACCAATACCACGAGAGATAAGTTCAGAATCAAAGATGACACAATAATCCATAAATTTATTGTACAGGTTAACTCCGAGACGAAATAACGTTTGAAATGACTACAACTTACCTAAATTAAAGAAAATAGCAAGTAAACCATAAAAAATACGTTAACGATGTTTGGAATAATAAAAACAGCGTAGAGATTTGTATTTATACGCTCTACCTGTATGTGACAACTTTGAACAATGAAAAAGTAATCTATGATTTAAGAGAACAGTTTTCGGATAAACTCCCCGAATATTTAGATAGTTCCTCGTATTATGTAGATTGTTCCTACTTCATGAAAGTAGGTACACTAAACAACGTGTACACGCGTTACCTTCGTGTGCATCCATCAAATTACTTCTCCGAGTGACTAGTTCAAATAAAAGTCCTTATTTGTATTCACACTTGTATCCACAGTTCCAGCTAACTGCTAGCCTTGTGTGCCTATTTTATCATACAAATTGGGACATTTACATTCGAAAGTTACCTGCATACTATTAACGGATCAATTTCTTCACTTGTCCTGCATACCTCGAAAAAATTTCATGAGTATTCTGATCATGTTCGATAGATCAAAGACTATTATCACGTAATACAAAATTTTGAATTATTATCGAGAATTTCCTTGTTACGTGGACTAAAATTATTGTTGTTTTACTACACATTGTTTTATTATTTTGTACCAACCACAGATCTCCTTTTAATGCCAATCGGCTTTGAAACTATCCTTACATTCATCAGAGGCTAGGTACAACAGAACGAAGATACGAACAATATTGAAACTGGTCGGTAATAAATGGTTGAAACAAAAAATATATAACATAAAAGAGAACAAGTAACTAACCATCACGCCAGGCACTATCACTTCATCAACATTCATGCAGGCACGTCGATTTATCCAACTTTTCACGTGGCCGAAATTTTACATTTGATTGATTTGATGGTGCCACGGTATTCCTCTATTTCTTGTTGTGTTTACATTGTTAACATACACTTTCTTTACCATTCTTTATTTTCGTGAGTCCAAACTATTATATCTTAAGTGATCTCAGTTCTACTCTATTTATTTAAATTTCATCCATCCTTTGCCAGTTCCATGCTTTATTTCCATACATCGTAGGTAAGAGTATTTATGTTAAAATAATTAGTACGAAACATTATAGTTTAAGGGCTCTCAAAGTTAAAACAGAAAAATATATAATGTGAAGTATCGTCAATTTTTTTTTTATTCATATTGTCTATTAATTTGCATCTATACATTGCGTACATGTATGGTAAGTATGTCGTGCGTGTATTATATATAGGTACTGATGACTTATAACAAGTTTGTAAATCGAACCTAATGATGCCGAATTTCGCTTATTACTAGGACAAGAACAAAACATTTTCTCTGTAAAGAAAAGCGATATAACGAATCTGCATACTACAATACACCTGTGGGAACTGAAATCATCCGCTTCCTATTTTATTCTGGGTTAATTAACGACTGCAATTTATTATCAAAAGCAAGAACGGTGGAAACGGGAACGCGGCAGGAAACTCTAATGGCGATCGTAAGAACTAACAAATTGAAACGTCATGTAATAATGAAACGAAATGATATAATAGTTTACTTTTTAATGCAGAAATCATTTTAATTGTGTAATTCTCACAGCAGAGGCAAAACAAATGTTCGCAACATGTGCAAACATCACATTAAATCGTAATATAAATAATTCATTTACAAGAATAGTGATATTGTATGTTATAGGTGACAATACGTATATTTTCAGACTCCATATTTTGCATTGTAAAGTAAATTAGAGTGAAAGGGTGATTTTTTTAAAAATAATAAATAATTTTTATGGCATGTTTTTAAGCATATTAATTATCAAATTAATGACAATATATTTTAATAAATATTTTAAGATCGAAAATTTTGTTTCAACATAATTTCTTGATATATCAAATAAAACAAAACACACTAAGGAAGGCCGGCTACGGTCCGAAACATGTTTGTATAAGTGCAAAAAATGTCGAGAATACGACGAAAAAAAATCTCTTAAATTAGATCCACAATACAAAGTGAAAGGGAATATGTATGAATATATCCCAGTCCTGCTAAAAAATAACTAAGAGTGGGAATATAATATACATACGTAACTTATTTACGATTTGAAATAAGCAAAATTATTTCCATCATCTACCTAAACTAGAGTATAATCAGACTATTGAAGGATTATATGTACTAATAATTAAGTCAATTATATTCGTAAATGTTATAAACACTAACCTGTACGGCACTATTGAGGAAGCAGTTGTTCTGTCCAGGTGCATTTAATAATCCTTTGGTATTCGTGAAATTGCCGGAATCTCTCGAAGCATGCCTGGCGTGAGCAGCTTCTGCCGCCCCGTGGGTCGGTAGCACCTGACCATGATTCTGTAAAATCTGGCCGTGGTTCTGCGATACCGTACCATGGTTCTGCAAAACCGGCCCATGATTTTGTAAATGTTGACTGTGGGTCTGAGATATCGGCCCATGGTTCTGTGATACCGCTCCATGATTTTGTAAATGTTGACCGTGGGTCTGCGATACCATCCCGTGGTTCTGGGATACCGACCCATGATTCAGCAAATGTTGGCCGTGAATCTGTGATCCTGGTCCATGATTCTGTAAGTTCTGCTGTGTCTGTAGTACAGGACTTTGGTTCAGCCCTGGGCCGTGATTCTGAGAGATCGGCCCGTGTGTCTGCGGGATCAATCCGAGATTTTGCCGGATTGGGCCCGATACAATGGTTGGAACCATGGTGAAGGTTTTGGAGGTCAAATGGACCCCGAGGATATTGCTTTATCTCGTGATGAGGCATATGATGTCATTTCGTTTCGAGTCATCTGCAATGAAAAAACATAAAACTGTTAAAATGATAATGACATATTTATAGAAAGTTAATTGCAAACATTTCAGGAAAACATTTATTCTAATAGAATTAATATAGAACTTCAAATGTCGATTATTTACATTCATAAATACAAATATAAAAGTTATGAAAAGCAGGTAAGAAGTTAATGAATTATTAATTAGAGTAATCATGAAGGCGTAAATGCTCCTGTGAATACAAATGTTAACAAAACAGTATAAATAAACGGAAGTAATTAAATCAAGAGCCTCGGGATATTTCCAGTCTCCTCTACCCTATCGAGATGTTAATAGACATAATGTTTTTATTATAATTCGGGCACCCCGATGATCTTAAATCTATAAGATATCTGAAAATTTGTAGCTCATTTCGAATACAGAACGATTAATGTTCAAATAACATCGGATTTCTGATCGTATTAGTATATTATTAGCGTTTGGTTTTTTTGTGTTAATATGCCTATTCTTTATAGCGATATCTCTGCAAGAATCTTTAGTATTATCTCCTCCATCTCGGCAAGATGGCGCGTGTCTGCGTGCTATATAACTACAGTTGTCATTTAAACGTATATAGCCAGAGAAACTGAACAGAGCTGACAATTATCATAAATTCTCGTTCTAGAAGCGGAGTCAAGGCGTATTATCATCCGCGTGCCGTAATGCATCGGATAGTGATTAGTCTAGTATCCAGTCGTAGGGAAAGTATGTGCGTTGTACAATCATAACGTCCCTCGCTGAGATACGAACCCGTTCACATACCATTCAAGTCGGTTCATTCAGCTCTGAGCGGCATTGTTTGCCTTCACCGAGCGCTAAATTATGCCGAGACAGTAAGGTACACGGGGCTGGGGGTAACCGAGCATAAAAATGCGCATTTGCGCAATTAGGGATCATCACTTCGTACTGCTAATTAAATCGCATGAATTATGAACTCGTTAGAAGTACTTTGTATGCGGATTGAATCGTTTTAATGGAGGAGATTTCTAAACGCCTCTCACGACACATGTCCTCAACTCATTTGGGCACACGGTGACATAATAACCTTCCTACACCCTGTTGTACGAGTATTGCGTGATAATATGAAGCATATAAAAAAAATCTTTAAATTGCATAGTTTTCCTAATCAAACTAACTAACTAACTAACTAACCATCACGCCGTCTCCCCGAAGGAGTAGGCAGAATGAATGGACTGCCACACTTTTCTTTTCCGACATATTTCTCTCGGTTCCTCAACATTCATACACCGTGTCATGCACGCGCGTCGATTTCTCTGACTCCTCACATGGCCGACACTCAATATTTGATTTATTTGATCGTGCCACGTTTTCCTCGATCTTCCTCTATTTCTGGTTCCATTTACATCGTTAACATGTAATTTTTTTTACCATTTTTTCTTCATTCATTCTTTCCATATGCCCAAACCATTTTAATGATACTTTCATTATTTTGTTCATAACACCATCATTCGCACCGCATTCACTTCTTATATTTTTATTCGAGACTACATTACTCACATTCGTCTAAGAGATCTCATTTCTACTGCATTTATTCTAGTTTCATCCTTCTTTTGCCAGTTCCATGGTTCGCTTCCATAGATAAGGGTCGGTAGAAGAACACCATTGTGCACTACCATTCTAGCTTTTGAATAGGTTTTTGTTTGCAACGTATAGAAATAATTTAAATTATTCGGTAAATAAATAAAAAATCGTGTTTGTATTAATAAAAAATTCGACACGACGATGGTAATTATGAGCACGTATTAAAAGGAAGAAAAAAAATATGTTAAAACATTAAAGCGCCACATAGATTAATGACCTCGACGAATTTGGCAAACAAGACATTTTATTGCTGGTACAAACATTCTATTTCCCTATGAAATCGATTAGTAGAAGCGATATTTCAAACTCGTAAAAAAATCTGAAAAGGCGCGCGCACGGGGAGAGCAGTCTAATAATGGAATCGCCAGGTAAAGATTTTTAATTAAGCTAGATATTTCAATATCAGAATGCTATCAACTCCCATTGAAGTCAAACTGGTTAGCTCCCAAATCCTGATCGGAGTAGAAAACAATCTGGTTCCGTCAGTCTCTTTTATGAGAGAGAAAATGATTGGATACGATTCTTGACAATGGATTATGGAGCGAGGAAAATTAAAGGCAGGGGAGTTGAGTAATGTCCGCGGGGCGGGGCCTCTAAAGATGGGAATTAAAATGAGCTATTGCTTTTCACTGCTGCTATTATTAACTCCAAACTTATCATTATTTCTGAAGAACCAACAGGTGTAAATGAAGCACGAAATGCATAGATTTTGTAATGCGCTGTCACAATAACTCATAACATAATTGAACGGTATTGTATGCAGCCTATTAATATCAAAATAATGATGTCACCTAGATTAAAGATGAATTGTAACATATAAAATAAGTGAAAGATTATTCGGTCAATATTACAACACATCATATAATATAATACAACGTTGAAATTCCCAATCAAAAGAAATAAGGTAATATAACCTTTACTTATTCCCAGGAATCTAAAACTACGGTCATACAGGAAGGAGTCTTGCTTGGTGCTTAGAGATACACTGCAACCAAACTAGGGAACCAACGTACGGCCACGTATCACCACGCTACGTGTCTTCTATAGTGAAAACAAATCACCTAGCTTAACGCTAAGCGAAGGACTTCGGGTGAACTTAAGATATGTGTATTGTCAAAACATAAAAATATACTTTATAATAGTTAATTGTGAGACGTAATACGTTTGTACTGTTTTGATGTCAAAATTATACAAGTTTTTTCGTTTTTTCGTTTATATAAAGAATTTTGACAGGTGTAAAAATACATTTTACATTTGTTCCAATGACAATTTGAATAATTTCTTCAATATTCTTTTAAAGTTCTTGCTGGTGTTGGTTGGTTTTAAGAGCCTAATTACTGCCAAATAAAAAAAGTGGATACGTGGAACATTAATTAAATCATATAACAGCTGATTTAAAAAACGGTGAATACGTGTAACCTAAATTAAATAAACACAAAAGTCCGGATCGTCCATGTCAACATGTGCAACATCGGAAAACATTATGTGTTATTACATTATGTGCTAAATTAAAAAAACGGTGGATTCGTGGAACATAAATTAAATAAACAAATGTGCACCATCTAAAAATAACATTTTGTGTTAAATTATTTTTATTTTGTTATTTTATTTTATATCATTGTATTTTGTATTATTTGTTTTAGATTTGTTTTGTGGATGTTGGAAGATCGAAATGTGCGCGGGAGATGCCTATTGGTGGCGATGAGGTTCGCAACCCATCACACCGCGTCTCCCGCGGGGCGAAAAGAGAAGGATGGAGTGCCGCATTGGTTAAAGTGTGACAGTCCATTCTTTCTGCCTACCCTTTCGGGGAGACGGCGTGATGGTTAGTTAGTTAGTTAGTTAGTTAAAAAAAGGAACATAATTGAAAACAATAAAATAAATAAAAATCACCAATTTAACAAATTAAAACATACGAGTTAAAGTTGATTAAATACGATACGGTACTCAATTACTAAAGAATCTCATACCAGCAAGTTATAGGTACTGACGGTTGTCAACTCTAGTGCAAACAACATTAATTTAATACTCTAACAAGCTATCGCAAAGATGTAGTAACAAAATTAACAATTTAAATCATAACACTATAAATTTTAGATCTCAATTAACACGAACGAAAATATGTAGTAGCGATATTTTAATAATTAAAACATGTAAGTTATTAAAGCGTTTTTTTTTTAAGGTCGTCATGTTATTTATTGTCTGGCATATTTCAATAATCAAGAGGTGGGGTACCTTGCCTACATACATATTATACAGTCCGCTGTGTCCGATTACATCAATGGAAGCTTAACCGCGGTTATCGGGTTAAAGCTAAGAATATCAACGACCTTATCTGGCGACGGAGTTTATCTTTGACGGGCGGAGGGAACTCTCTCGAACCCGGGGCTATGCGTGAGGAATGCGACCCAAACATTAAAATACAGGGAGCATCGGATAAATCCTTCGCAGCATACAACACATCGATTACACGCTTATTAACAAGTGCAATGCTCCTTATTAGAACCATAGACGACCTATTCGATTCTACTAGCATATTTTACAACAACAAAAAGTACATATTTTAACTACGCACTTAAAAAAATGAGAATAAGTAGAGAATTCTCACGGTTGGTTATTCACACAACTATTTAAAAATAATTTTTCAGTTTCAACCACTGATCACCTATAACTGCGGATCGGTTTCTTCATCAATTTTTGAAGTAAAAAAATAATAATAATGTATTATAGATATAAATGATTAGGCAATGTGTGACTATAATGTTAATGGCAATAAAATATAAATTACTGTTTTCTTTTCAAGGGGAAAAATATTCTACTCGAAATGTAATAAAATAATTGACGTGAAAACATAAAACTTAAATAAATATCATCTCTAGCTGAAATCTTCGTTAGAAACTGTATATTAAAACTAAAACACACATTTTATGACCTTTTAATAGGGAACAAAATCAAGACGTGGTAAAATTAACAAATCATTAAAAGGCACCAAATAAAAAATCTCATAAAAGATTTTATATACGAGTATACTATCGAAAATTGCGTGATGATTAGTTTGTGAACATACTAACAAAATTCCACATATTTTTTATAACGTTAAATCAATAGATCTGCAAATAGTCGCTGATTTTCAACAACAAAAAATATATTTCTTACAATTTTCGCCCCTTTCTCCAGGCCTTTCACTCGTTTACTTTTTACTTGATTTAGTTAATATAAAATCAATATTTCACAAACATATATGATATATATAAAAGTGGAAAACAGTGTATCATTAGTTAATATGACATATTTGATTATCAGTTGTGTTATTGAATGAAATTACGTCAATGAATTATACATGTATATACGAGTATTATTATAGTCTATGAATTACAATTTGGTCAGGAAATACATGTTTTTCTCCATCTTTTAGTGGAAAGAGTCTGAATTCGGACATGTTTAACAAGCTATTTGTTACTAGTGTATATAACATATGTAACTTTGCTTAGTATCACTTATATAAAAGATATATGTTGTCATATTTCATAAGTGCCGTACAATTTAATCACGTATTTTTAATAATAACTTCATGTGAAAATATTGATGCTAAGCTTTACGGTACCCAAAAGAGACATCCTGTATGAGACCCATCACGGCTGAGAAGAATCAAACAAGTTTCAAGTAAACTTGCCCCGATAATCGCGCGAAAATCTTACAAACCGTTACAATACATGACTCGCACGTACCTACATATGTACGAGTATATAATATTATGTACCGATGTATGTAGAATGCCGTACTCTGCGGCGAGATGAACTCGATTGGGAATTATCAATCAAAAAGAGAGAGAAAAAACATTACTCAACAGAAAAAAATTCTCATCTTCAGATTTTTCACTAATATAATTATTCTGATGAAAAATCTGTATTTGATGTTAAGTATTATAATTATTTTTGAAAGAAGTAAAACACTGTGAATATCCACTTTTTCCAGTAAATATTTATATAAATAAAATATTCTACACAACTTGTTTTGGGAGTGACCTCCATCCTTAGGCGTAAAAAATTGTTACTAACAGTGTTAAATAAATTCTCCTTAGAGATTAACCATGAAATTCCACAGTATGAACGCCTTAACCTTCAATATTATTATTTTATGTACTACAATTAAATTGTGGTGTTTTTAAGGATTTTAAAAGAAAGTGTTTACTCTACGTGAATAGAGTTGTTCTTATAAATTAGAATTATTTCTATTATATTACGATTTTTATAAAAAAATAATTTTATTATTATTAAAAATAATAAATAACTCCATTTATTTCATTCATTTAAAAATCATTATATTAAAACAAAAATGCGTTCGTTCATAACACTTTAATTAAAAAGTGAAATACAAAACTTCGTTTCTCTTTTTCTTTTTTATATACTTTGTATATACAAACCTTATATTAAAAAAAATTACATAGACATGTTTCGGACAACCAGTCCTTCTCCGGTGATACATATTGTAAAGATACATTCGTATTCAATTAATTCGTATTTAATTCGTATTCATATTTTCATCTGAATTAGTATTATTTGTCGAGATCAATTGAAAACATGGACATTAATGGTCTACAAACTCTCATGATCCGTATTCACTTCAATTATCCAAATTTAAGTGTTGTTTTCAAATACTTAAAAACGTCAATTATTTCGTACATATAATATACAATTGTGTTTATAGGTACATAACACAATTATGGGTTATTGAAAAATGTAGTATAATAAAAGAATGTATAATTTAAAACAATTATATTAATCGTTCATTTCAACTGTAACCAGAAATTGACATTTTTTTTACGTACGCGATTCAAATAAGTCAATTGACAATAATTCTACTAATAAAAACATCGTGTAGTTAAATTTATAATAAAGATCTTGAAAATAATCAAACGGAAGTTAGTGAATTAATGATAGTAGTAAACATACATGAAAATTATAACATTTCTTATTCATATATCATTCAGAAGTCGAATCCATTTCAACGAATGCCGATTCTACAAAAGGATGGATAAATTATGACTACCTTATAAGTAGGGGAACCATTAATCATTGAAGGTAAATAATAGTCGTCAATTACAATTTTATTTCACGATAGAGTGACCCTCATCTACATATCGTTAGTTGCCTGTTTCCTCAAAAGCTTTTAAGGAGACTGCAATTTATATTGTATATATGTAGTCATAATCAATATATTTTCTAATATTTTATCATTCATTTTGTGATTGGATAATATCACATAACTGCGAATTTTTTTTTAATTTTATTTATAATGTAGATGTCCAAATATAGGCACAGTGTTATCAAAAACCGTAAAAAAACGTTACAAATATGGTAATTTAATAAATTTATTTAAAAGGATATTTTTAAATACATATATATTTATCACATATGATCGTGACATACAAGTAGAAGAGTTAGTGAAGACAACGTTTTAAGTAGTACGTAAAAAGTAATCATCACAAATAACATTTCGATCTATACAAAATTTTTTTTTTAAATCTCTTAGACGAATGTGTGGAGAAGTTTGATCTCGAGAATAGTAAAGAAAATATATGTGAACAATTTGAATAAAGCACATTAAATCGAAGATTTTTCAAAACGTGGAACTGCCAAACCAATGAAATTTACATTTAGACAATAAAATAACGCGTGATTTGTGAAGTATATGTAATTACGTAAATTTTTCTCGCGTGCCAAATAAGTGTGTATTGTTACAAGCTTACACGTCTGTAAAAAATACAATACAATTTCTTTACATTATGTCATATAAAATGCATTATTGTTGTATAGAATTATCAAATTATTTCGTAAAGGATCATAGTGTGGTGACAATCACAAGTACATGTACTTATAAATATACATAAACTCCCAAGTGATCAGCGATTCGAACAACACGAAAAATATTAAGTTCAACGTGTATTTCAATTACGAATATGCAAATCTCTAAAGTTAATTGAAAAGATTATTTTATATTTAGATTAGTCAAATGAAATCATACATAATACAAATCGCGCAGATTTTCATAACTAATAAATTGCTTTATACCATTTTGATAACTTAATATAAGTGACATGAAATTCACATAAAAATTCTAATACAATTAATTGAATTTGAATCGATCAATGAATAAATTAATTCAAACAAGTTTCTAGCAATTAACACTAGACTTTTCTAAATATGAATGTACCTGCATGCGTAACAAGAAAAGAGGGTGTATTATAAGTTTAATGGTTTGTTTTTGTAGGAATATATTATATATTGCTGTAAGATTTACTAAAAAGTACGAGTATATATCACACGCTTAATATAACACTGGCTTAACTCAAAAAAGCAAGTTTTGCTCAATCTGACATGAGTCGGTGTTTTAACAAAAACAATCGAAAAACACATACGTATGAAAAATACCGATATAGTGTAATGAAGGTCAATTGGCAGAATTTTGACTTAATTTTAACGCGAAACGATGGATAGCGTTAACACAAGCCTCTGTCTAATGTTAACTCAATTATGACCTAAACCATAATCGGTCAGTTCGGTCATAATCGGTCAATATTCTGTGGATTTTATTATTAATTTTATATTTTTAGTTTATCCATTGCCAATATATCAGTTTGCATTTGTTGCATCATTTTATTGGTAGATATTATCTGAATGCATGATTTGGTCAATTTGTTTCTGATACTTAACTTAACTAACTATTACACCTTTTAACAGATGCGGCACTCCATCCTTCTCTTTTCGCCCCGCGGGTGACGCGGTGTGATGGGTTGCGAACCTCATCGCCACCAATAGGCATCTCCCGCGATAGATTACTTTCTTACTCTTATTTTAATATTACTTGTGCAATTATGGATTTAATACAAAGTCTTCAATATCAACACCAGTTTTTTTTTTTAATGTATGAGATACAATTGCAAATAAATTTGTATTTTACTACACCGTTTATATCTAATTAAATCCATTTAATTTTAGTTAAATTAATTCATTATTTAAATATTTTGTATCACAAGCGTGAATTGAAATATTATTTATTAGCTTTAATTTGTATTAGATAGGTACATATACACTTTTCAAATTGATAAAACGGGTATACAACGGGTATACCAATAGGCATCTCCCGCGATAGATTACTTTCTTACTCTTATTTTAATATTACTTGTGCAATTATGGATTTAATACAAAGTCTTCAATATCAACACCAGTTTTTTTTTTTAATGTATGAGATACAATTGCAAATAAATTTGTATTTTACTACACCGTTTATATCTAATTAAATCCATTTAATTTTAGTTAAATTAATTCATTATTTAAATATTTTGTATCACAAGCGTGAATTGAAATATTATTTATTAGCTTTAATTTGTATTAGATAGGTACATATACACTTTTCAAATTGATAAAACGGGTAAAATTTTGCAAAAGGCAATCACAAGCCAATTTAAATATTTTATTTATTTATTTAATAAATGATATCAACAGATCATAGCAATGCATCATTAAGAACCGGCAGGGAATTATGTATTACATCAGAAGATAGATTTGCATGAAATTGAACGATCTTTAATAGAAATAAACGGGTTTAAGGTTCGCTGGCTGAGTTCTTCAGTCGATAGAGGATATCCACGATGGCAAGGAATTGACGTAATTATTATGCGTAGTTCCTCCATGACAGCCATTTAAGATAGAATTACTTAGCATTGCGTACCTTGATAACGGTAGCAGACCCGAGAGTCAGATACGAAGGCAATGGAGACATCATTATACTCCAGCAACCTATTATTAGGTGGGCATTAAAATATTTACCTGTATATTTTTTTCAGGCTAGATATAAACTTATAATTAATAAATTATTAGGGTAAATAATGTATTTACAAAACCTACTTTGAAAAGTGGAGTTTTGGTTAGATTAAAAATAATTTTAACAAAACATGTTCATAAAACTTAGTATAGAAGACGAATCTTTGTTTTAAAAAAATACTGATCTTATATTTAATAATTATTTTAATGAAATATTTCCACTATTTTTTTTCGTGATGGCATTATAAGAGCTAATATTTTCATATAAAATATTAAACTTCTATGAAACCTTGTTTTTGTACAGTATTTAATACGAAAAATTTGAAAACTTAGGGCTATACACAAACTGATCAGTTTGTGTATAGCCCTGAGGAAGCTCGCTACAGAGTGAAACCGGTTGGCGCTACTAACTCATAATACGAGTAGGTATAGTGGTTTTTATTCAAAGTATTGAAAAAGTGTTTAATTCAATTTTGATTAAATATGAGTTAAAGTGAAACTATTGAATTTCGATTTGTGTGGGGGATAAATATTAATTGTTTTTTCAATCCCTAATTCATAAGACGAGTAAAAAACTCACTAATGTCAATGAATTCTATAGAGATATTCAATCAATAAACATACGTTTGTAATATTTTGATCAAATTGCAAAGAGATAGAATTTGATATGTATAATAATTAAAAAAAGATATATGTTGTATATATATTTAAAAAAAAAACAGGTATCTAGCTACCATACACTCTATTCATTCATAGTGAAACATCTAAAATCTACATAAAATAAAAACTTGAATTACAAAATATATTATATTAAGTATGTTTTCAGTGTCTACTCATACATACACATACACTTGTCATTAAAAAAATAAGTAATATTATTATATTCATAAAATAAGACACATTCTAAATCAGTGTTATTAATGGAAAAATTTAAATAAATTAATTTGATTAATGGTACAAAAAATATTAATATAATTGAAAAACGAAGCGTGTCCATAAAAATTTGCAAATCATTTACGCATATCTATCTTCCATCTATTATGAGTTCTGCCTATACTCCGCTCCCTGCTCCATACTCGCCTGAAGCGTGGGTACTGTCCCGATTGGTCAGCGGAAAAGTCGACGCTTAAAAATAATTCGTAATGTCACTTTCGGCACTTCCATATAAAGTGCGAGAAATAATAATACGCGTATAACACAAAAGCTACTTTTTCCGAATATATAATTTTCTTTGTCTCAGTCACCAAAGTTTACTCCTACTACAAGATACAAATTACGTACGTATCTTACAACTTACTATAATAGGGTTCTCAAATCCTGTTGTCGATGGATGCAAAGTACAAATTATACATTATATTATTTGAACAAATACATAAATTACACTTAATTCAATTCATACTCTTAATTATTAAGCATCTAAATACGGACAACACAATTAATTAATTGTGTCACATTAAATATAAATCACGCGTTAAATAAATATGTCAAGTGTGAAACACCTTGTAGCGGTGGGAGTGTCAAAGACAAGAATCAGAATGTAAATATCAAACGAATTTAAAATAACCAAAAAAAAAATATGAATGTTGGTAGCCCTGAACGTCCACTTCTCACATCGCAACTCTTCCTCCACATTCTCCGCGTTTGGGCTGTCCGAAATGTGAAACATGCCGCGGCCATCTTAACATCTCTCTCCAAAGTGTTTATGGTAATTATTCTTGCGGAGATATTCGAAAAATCGGAAACTCGTGATGGGGCCGCTCGTAGATTCTAATAGGTGACAATTAGCCCCAATTGTTCAATATCAGTAGGTACTGAAGCTTCAGTTTATCGAGCGGCAATGCCAGCGCTACATCTGGCAATTAACTTCGATGTTAATTCACTCCACGCACTTAACCAGCACAACGCTATTGCAATATAATTATTTATGTACTATTAATAAACCAAAAGATCTACTGTTATTCACGATATACGTAAAATGATTTACCTACATCAAAAGCTTAACCCAATGAACTTATATGAACAACAGAGATTAAAATATTAATTCATATTAGATATAAGACATTGTTGTTGTAATTAGTGGCTGGCCGATTTAACCGCAAAATAGACACAGCAATTTTCTATAACTTATTATTTAGCAAGAAAATTACTACCGTAGAAATCTTATTATAGTAAACAATACGATGAAACAAAGCTATCCAAAGGAGATATTATGTACTCATAAAAGTTTATACATGTAATAACAAAGGTAATACAATCAAGAGTACCATGAGAAAATTGATGAGCAAGGCGTGTAAGGAAATAAAAAAACGTAATACGCAAACATTAAATGTTTTCATCCAGGTACTAAGATTATTATTATATGTTTATTAACAGCACATAGAAAAAAACGGCAATTTATTTAAGAGTACGCATAGGCGGTTACACGCGATTTTTTTTCCGTGTGAGAAATGTTTCCGGTAATGCGATGAACTTAGGTAAAATAAAGCACCTAACCGCTATTTTTTTTTTAATTTGATTTATATGTCCAGTTTTCTATAGTTAGTTTAATGGTAACATTTTTTTAATTCATTATTTTCACGTGTTTCACATATTGAATTGTCCCCTTTACAGACTTTGCTCAAAAAAGTTTTCATCTTAAAATGTTTTTTTTTTCTCACTTAAAATCGATTATTTGAATAAAATTAATTGAGATACACGTAGGTATAATCATATCATAATATCGCATTAGTATTTTAAACACGTTTTTGACTTGTCATTTTCTTTATTTATTCAAAATTAATTATCATATTCCCATGAGTTTATACAACTCATTATATTAAAAATACTAGTGCGATACTAGAAAAATACAAATAAAATACATACATATATTTTGTCCTGAAAGCTTAACACGACAAATTGGCGGATTCTGTATTCTTTAACGAGTTTTCTTAATTACACAAATAAATCAAAATATTATTTTGTAAAATTTCTTTTGACGGATTAGGATAAAAAAAAAAATTGCAATATGCACCTATTTTCACATCAAAGTAGTAAATGAATGGATTTTTCTGTGAAAATTACATATTTCAATTTTAATCTTAAAATACCATGAAAATGGCGTTTGTTTAATTACCTCTAATTTCAAATAATAAAAAAGACAAAACTGTTTTGGTAGAAAGTTTCTTTAGCCATTGAGAGTTATTTTCGGCGGCATTCCTATTGATAAAGTTAAATCGAAACAAACAATAAAGTTAAGTACTTTTTTGATAATAGTGAAATAGAATGCGGATATAAATAAGTATACAAAGTAGGTACTTATATCGATTCTTTATAGTTATTGACCTCCTTCAGTGCCTCTCGTCCCTCGTATTTTAATTGTCTACCAGTTCTTATACAAATTTAACACAACCGTTAGTCTCTAGATTCACGCTCGTTCGCTTTTTATGCGGAGATTACATCACTCCGTGATCTCATAAATCTTGGGCGATAACTGAGGAAGTCTTTAAAATAATATTGCGCTTTTCTATGCAAACTTTGCTTTATTTATAGGTCCGTCTCCGGTGCACTAGGCGGGAATAGAATCGCCGGGTACAATGCACTCGGTATTTCTAAACACGGTACAATAATATTCTAAACATTTTGCCTAATGACGTGCATGCCTAGAGCTTAACAAATATGCGAAACTAAACGTATATCTTATAGAGATCGGATAAACGTCCGAATCATTTGCATACTCGGGGTTTAAAATTCCAGGTATGAGAGTGACTGCCTAATTAAATAACTAACCATCTTGCCATGTTTCACTGGAGGGGTACGCAGAAAAAAAGGCCACCACACTGTTCTATTCTGACATACCTTTTGAGTTTCCTTTATATTCAAACATCGCGACAAAGTTACGTGATTTTTTCGCAATAACTGTGTTATTATATGTACTCAAGTTTGAATATGTTTGAAAATAAAAGGGATTCAAGTAATTTCAATTAAAAAAGCAAAATGAATGAAGATAAATTTTACATACCAAAAGAAACTGGAATAATATATAAAATTAAAAGTGTTCACCGTTCCCAGATTCGAAGAACTATGAGACGACTTAAATAATTTTCCATACATGCCATACTTGTTACCAAGATTGTATATTCTGTGTAATAAGCGAATTCAAAATGGTATTAGTTGGAAATATATTTAACCCTTACCACTTCAATGTCGAGTGTGGCTCGACATGGTATTTCTTACACCAACCCCTGCGTCGAGTTAGACTCGGCATTATACGAGGAAACTTTTTTAAATTAATAACAACAAAATTCGATTACGATTTATAATCGAGACTCTTTTTTGTGTATTTTTGTAAATTAATTGAGAAAATGGTTGTACGAATAAAAATAAAAATAATTAAGGAGTAGGTTGGTAAAAGTGCAAATAACTAAAATCAAAAATACAGTTTAAATCCTTCTAATTACCCCAACAATTTTAAAAGTGATATTTATAATAAATAAATAAATAATAGTTAAAAAAATTATAATGATAATACAGGGAGCGTTGTTTTTATATAATATATCGGTGATATAATAATTATAAATCATTTGGAATAATGAGTTGACAATAAATTATTGGATTTTTATTATTATTTTGATGGCGTTGTAGGAACCCCCTTACTTGAAATATAATGCATTTATTAAAACTTTACGATACTACTGATGATATTATTGTATGTGACGTATATTAAGGACCACACTGTCCAAAAAGCCCCACAATTAGACGCGGGAAGGAAAGGACGGGGTCCGTCAAAAACGACATAGAATGTCTGCATATCGACAGCGGGATGGCCCAAGACCGAGAGGCATGGCGCTATTCTATAAGAAGAGCTGACCCCAAATAAATAGAAAAGGGCATGGAGAGAAGAAGAAGAAACGCCATTCGTGGACGTTATTGGTGTTACTTTGTGATTAATCGGAAAAGCGTGTAGTAAACACGAAAAAAAATCTTTAATCTATTTTTTATATTAAATAACTAACTAAAAAAATTCTTAAAAAAAAACAATTATTTTTAACGCAAAATCTGAACTCATCTTTAATCTTCAGAGAATTTCCTCTGTGAAGTTAATTAATAAGTCGGCTTAATCGTCCGTATCCACAGTTTCCTGAACCAACTACAAAAACCCCACTGAACTAACTCACTCATGCACAACATTGCTTCGAGCTTCTCTGATAGGCGGAAATCAAAGATCACGAGTAAAAAGATGCATTACAAAATAATCACGCTGCAGTTTAGTTCATAAATTTACGACACTCTTTTGTAAAATGTTATGGCTTACATGGCTTGTTGATAAATATAGTCTGTAAAGATTGTATGGCACGTGTTATGCGGAGCAGCATTTGCGTTATCACAATAAACTTGTGCGTGAAAACACGTCTGAAGATGGTCAACTTTGATAGAAGCTTATTTGTACAGAATACAAAAATATCTTACATTTCACCATCCTCAAGAGAAGAGATGAAATTTCTTAACAATCTAAAAAAAACATTTCAAGCACAAACAAGTTTTACACCACTTCACATAATACCAGGAAGCATGTACGCTCATTCGTTCATATTCAAATTATATATCGAGAAATTAAGAAATTAAACAATCACAATAATATACGCAGCGATAACCAGAGAGGAAGAATAGCACATTTTGGTGCCGTAACTATTTAGGAAACAACAAAAAAAACATGTTTTTGTTTCTTATATGTTTGTATATGTATATTGAAAGCGCTGTTTGTCACTCTCAGTAAAAAATAAAACACCAACGGTTTCGCTTGTGATGAAGCATCTTCAGGGCAACAAAAGCAATCGTGATTTTTGTTAGTCTTATTGTCTTGAAGCATCTTCGTCACTAGTCAACACGGTTGATGCTTAAATCAACAAATCATAGTTATTATTTCAAATGATATTTTCATTGACCAAATATAAATAGGCTAAGATTATTTTAAACTTAAGCCATTACTACAGTGGAAGTTCACATTTATGAAGAAAAAAAAACGGGGTTTTAATTCAAAATACATTCATGCTTGTTCACAAACAATACGATTTTTTGTCATTTTGTGTGCTAAACATTTTTTTTTAAATGCACATTTATATCATGCTCACGCTTTCCATTTAAAATATTAATTTCGTTTCGTAAGCTAAAATATGATCAATATTCTTAGGAAATTGAAAATAACTTTGTTTAATCCACAAAATATTACAAAAATACCTCCATCTTCAGGTGTAAAAATATAATTATATTATATATTATATTTTTACACCTGAAGATGGAGGTATCCTCCGAAACATGTCGTGTTTTTTAATTACATATTTAATATTTTGTGGATTAAACAAAGCTATTTTCAATTTCTTAAGTATATTACTATGGAAGTCCACAGTGTTAATGCCTTAGCGTTTAATAAGATGATCAATATTACTAAAACAACTATGGGGAATGTTTCACTTTACCTTGGGGGCTATACCTCTGGATCAAGAGCCAGCGTTTTAGTCCCTGGACCAATACCAGGATCATAATGGAATATAATGATTAACCACGTAAAATGAAACTCATAAGAAAACCACAAAAAGTTGTTTTTAACCGCCTAATAATCGACGTGTTAAATATATAAATTTTATATCTCGCTAGATTTTTTTTTCTCGTTGGGATCAACACGATACAAAGTAAAAAAAAAACAAACAAGTAAAACAACAAACAACTTTTTATTGCCGAGCTTTGATGCGGGTTTGTAAAACTATGGCTTTCTTTTTTCAAACACGCGTCTCGACACGCATACTTGATACTTACTCGATGCAAGATTATAAAATAAAATATTATTTTTACCGGGAACTAAAAATTAAAGCTCGAATTACCAAACGACGTTATACTTAGACGTTGTGTTACAGTATCGACAGGCAACCGGAGTGTGAATATACATTGGAAGCAATAAATTCTTCAATGCATTGTAAAATAATGGTGAAAACGACACTTTCTTTTGCCCTTTATGAATAGATTATAACTTAATGGTTACTTTCTATTTTTAAATAGTGAAATAACAATTTAAAAGTATCTACTACACTGCTATTTGCAATCGGTCAGCAATTAAAAATACATTTAAATGAAGATTTAAACAATAATTCGTTTTTTAGAGAATCCTCCGCTCACTATTGACAAAAAGCTTATATTATTATATTGTATATTACATGTTTATTGACTTGTGGTACACATTAAAAGATTTTTTTTGCTGGTGGCTTTTTTATGTCGACCGGTTCGGCAGGGCGATTTTTTAATAAATTAGTTAAAATGTAAGTAAAAAGATTGCTGGAGTGGCACCTAGGTGGTAGAAGACCAATTGGACAACCAAGGCTGCGATGGGAGGATGAAGTTAGGAGAGCTGGGGCGAAATTGTTACGAGTGTCAGATTGGAGGGTCGAAGCGGAGGACAGGAGGAGTTGAAGGCGAAGAATACTAGAGGCTAAGGCTCGATATGGGCTGTAGGGCAATCGAAGAAGAAGAAGTAAGTAAATTATATGTTGGTACCATATCAAACTTAAAAGAGCATTCAAAGATATAAACCATATGCAATCTGGGGTTAAAACCAATAAGTAATATTGTTAACATATTCGAGTCTTTAAATATTTTTTAAATTATTATACACTGTTACGTTAGTTATTTATTGCATCACAATTATAATAAAACACGAGGCGATAAATTATAAAAAAGGGGGGTGAGAGGACATGAAAAGAGTACGACATAATATCTAACGTATTCTTATAAAATTTTGGGTTTATACATGACAGCTATGCGTTTAATGTGATCTAGGTAATACCAGTGCAAAGGATTTCAGCGCGGTACCATCTGGTAGCTCGAGTCTTTAATGGCGTTCATAGAATGATTATCACCAAGCTACAGAGCGACAGCTATCCCTCCCCTGTAATAGCAGCCCGATAGTGTGGAATGCGATGATTACAGTATACGCGCTAGATGCGGTAAGCTGCAATTGTCGAAGCAGGAACGCCCGCCATTGGAACTGGTCCAGCCCGGGCATGTGTACTTTCCAGACATAAGCCTAGATGACATTAAAAAACGTAATCATCAAAAACACACGACGCCGATTTGGAAATCGTGTCACGAGCTTGTTAGAGGTAAGGGGATTAGATCGGCGGCCATGTTGGATCCGTCCATCTTATTATCATCACTCATGGGAGATTTACGGATCTCGGAGGACTGACAAGCCCAGGACCAGTCAGAAAATAATATAATACAATCGCTGACGCCATACGCTCATAGGTAAAGGATCAAAAATTCTGGCTCATTGGGAACAATATGGTAACTCGTACAGTAAAAACATTAAAAGATTATTTAAAAAAATACTCATAAAAATTACGTTACACGGATGTGGAAGGTATTATATAATCTTCACCATCAACACAGGCCCAACAACAAGGAGTTGATCTTGGATACCTGCAAGCGATGTCTCCGTTTGCGTATTCAAATCAAACTAACATCCAGTCCGCTACGCTTAGTAATATACCATACATACCAGTAAAAGTATGTAGGTGTTAGTAATAATTGTGTTTCAAAAAAATAATAAGTATACAATCTATATAAAATAAAGAAAATGTTTGTATGCGTGTGCCTTCAAAAATACTTTAAAAATACTCAACTGATTTCGCTAAAATTTTCACAGTTTGTTCTCACTAGGGCCAGGAAGGTTTGGCTTGAATGATCTTCGAAAATACGATTATAAATAAATGTCACTTAAAAGCGGATTATTAATTTTCACTTTTGTTAACGGTTCATGAACAAAACAATGACAAAAAGAGTGATCGTTAATGTTTTAAATCAAATCATATGTTTATCCCTAGTTACACAGATAATATGATCGTTGTCTGAAATTTATTTTGATTTTATATAAAACATTTTTTAAATATAATATTAAGTGGTTGAATAGATTATCACGAGAGAATCATGGGAACTGTTAATCGCGGGGTAAAGCTTGTTGAGTATATTGAACGATCAAGTAAAAGATTAAACTATTTATTGTCCATTGTACAATGATGTTAAACTAGAAAAAAACATAATGTTTTCTAGAAATGTCATTATATTCCCCTGCCAGGGCATCTGATAATAACTTTTGAAAGTTATTACATAATATTATAATATGTTGAAGATTTCAGGTTATTTCTAAGATTAAATAAAACTTCGAACCAGTGAATCGTTACATTAAAAATACTACTATCAGTATTGTTTGTACAAGTATACGCTACTTATAAAACCATATATGAATAATAATAATAATAATATGATAACTCTTAAAGCGCCGTTTTTGTGATGTAATCACCTCAAGGGCGCATTAAGACGTGTTTTAAATCTAAAAATCTAAATGTGAACGCTGCATCTGATTTTCGCAATCGGTTAGAAAGTATATTATATGAAAAATATGGGTTTTCAGTTTAGATCTGTTTAATGTTTATTTTTTTATATACTTTGTACATAATTATAATATCTGTCAAAACTGACCATATTTGTAAACAATTTTATAATATTTTAAATATTTTAAATATTTATATAATATCACTGATTCAGGGCTGGTTAGTCCGAAACATGTTTGATATTTAATGTCTTTTTTAACAAATGTATACAAAGCATATAAAAAAGAAACATTAGTTTATAAATAGCTTAAATAATCACATATATGGTATATAACATATATAAATACATTATCTTTTCATTAAACTCCTCGAATATTTTATTACCTAACTTATAATATAACGATGCACATGAATTACAATATCAAGACGCGGAATAAAACAGCCACTTTGTAAGTCATAAAAAATCGGCGGGAAAAACTATACCTGTCACGTACACTTAGTGCGAACCTGTTCTGAATCGAATATGTGCTTCTTCTTTTAAATCGATAATTAATTCAAATCAATTCAGTCAAATAGGCCACAAAACTTGTCAAGCTCAACATCGGACGCCGTCGACAGGCATCCCGGCTTGCCCGATATCTCAATCCACGTATTATACTAATTTATGAACAAAAATATTGAAAATATTCGAGGGACCATAACTCGTGATTCCTCTGGAGCAAAAGCAATCGGAAACTATTAAAAAAGACAATAAAAAATATTTTCTGCGCTAAGACCATTAAAGATTCAGATTTTAATGTTTTGAGGAGAATACATATCAATTTATCACACGTAATAAAAACCATAAAATGTTAATATAAAAGCTAAAACTATACTGCAAAATAACAGATTTTATTATTCCTTTGCCTGTATCCTATTGCCATATTTTAATAATTTTATATATATAAAATAATAAACGTATTTGATTTTGTATAAATTTCTGTTATATAATAATATTTTCGCTATGAAGTCCTGAATTGTCATAAAAATTTACGATTCTTCAGAGATTTAAATGAAAATTTGTGCATCTAAAATTCAAATTAAATTAGTAAGATAGTAATTTACTATTAAAATACTAAGTTACGCATATTTAATTTATCGAATTATTATAATTAATATAAACTATTGACGAGGCCGTAATTTTAGAAAATCGTTTATTTATTTATTTTTAGAAACAGTATCGAACGGTTTCGGCAGCTCGCTGCCATGGTCTGGTCTTAATTTAAACATATTATAATCTTAATAGATGACGCTAGTGTAGAGTGAACTAAAAAATGTAAAGATAGGCGCAGCATCTTGGCATATATACAACTTCCAAAAATTTGTCAGCCGTGGTAGTCGTAAGAAGGGCGGAATGGGGAATGTTGTTAAACATAAAGCGATCCCTCAACCCAACCAATGACAGGTCATAAGTCCTGTAAGCACCTCGGCCACCATATTCTGTTCCCAGAAAACAATTTACATCTTCGTCTCTATTGAGATACAATTAATCCTTATAAAATATTATAATATATTTTATAAAGCAACATGTTATTTTGCGTATTAAACTTTGTTTGAATTCATCTACAACAAACCATCACACCGTTTCCCGAGGGGTGGACAAAGAGAATGGACCGGCACAATACTCAATCCCGATATACGTCTCTAGTTTCCTTCATATTCATACAGCGAGTCATACACGGACATCGATTCTTCCGACTTCTAACATAACGCCCTTTAAAATTTGATTAATTTGGTCATCCCAAGTTTTGCTCGGTCTCCCACCGCTCCGTACTCCATTCACACCGTTGATGTATACTTTCTTAACCATTCTTCCTTCAATCATGCATTCCATATGTCCAAACCAACGCAGTGATCGTTTCATAATTTTGTTCATTACCTATACTTTCTTTCGTTCTACACTGCTTTCTTAAATCAGCATTTGAAATTCTGTTGTACATCGTTTTATCACACATGCATCTTAGGGATCTCATCTCTAACGCATTTATTCTGCTCTCATCTTTATTCTGCCATTTCCATGCTTAACTTCCATTCCTCAGGGTTGGTAATAAAACTTCATTGTGAACGGCCATTTTTGCTTTCAATGATAAACATCTGGCAACAAAACAAAATATTTCTTGAAACCGGTGAAACATTTTGCCATCACATTACCGAAATATTTAATATGTTGATAGAGCGTTTTGTAAAACTAAAAAAAATGTGCGTTTCCGTAAGAATATTCTTATTTAAAAGTGATAAATATTAATCACAGTAAGTTCGTAAACTGTTATGTTAGTTCGTATAATAACTATTGGGGTCCCTCTGCATTGACCATCGCTGTAATCTTAAATGTGCCCAAGTACGCGTAGCAGGTTTAGTTTTTTTTAATCCACAGGTATATAAAACGGAGTGGATGCAGGTGTTCACGAAAATACGATCCCCAATCCGTTGTTAGACATCTCTTGTGTGTGTGCGTGTGGCTGGTCCAAGTGTGTGTGAGTGCCCACAGCGCGAGGAGTGAGAAGGGAGACCAAACGATTTGAGATTACGGAACCATTTGTATTTCAATACTTAAAAATATTTGATAAAAATAATTTAAGAACACTTTACTACTTGTTATTTTCACAACATTATTGAGCGAGTACTTCTGGTAGCACCGATGACTGTTTTATATGATTATAAATATATGTATTTGTATTTTGTGATTTAAAATATTTTTTTCGAAGTATTATCAAAAATTAATCAGTTTGTTACATGGAAACTAGACACATTTCAAGCAATAGCGGTAGTAATACTACCACCGTAACATTACAGTTTAAAGTTTTATTTAAAATTCCTTCTACTGAAATTCTACCTAAATTTTTATGACAAATGTTAACAATTTAAAATTAGTTTTTAGAATAAAAAAATATAAGTTTTTTCGTTATTTTTTGAACACGTCATTTTTTAACCTTAAAAAAATATATTAAATATAATATAATTTTTTTATTTGAAATTACATTGAAAATTATGATAATTTATTTATTTATTTATTTTGTTGTTGACGAAATTAATTCCAATACATTATTCATAATACAGATAAGTTACTTAAATCTAGGAACATTTTAAAACAGTAACAGTAAACAATTAGCCTAGGACAAGTTAAGAGGATGATCTGGAAGAGAGTAAAGAAGAAAGATTCATAGATATGTATACCAGAGATGAGCAACAAGAACACGACTGCAATTAGCTAACGACATATTTGATTATATTGTGGAAGGATTACAAGGTACAAGTAGTCTCAGTGACAAACAAATAGTAAAATCTGAATCTGGTTTAGACAATTTAAGGGTTTGATGGAGGTCGATATTTTTTAAGTTTAGACAAAAAAGAATTTAGATTTAATCCAAAAAAATCTAAGTCTTGACAACAGTTTACAAGTCTAGTCATTCTAGGTATAGGTGCATTATATCCGTAGTTTGTTTTATGGAGATTTTCGTGAAAAAGTTTAATTTGCCTTAGATTCCGGGTGGGTACATTGAATTTTATATTTTCGAGAAGACAGGGTGCATCAAAGTATGAGTTTATTATTTTAAAAAAGGAGATTAAATCATTTTTATTTCTGCGATCAACTAATGGTGAAATATTTAGTAGCTTTTCCAAGTCAGAATAGGAGTAATCTTCTCTGTCAAGTCTGAGCATTCGACCAATTTTCCTTAGAAAACGATGTTGTACAGACTCAATGTTAGAAATGTGAATTTCATAGTATGGGGACCAGACTACTGAAGCATATTCCAAGTGTGGGCGAACTAGGGCGCAATAGAGTGATTTGAGGGTGGAAATGTTTTTGAAGTCGGATGAGATTCTATTGATAAAGCCCAGAAGTTTATATGATTTGTTGACAGATAGCTCAATATGTGTGGTAAAAGATAATTTAGAGTCGAGTGTGATTCCTAGGTCACGTATGGTAGTTTCATTTGATAACTGTATATTGTCAATGTTATAAGGGTAATCTATTGGATTATGTTTTCGAAAAAATCGCATAACTTTACATTTATCAGTATTCAATTTTAGGTCATTTCGTACACACCATTCACTAAATGATATTAAGTCAGCTTGAAGAAGAAGACAATCTTCTGAAGTATTTATGACTTTGAGAATTTTGTTGTCATCAGCAAATAACCAGAACGATGAGTTATTAATTGACATGTGTATATCATTAATAAATAGTAAGGGAGCAAGGTGGGCTCCTTGTGGTACACCCGAAGTCACGTCTATAGGATTTGATAGATAATTATTGATTCGTACTATTTGTTTCCTATTATTGAGGTAAGATTTAATAAGTGAGAGAAATGGGTCACTTATACCCAGCGCATATAACTTGGAGAGAAGAAAATGGTGATTTACTTTATCAAAAGCTTTGGAAAAGTCAGTGTAAATCACATCAAGTTGTTTATTTTGTTCGAGACCTTTAACGAGATAATCAGTAAAAGAAAGAAGATTTGTTGTGGTAGATTTTTTTGATCTAAAGCCATGTTGTTGATCGATAAGTATGTGATTGAAGAGTGGTGTTATTTTGGACGTAATAATGGATTCAAATAATTTAGGGATATGAGACAAAATTGATATTGGTCGATAATTTTTTATATCAGCTTTGTCTCCAGTTTTGAAAATGGGTTGAATGTAAGACAGTTTCCATTTTTCAGGAAATGTTCCGGACGTAAGTGAAGAATTAAATAGTGTACAAAGAGGTTTATATAAAGTAGTTTTACATTTCTTGAGAACTATTTCAGGAATCAAGTCCGGTCCCGAGCAAGATTTTCCCTTTAGTGACTTTAATGCGATAAGGACATCTGAGGGTTGTATCTGTAGGAGGTTTAAGTCTACCGTTTTATTATAGTTTAGTACAAGGTTATTGGTGTTTGAATTGGAGGAATACACAGAAGAGAAATGAGATGCAAGAAGGTTAGATATATCTTGACCATTGGATGCTATGATATCATCAAGAAACATATTTGATGGTAGATTGTTATCGGTTCTTTTTTCAGCAACGAAGTGCCAAAACTTTTTGGGATTGGAGTTTAATACTCTTTCTGTTTCCTCAATATAGGAGTTGTGACATAACACGGATTCAATATTACATTGCGATCGAAGATGAGAGAATTGTTTATAATAAGTTAAGCGACCAGTAGATTTGTACAACTTATGTACTTTCTTTTTCTCAATTATTAATGTTTTAAGTTTTGGGCTAAACCATTTTGGAAATTTAGGTGGATAGAAGATTCTAGTAGGTATAAAATTTTCGATAGCTTGGGTGAGGACAGAGTTTAAGTTTGAAAGACTTTCGTTTATATCATCTGTTTGGAAGTGGGAATTCCAATCTACTTGTTCCAGGAATTCATTCATTTCGAAATAATTACCGTCTGTATAATTTTTATAAGTAGTGTTTTTCGGGATAAGAATTTCAGTTTTTGTTGATATTTGAAAGATAAAAAAAAGGGGTGGATGATATTTATCAATTGGTACAAGTGTTTCGTCAGCTTCGTGAACTTGAATTGAGGGCATATTACTAAAGATTAGGTCAAGATATGATCGAAAAGCATTTTGAATAAAATTCAATTGGAACATATTCATATATGCAAAGAAATTAGATATTTGGGATGCTTGGGTTGATTGATGACCGAATATTGTGGCACCTTTGTCGTCATTTGACCAAGATATATTGGGGAGATTAAAGTCACCGCATATGACCGAGGAGTCGTGTTTTTTACGCAGTGCTCTATCTAAAACTTGTGTGTAAGATTGATAAACAGCTAATGAGGAAGATGGGGGTATGTACACACAACCGACGACGAGTTTTTTCGAACCGACTGAGATACTTAGAATTATTTGTTCGTAATCCTTATTGTGCATCTCTAGTATGAGGGATGGGTATATATTTTTTACACATATCATGACACCGCCTCCCCTAGAGTCGTTGGCTCTATCACAACGGTATATAATAAAATTAAATCTTCATAAATCATTTCAAAATATTTGTTACATTTTTATTTTCATTAATAATCATTCACTTTTAGATTTAACATAATATACTCGTATTAAAAAAAAAAAAAGATTTTACATTTAATATTTAATCTGTGCTTACGTATTTCGTATAACGTAACACTTCGTCATGAAATAATAGAAGTAAAGCTAGTATTCCGAATCCCTTTAAAATATCGGTCGTCCTACCGCGTAGCACAGCATACAAGAGTACCTTTATAAAATAATACCTGGCCTGGCCTTGAAGAGGACTTACCCTGCGTCCCATACAATGTAGGAGAAGGCTTCTAGCGTGGCCAGTGGCGGTAGGAAATATGGTATAGGGAAGATTAAGCCTTAAGTCTGAGGGGAATGAGCCCTTTACGCCCTACAAGGATTGGCTGATAATAGCTTGCGGTCTCTTTACATCAATGGTTGAAAATTGAATAGGCAATAAATATTTTAATGATTTCCTACAACAATCACTTATCCCAGGACAATCTGTTGCGGTTCATTAAGTCATTAAATTGTTTAAATTATTTTAATAATTTGTAAACGTTTTTCAAATTAGGGAAAATAGTACCTACACTAATATGGTGGGTACAATACTATACCTAGATAACTCAAAATTCTATAATATATGCTAAGAAAATGACGTTCTTGATTATGAGTTTTTTTGTCTGGTAACTCTAAAATCTTGATGAATTAGGCAATTTTTTTAAAAGAATAATACAATAGATCGCAAATAATGTAAAATTATTATTTAAAAAAACTCATCATTATTAAATAATTGATCAAGAAGGGAGACGCCTAGTTTTATGAAAATTATAAATAACTCAGACCAAATACCTTTTCAGATACTTTTGAAAATCCCCTTTGATGAACTTATGTAAATAATTAAAAATCGTCAAATTCCAAGTTACCTCGTTTTAGTATTAAACCCACGATATCTAATAGATTTTGTTTTTCATTACACTGATTGATACAGTTTCGAATTGGAATATATATTTTCCGAAACAAGTCATGGATAAACCGTTGATAAAAGTTTGTATAGTTAGTTAAAGTATACGAATAAATGTAAGGGAATATTGTGAAAAATTTGCGTTTGATGTATGTACTTTTGGTGTGTCTTAAAATAAGAAATAAATTTCTAGTTTAAACTTTTTTGTCGAAATATATTAACACAATTTCACAGTTACGATTAGGGGGTGTCTTTTTCATTACAAGGTCACTTTTAAAATTTGTAATAAATTATTATTATCACCATCGCCATTATCGGTTACAAGCACTGAATTATTGTGGAATACGAATATTATACAAGTGTTACAATCATTTTAAAAAATACTTGTATCATAGGAAGTGTATAAATTCATCAGAATATAAAATACATACGATATGTTGAAAAACTTTAATCGAATGTTGTATTACTATTCTCACGATAATCAAACAAATCATGGACAGTATAAAATATCTGTGCCACAAAACGTTGTATAGTATTAATATGTAAATTAATCTAAAATAACTACTCCACTGCCACGGGACGAACATAAAAAAATATAAAAAAGTGTGGTAGCTCCGACCGTCTAAAAAATAATGAAGATTACGCCCCCTTGAGATAAATGCTGAAACCAGAAACCTGGTCCATTTCTTTACTTTTCATCTCTAGGACCGTTTTAGTCGAACTTCATCTTAGACGCAGAGATAAGATAAAAGAGGGGAGTTTGGAGAAGAGAGATTACAAGAACCTTTCGTTTTATCTAAGCCGTTATCTTTATTAGATACACGTTCTGGTCACAAATTCAGTGGAACAATGGCCGAGTAGTAATTAATGAATGCTTATAGGAACAAATTGCGTAAACACGTTCACACTAAAAATAATAATTAATTGGTTTATTTATTTAATGCAAATAAACATTTGTCAGAAAACAAAATACGATATAAGATGAATGTTGAACTGATGAAAGCGTTATGAACAAATTAATAAAAGAGGATGGTTTAGAACCATGGAAATAATGGCAAAGAAAGTAGTCAAGTCAATGTAGCCAAATTTTTTTTATCTCGAACAATATAGAATAACGTTACAAAATCAAATTAATCGATTTTGAAATGTGAAAAAAATCGACGTGCGTGTATCACGAATTGTATCAAAGTTGTGATTGATAAAAATGAATAACGATTCTTACCCTCTGAGAATCATTTTTACTTAATAATGCACTCATTATTTACATATGTAAAATCTTATAATAAAACATTATTTTATTGATATACTTGACAGAGATGAGTAAAATAGAAATTTACTTGATTGCATATGAAAAGAGTGAAAAGCATATTTCTATCAACCAATTATTTTTCTATCCCTATACAAATATAACATCGTGAACTAGTTTATTTACTCGATCCATTGTTTCACAATTAACGTTAGAGATAAGAATCGAACCAACGTCTGAGACAACAATGATTATGTTAATTTATTAGAACAAGAAGATGTTTCTCTCGGAACGGGGATCATTAATAACCCCAACACGTAATCTAAAGGAAGAGAAGAGGAAGGGAAGCTGCTATAAACACCATGGACCTTTATAAATCACCACACTTAGGACTGCAACGGGGAATTATGATCAATATTTTTATAATGAGATCTTAGCACGATAGACGGATATTAAAAATAATGTGTGTCCATCGATACTATAGAAACGTTCACTGAGTATTTTAAAAATAAAAATTAGTTTAGTATTTTTTAACATTCCGTGTTGATAAACTTCAATATTGATTTGTTTTATGTTACGCAATAGCTTAAAGAAGTGCGCTCTTATAAGAGCTAGTTGACATTCCAAGAGGTTGTAATGCAGTATTTCTGAAATACATTCTGTCGGATACACACAGGTATCATATTTATGAGAATATGGTAATGCTTAAACCGAATTTTATGTTAAGAAATTTTGGACCATTTCTTAACGATCATTGTGGAATTCTGTGACTTACATCTGGAAATAAAAATCGAAAAAAAGTTTCAATAAATAATATAAGGATCAAAAACTAACCACCTATGGAGAGGGTATTCTCGAAAGAAGTGCTTCAAATTTATTATTATGGTAATTTTCGTAAAATAAAAAATGTGTGCACATGAAAATTATCATACATATGCATGTTATACAATATACACGAAAGAACGTGGCATCGGACAGCAAAATAAATAAGAGAACATGCATGGCAAATATTATTTTGAAATTCGAACAAATGTAGTGCATACATACACCACACACATCATGTGTTGGAATCTATGTAATCTTACTTACGTGAATAAACACATCGAAAATGTTGGTGTTTAATACAAGGCAAAAAAACGTAAGACCATATTTAATCAGATATACTCACGTAGGCGCAAGAAAATTAATTACTCAGCGTGTGTTTGATTTATCTGACATATCAAAGGAATCTACAGTTTTCTTGTTGCGTATAATGGCTCCAAACAGGGGTCGTGGGTCAAGTCAAAATTATGGAGAAGACATTTTTCGTTGTGTCGTGATTCGTGATATCTGTCCAGATACTAACGAGCGCCATCTTTAAGTTCTTTAGTAGATAAGAATACATATTAGCTTGTTTGTTGACACTTGAACGTAAGTATTCCCAAGTTTTTTTTACGTTAATGTGGTTTTCGCTCGTTTGAGACAGGTTTTTTAGTATGTTATTATAGATAGACAAGAGATACGTTTAAATTGCGTAAGAACCAAAGATAACACATTTTTGATAGTGATATATGATGGGGAAGAATTAAAAATAATGTGGTAAAGATCGTATGAAAGAAAACGAAAAATATATATAAAGTAACGAGAAAATTAAACAAATTAATATAATAAAGCTTAAAATATCTCCTCTATCTTTAAGAAAACCGTTCTCAATAATATTAAGGGTAATTTTTTTTATATAAATACGTGTAGTAAAAATCCATATTTTGTTTTATTTTAGTGGTTTGTCTTATGGTTCCGACCGGTTTCGATAGCTAGCTGCCATCGTCTGGTTTAATGTGTTTGGTAGTCAATTGTATAACTTTTTGTACTAAATACGTTTTTTGTATTTCTTAAACATACCTACATGTAAATAAAATATAAACAAAAACATTTTATTTAATTGACGTGAGATTATGAAAACGAGAAGTACTCGTTTATATCATAATCCAATTGCGAAAATCATACTTTTATTTGGTTATTAACGGATGATAATAATAAAAATCGTTTTCTGTATTTAAAAATATATATATTTTATTACTATGATAGAAAAAAAACTGTGTTTCTACAATGATAGAGAATTAAAAATGATTATTCGCAACAACAAAAAAAATCATAATTATAGTAATTAGCAACAGGAAGTTAGAGGAAGTAAAGTCAAGCGCGGTTACTCGGCACATCTTGTAATGCGAAGAGGGCTTGTATCGGGGGAGAGCGGGCCATGGATTTGCACCTGGTTGATCAATGGCGAACTAAATGAGGAAGCTTGCAGCTTGCCTCAACAGGTGACACACACCTTACGCTTTATGTGGAATTAAGTACCTAAGAACCGATAAATACATTGAAGGCTACCTAATATGGAAAGGAAAATGAAAGTTATTGGAATTATACATGCAAGTACCTACTCTCAATTTGACGACATTCAAAAATAATTATGGTTCACACCCACAACCCAGTTTCTCAAACTTATTTAGCTCGTCAATTAATTGCATTACAGAGAGATTTATCAGATGCCTTTGTCAGATCCCAAACATATATTTTTTCTAATTCATTAAAACGTTTTTTTTTTTACTTTAGAGTTTGTTTTCTCGGTAAATGTCAAAGATATTTTACCTACATCATCGGGAGAACGATATAAACTGTAAACAATAAAATGTTATATATTATACTCGTACATATACATGTATATATTCTAATATAATGTATAAAATTATATCGTTCTACTGATATTATAACATTTTAGAAACATATCGAGTACATAAAACACAACAATTAAAAAGAGTGCTTTTATTGATAAATAATAATGGAATTTCATTGTTAACGTCTAAAATTTGTCAACAAAAAAATATTATCAAAACAAAAAAATATTTATAGATTCAAACAGTTTTTTCTACTTTTGAGTATATTTTTCTCGTCATGTTTCGAAGGTTTTACACCTTCATCGTCATTCAGGTTTATCTATAATACAATAAAATATAAAATAAAATTATATACATAATATTACATAGTTTACAGAAGACGAAAAAAAGTTAAATTTGTGAAATAACTTAACATTCAAATTTTTAAAGTTAAAGTTTAAATTACAACAACTGAACATAGAAGAGATTAAGGGTAGACTAAAACACAGTACTTATCTAAAGGTTTACATTTGCACACTTTCTCAGTAATGATGATAAAAGGAGGCGTTCGTTGATATGCATTTTAAGAACTCTGTATAAAAAACTGTCAAAAAAATATGTTTGCGAAAATAAATTAATTTCTTAACAAATCTATTGTTATATAAACATACACAAGTTATAGAAACCCATTAGAATACTCATAGGAAAAAATATCATCGTATATACTATTTCTAAAAGGGTATTATTGTAAATCAAATTATTGAAATTTGGAAGTACCCTTCCATCTTAGATGATAATAATATAATATTTACATAAGAATAATATATTTTACATGTTTGTGATGACCCATAAAACACGAGACACACTTTTTCCTGTATAAAGCTTGTTTGTATAAGAAAAGGTATTATAAGCTTTTTTTTAAATCGACGGAACCCCTTAAAGGATTGAAGACACTAATCCGACAGCTAGGAACCCATTTATGTTCGAAAATAAGTCGTTATTGCTTGTGTCAGTTCTAGAACAGATTTATTCAAATTATGGCAACGTCACATACAAACATATAATACATTATGTAAAACTAACGTTGAGACAATTTGAAAAGAGTCAGAAAAATGTTGCATTTGTCAATATGTCATATGCAATATAGACAAAAGAACTGTTGATTTTCGTACAAACGTATACGCTATTGAGCTGGTTTATTCACAAACGGTTTAGGTGACAGAAAAATGACATTTGAACCGGGGAACGTGGGTCTATTTAGATATTTTTACACCATCACGCTATTTACCAAAATGACCGCCACATTTTTATTGTCATTTCTCTAAAATCCTCTACACTCATACAGCGAGTCATGCACGCCCGTATATTTTACTGACAACACATCTTCTTCTTCCTTCACACCTTTTCCCGTTAGTCAGGGTCGGCTTTTTTTTATCCAGCCAGGTATTTCGTTGGTAAGCATATTTTTTCTTAAGGCCTAATGCCTTCACGTCCCTCACCGCGTTTTCCTCTCCTTCTCTTCTTACTAGTCACGGGAAGATACTTTTTCACCATATGGTCGTAGGCTCTCCTCATCACGTGACCCTGACTTAAAACATGATAATTTAAAATTGGATTAATTAAATGATGCCAGATTTAACTTGAGCTTCCTATATTTCTTGCTCTATTCACATAATTAACGCCATTATTCATCAAACATTCTTTGCCATTTTTTCATCATTCATTATTTCTTATGGGTCCAAACTATCTTAATAAACCTTTCATAATTTTGTTCATAACGCTTTCATTCACGCTGCATTTTTTATATATGCATTTGAAACGGCTTGATGGTCGGTTAGTTAGTTAGTTGGTTCCAGAAAAACGCTGTTTAGAAAGTTACTTATGTTATCTCAAAGTATCGTGTCGGGAAAAGTTATAACTACAATTCACATCTTGGGAAGCGTAGGAAGATATTTGTATAAGAGCATCACGACATTATTCCGATTAGTTTATTTCTTCTAGATAAGGTGTGTACTCCAACAAATCAAACAGTTTTGTTAAGAGCTTATAATTAATGACCCCTTGATGTTTATTTTACAATTATTGGTTCTTATCGATCCACGCACAGAACTAAAAGAGAACTGGGTATTGTAAAAAGCTATTCTTTAGTCTCGGTCCCGCCCACAGTGAATGGGGCCCCTTAAATATAGCCATATAATGAAAAAGGCTAGTATTTCCAACAATAAAACGATGTTTAATGTGTTAATAGGTGAAAAACAACATATATAGTAAGCAAAAGTTCAGAACGAGGCGATACTTAAAAAAATGAATCTCTAGAAAGCAATAGAGAAGTAACCTGTATCAATTCAATTTTATTAGAATTCTAACATCCATAAGAATATCAAGGCGTGGGTTAGATCGAAAGTGGATCTTTTAAATGTCTAATTCTGTATGTTCAACCTAATGCTACTCTAAAATGATCTTTATGGGCCATTGAAATGATGCGATTGCAAAAATTGGGATGAGTTATTACGATATTGTCTGCGTGAAATCTACTTCAAATGGCATTGAGCGAGATTGCAAAAATCAAAAGGTGCAGAAAATCGTGAAAGCATTGTGTATTTGAGTATTGTGTATGAAAAATAGTGGTTTTATCACGATTTTGATATTACGATTGAATATAGGAACATTTATTAACATGAATGAAAGCCTCTGTTCTCGGGAAGTGTTATAATATTTTATGGGTATGACTAGTACCGCCTTCAAAACATGTCATTCCCATAAAATATAATAAAGCTTCTAAAAAACAGACGTTTTTATTCATATCAATAATTTAATATGGAGTTTTACATCATTGTTCAAGAAAATAATCATTTTGAGAGCATTAATCGGTGAAAAAATGCGATTTGAATGGGTTGATAAATAAACAGATGACAGAAAAGAATGGCACAAAAATCTAAATAATCGGCCAGATGTTGAAACAGTCGACATGCCAGACAAAATATTTTTAAGATACATCCTTTGACTACACCTCTGTGGAAATAATCTGATAATTAGTAACATATTTTTATTTTATTTTATTTTTCGTCGAACATTTCAGATCGATCAAAAATTATTTTTTACAAGTGCCTACTTAGCGATAGACATTTAGTCATTTAAAATTATTATCTATCGTTCCAAATTATCTCAAGTGGTGTGCAATAGGAAACCATCCAAGAGGGTTATTTCAAGTATTTCTTAAGTGCATCCCTTAAAATATCTGGGATGTTTGGCGACCCACAACTTATTCACGAAGCACGTTTTTGTTTTTTTATTTATTTATATTACCATCAAGTGCCTACGTGGTTCAAGAAGATAATTAGTTGTGGAATTCACGCTGGAATGTGTATGAATAATTTTAATAGATTGTTGCACATCGCTATGATATCTCGAAGCTGTATTCAAGTAGCATTCGGAGAGCGACAAGACCGTAAAGATATCTCCGTATCATTGTGTATCATCTAAATATCATGACGTGACGAGATAATGTTGCTCTCACCCTCTGGGTGGTCATATTTAATAATGGTAGCCGGGAGATGAGAGTAGAGTAATCAAGGAGCTACCGGGCTATCTTACCTCCTGCAACTAGAAGGGTATTACAAGTACCGACGTTGTTCATCGTTAAATTTGGTATGCCATGCGCCTGGGCGATGTAAATTATTTATCTTCGATACACTTCTGTCGCTACCGAACAATAATCAAAGTTTTTATTGTTCACACTTCAAGCTAACTGTTGATCGACCGGCACTCGCTTTTTAGTGATTGGAAAATGATTTCTAGATAAGTTACGAGTTTGTAAACTTCATCCGGAGTACGCCAGTGGCAATACTGAAATAGTTGTTATTTGGATGATAAAAACCGCAGTCACCATTAGAAATAAATAAATATAAAAATAAAGGATTATGTACGATAATTTTCATTGCGATAAAATTAATTATTTATAAATGAAATCATCGTCATCATCATCACAAATTCATTTCATTGTAATGCCTGAATTTATTATAGCATAAAAATGTATAAATAAAAAATACATAATAGCAAAAAGTATTTTTCTGAAGTAAATTGAGAACATTAAACAAAAATTATTTTTAAAAAATCCAACAGTATTTCAGCAAATAGATGTTAAATATATGTTAATAGACGAACAAATATAATAGAATATCATCATCATCATCCTAAGCTCGACAGCCCTGGGTGGGCCTTGGCTGAATCCAGGAGCTTCCTCCATTCTTGTCTGTTTGATGCCCTTATTCTCCAATTTCTCACTTGCAACACCGATGCATCCGTGTTGACACTGTCCATCCATCGCATTTTGGGCCTTCCTGGTCTTCTACGTCCCTGTGGTACTGAGAGCGTGAGGCGTTTTGTAGGGTTGTCGTCGTCCATTCTGATTATGTGACCAGCCCATCTCAAGCGCCCTACTTTGATGGATCTGATCACATCGGGCTCTTTATAGATATCATATAGCTCTCGGTTATATCGACGACGCCAACCATTGTGGTCTCTCACTGGGCCATATATTGTCCTAAGAACCCTTCTTTCAAATGTTGCGATGGACCTTTCAGTGTGTTTTGTCATCACCCAGGTTTCAGAGGCATATGTGAGGACTGGTTTGATCAGGGTCTTGTACAATAGTGTTTTTGTGGTTCTTCGCAGTAATTTGGATCTTAACTGTTTTTGGAGAGCGTAGTAACATCGGTTTGCTGCCATTATCCTTCTGTCAATTTCTTCTCGGGTGTTATTATCACTGGTAACTGTTGAGCCTAAGTATGATAATAGAATATAGGAGCATAATATGCGCTAATTAAATAATAAATATATTATTATTATTATTATTATTTTGACGACTTATATTTTAAGTGCGCCATTTTGTAAAATCAATTACTCCAAGGGCGCACTAGGAAATGACTGACCGAACAGGGCAGTCTTTAGAAGTTTCTTAAATTTAATATCACTATCCTCATACTTAATACTAACATGGAGGCTATTCCACGCCAACGGACCCGCAACGCTGAAAGCACGATCATAGAAACTTGCTTTATTGGCTCTGACTGGAATTGTTATGTTGTTTGCACTTGTTTCTACTGATCGGAGTGAACGTTGCTTTTCCGTTGGCATGGGTGTCACACAGAGGTCCGATATATACTAATATAGAATGAATATCACTAGCAAGTCGTATCGATAAAGGGCCAATTATTTAAAAAAAATGTTATCAATCTTATATTAAACACATATTTTACATGCCTGTTGGCGGGAGATGCCTGTTGGTGGCGATGAGGTTCGCAACCCATCACACCGCGTCTCCCGCGGGGCGAAAAGAGAAGGATGGAGTGCCGCATCTGTTAAAGTGTGACAGTCCATTCTTTCTACCTACCCTTTCGGGGAGACGGCGTGATGGTTAGTTAGTTAGTTATTTTACATTTAAAAAAAATAACAAATTTCAAATTTACTTTATTATGTCACTATGTTTTTTTTCTGTGCATTAAAATAAAATTGTGAACTTTTAGATTTTTGTATCGAGACGCATTATTCGATACGTACGAAGATGATTCATTTTCAATGACCAATGATCTTGATTTAATTTAGTGCGTATTACAATACAGATCCGAGAACGAAGTGGAATGCCATTGAAGAGGCACCAAGGCCGCGGTGAAGTAGTCATAATATCTATGGCCAGCAGACCAGAAAAGTAGAACCTACATCAACAAATGTTTTGGTGCGGAACACGGGCATTATCTTCCGCGTTCGATAAAACACGTTGCCATATTTCCGCCATACAGGCCTCTGCGAAAAATTACTTAACAGTCGTCAAATTGTACAAAGAAAAAATATGGAATAAAAACAAGCACTGTTAAATTTGTATATTTGTTTATTAATTATGGTCATTCAATTAGTAACCATAATTAATAAACAAAAATATTTATTCATAGAAGCTCATTGTAAAAAAAACATCACTTTTTCAATTAAACAAAGCTCCGTTGGGAGCGAAACCGGTTAGTAATTAAAAAAATATATATGAAAACAAAACATGTATCCGTTTTCAATTACTTTTATAGATAACATTTTTCACAAAACAGTTGTTTGTGTTATTTTAGGTGAAAATATTGAAGTTACATACAATGATTAAGTTAATCTGACTCCAAAGTTGAACGATGTTGCAATTGAAGTTATTGATATTCATTTTTATATATCTTCTTTTAAATACGTCATACGTCTAAATCAGTGTTTCTTAACTTTTTAAATGACCCGCATCCTTTTGAATCTGAAAACAGGTCTCCGCACCCCTTTGAATCTGAAAATAGAACTGCGCACCCCATTGAAAAATTAGTTTAGAAAAATTATTTCATTAACGTATTTTTTTAAACTTTATTCTTAATTTTGGCATATTTGTATTTTTTTGCGAAAAACCCATAACCCTAATTTTTTTATGAGCTTTAATACCCCAATAACGCGCTATTCTTATAACGCTCGAATTTCGCGTCATTGGGGGGGCTACTGTAGTTTTAAAATATTTTATTATCAATAAAATTATAAATGATACTTAATAATTTATATTGTTAGAGGTTTCTCCCGCATCCCCAGGGACTCGGGCACCCCAGGTTAAGAACCACTGGTCTAGATACTTCTAGAAGGTATTTTTTAAAATTATTATTATCTAAAAACTTGTAATATAAACTTAGTTATAAGTATCTAAGTGGACGAGTAGGTAGTAACAGAACAGTGCAATTTCGTATTATTTTTTCAATATGAATTTATATATGTACCTACAATATACGATATTTATTATAGTTCAACAATTGCTCTGGCATCACTGAAATTTGGGAGCACTTATTTTTCTAACAAAAAAATAATGCTAGATGATGTGAAGATTTTTTTTAAATAAAATATTTTTTTATTATATTCTGGTTATAAAAGATCGATCTTATTATTTCATTATCGGGTATTTTTTTAATACTTTGAAACCTTTTCGTTGCGAATACCAATGGAAAAACCAAGACATTATTATGAACATATACGAGATACATAATAGATACATAAGAACGGAATATCTCGTATTATTATACATATATCTTTAATGATAACAATATAATTATTTTCTATTACTTGAATAATACTTTTTTGTATAATATTTTGAGTATTCGGTTACCTTAATTGAATATTTTCAAAGCTTTAGATTATATATGACATCTTTGTGTTGAAGATAGATTGGCACAAAAACATTTACCTATAATTATTGCTCCCGTCGTGAGGATTTAATTTTTTTCACTGTAAATTGTAATACTCAATCAATGTTCCAAATTTAATTGGACGGACGTGGGTACCTATGACAACCCAGTACTTTTCGACAACGATTCGATACACATTTCGAAGTACCTAACGAGCTTCGACTTCGATTAGTATAATAATAGCATGGCGTAGAAACAGTTTAACAACCGATTACGCAAAAAGCTTTTGACCGCTGTTATTGGTCTGTGGCTGAGCGTAACATGAAATATACCAAACATGAAAGCGTATTGTAAATCTGATACCAAGAAGCGTTTTACTCTGCCGTCGATACGGCAATGTGTTTTCTGTCGAACGTAAGAGAAATGGTATATTCGGGGATATTGTTTATCGGGGCGTTCGGCCGATCTGACACACTGAATCAAAACATGAAAATAACAATCGTCATGGTCTGTGAGGCCAGAAAACTGAATGGTAATAAATAATGTCGTCCATATATGTACGAGTATCTGCCGAAAAGTTTTGACTAGAATACGGGTAAAACACGTGTGAAGTGTAGCGTCATTAGAACAATCAAATATACTTACCAGAGCATATCGGATACCTTGTTAACGTTAAAGCAAGTGTACTATTCTTTTGATATTTTCATTGTCATTGTTTGGTCAGTAAGTATTAGCTCCTGTAGCTTATTTATAATATATTTTTTGATATTGAATAAAACAGATTTTTAACTTTTGAATAATAAAGAATTATTTTAAATGTGGTAATTCGAGAATATTATATGCTCCGCAAATTCTACATTTAAGACGCGACGTGAAAATAAAAGGAGGTAATAAATAAAAGTTATGGGTAACGGTTATTGGGAGCGCAAGACGTCGAGGAGGTAAACATGGCAGTATTACGTAATGCGTGCATATTCGTCATTTTGAGTAGAAATCAAACAAAGGAGTCTGTTGGCGTGAAGGAACAAAAAGTAATCCGGCCGAGACTGGTTTCACTGCCCGCGGCGTGGCTCGTGCCGCGGGTCTTTGTTCTTCCAGAGGTACCAGGAGCACAGAGGAGAGAGGAGGTTTCACATATACTTCTACGAGGAGAGCGTTGTATTCTACAGCGGGTCCAGCCAGCATCCAGTGCCGATTCTAGCACGTGGCACCGAAAGAAAAGAATAAACCACAAATTATTTCATATAACGCGTTCGAGTAGAAATAAAGCAACCTTTTTACGTGTTTGAAGCGAGGATAGAAAATGTGTTAAAATACGCGGTAAAGGTTAAGGTAAAACAACCTATACGTGCATTTGTTTGTTTATTTAATGGACAAACTCTTGAAACTTGAATACGTATAGACACACGTATAGACAGACAGGGGACTACAATTTCAAGTAGAGCAGACTCCAAACGCTATGTCGGGTTTAACCATATTTAATACGTATATAGCTATAGGATAATACAATACACGACATAATATGACTAGGAGTGTAACATGTTCTAGAATAAGTGCATACACTGTATATATAATAGAAAGTTTAATACAATGGCCTCTAGCAAATGAGTAGATTTTTCATCTGACACTATTATAAACAAACACTGTACCTTCAATAAATATGTCAACAGTGGAAAGATAAAGAAACCCGAGTATTTATTTATGAATGTTTGGATAGGTGACAACTCGACTCTTTGGAGGCTGAAAAAAAAACAATTCTCTAGTGCAATTTTATTGACATAAAAGTATCGCGTTACATTCCCGAGACGCTGTTCGTGATCATGGACCGACATAAAGTGAACTATTTTAATTTGATTTATACGATTAAATTGTGTAACATTGGAGTATCACGCCAGGCTACCAAATACGTTGAATGTAGGAGCTAACATAAATAACGAAGTCATGTAGGACGGTACGATAAATTGATTTGTAATAAACCAAGAGACTCGCAACAATAGCTAAGCTATAATAATTGACCACGTCATTTAAAATATTCAAATATAACTAACTTATTAATATACTATAATCAAATGGTTTTACTGAAATCTCTTGATAGTAAATAATAATTAAATAAAACGATTTATTTTAGCTACCATTATTTTTATTTTGACAGTTCGACCTTCTCGAAACCAGTTTCAGGTTTCGTCAGGCTCGCTGGCATCGACAGACTAGTGATAGCGTCACCAAAAATATAGTAAAACTTTGAAAAGAAGCTATTGCTTGGTGGTTTGACATATTTAAAATTAGAATTAAACACTTTTAAACGTTGTATAAACCACTTTATTTTGAGTTAGGAACGCCAACCGGTTTCACTCTGTAACGAGCTTCGTCAGGGCTATAGTATATAGCCCTGATGTGTATAGCCCTGACGAAGCTCGTTACAGAGTGAAACCGGTTGACGCTCCTAACTCAAAATAAAGTGGTTTTATACAACAGTTTAAAAGTGTTTAATTCAAATTTTTAATAATATAGTAATTTCAATTACCGAAAAACTTATAAATTGATTGGTAAACCTGAATCTAAATTTCCGAATCAACAAAATATATAAAGAATGAATGGTGAAGAAAGTATATGCTAACGATGTACACGGAACAAGAAATAGAGTAAGATTGAAGAAAACGTGGCACTATCAAATCAATCAAATATTAAATGTCGGACACGTGAGGAGTCGGAGAAATCGATGTGTGTGCGTGAAACCATCTATGAATGTTGAGGAAGTGAAAGAATAGTGTGGCGGTCCATTATTTCTGCCTACCACTTTGGAGAGACAAAGTAATGGTTAGTTAGTTAGTGAGTAAATAAAATAAATATTGCTATACGTCCATGCCGAATTTTAGAATAAAAAGCTTTCATATTTAAATGTTTTATATTTTGAAAATAAAATAAATCTACTTCCAAGAAAGGGCTCTAGTTCTTAAAATACTAATCTCTAGTACGCACTACACATATATATTGATTTTTATAGATCGTCTTGTACTAGGGGGAAATATATTCATTCGAGTTCAAGTGGTTGTGAGAGATAATGGACGCATTGAAATGGTAACCTTGGCATTTGAAAGCACATTTAGCCTTTCTTCACTGATCTTATTATATTTATATTGCGGCCCGAGGGGATGCATCCAAAGTGCAGTAGATAAGTACCTACCTTCTCAGTGTGCATCTCCCTTCAACTGTTGTACTATGTTTTATTGTATATGTCATAAATCGACCACCAGTCATCGGTATATATAACATATACAATAATTTTTATTGTATGTATAAACAGATTTGGATGATAAATCGAATGGATTTTTAATTATTTATCTGGGATAAATTTAATGATCAGGTTACTATGCTATCAAAAAAACGATATAGCAAAAACCATGTCTAATACAGTGAAAATATTACATTATTTTATGAATATTATCGATCTAATATACCCAATGTCCATACCTGTTTGGAAGAGGAATCTTTCTACAATACTTAACTACTAAGGAAATCAATCAAATTTATGTCAATTCAAAGGAGAAAATTTGAATTTAGTTTTAAAAATTATAATGCAATCGTATAAACATGTTGTTGGTCTTTCAAAATTATTTCCCTCATACTGTTAAATGGTTAGGAAATGTGATATAGGGTATGTCTTATCGGAAGGTATACTTAAATAAAATAGCACGAAAAGATAAAACTGCGTTACATCAGCAACAATACCAACAAGTCCTATTCACTGGCGTCCACAAACGGTCTTTAGGCCCCGCGAACGCCGAGCAATGTGACCATCGACTTTACAATTGGTGTTATAGCGGAAAGTTAGAGGACGAATGTCTAGCGCCAGATAACTGGACGTACCCAGCGAAGGGAAAGCGACCCCTACAGATAAACCCATCAGATAAAGGGAACGAGAAACCACTAAGATTATATTTTCCCAGGAAACCACGATGCAGAGGGACGAATGGGAATCCGTGGAACTAACTGGAATGTCACGGCTCAGTCCCGGGGAGCTCTCCAATGGGCAGAAGGTACGAAAAATCTCCCGACTCAATATAGTGAAATCAACGTCGAGGACGAATATAATACACGAAGAAGAAGAATAACTTACACATCATTGTTGAATGATATAGTCAATGTATACATTTTTCGTATTTTTATATACGAGTAGGTACCCATTTAATAAATATAGATCATGGATTTATTGTTTTTTGAACAATGATGTAAAACTCCATATTAAATAATTAATACGAATTAAATCTGTCGGTTTTCTAGAAGTTTTATTATAATTTATGGGAATGACATCTTTCTACTTTTTAAGGCATCATCAAATATGATAACATTTAAAGAAAAGTCGTTTCACCTTACAAAGTGAAAACATGTCATTCCCATACATTATAATAAAACTTCTAGAAAACAGGCGTTTCCATTCGTATTTAAAAGATCATGGACTTAGATCTTTTAGCATAAGGAGATTCAGCATTTTGTAATTAAATTTTTGCGTCTGTAGGAAACATTTTTGAAATGTGATTTCAATACCAAAAAAATACGAAATAGTTTTATTGTACCTACGAGATAAATAATGTTTTCAATAAATAATTGGGTACTTCCATTTTGGTATATAGATATCTCTATCCATTGTTAAATAAGTATATATCGATACGCACACACACAAATATGTAGGTTACTTACATATTATTAAAAAATTCTCTAGAGTTTGCGACTCAGAAAAAATATTAATTATTTCACTCCCAATTATTATGAGTGATAAAAGAATAGAAAAAAATGCAAAGGTCCCTATTAAAATTGTATTATCGCCGATACCCATTGTACATTCAATAAATTAAAACTCGTTTGAGGCGTAACTTTAAGAGAGACGGTTATTATATGGAGCGGGTTTGGATATTGGCATTTCGTTACACTCATATAGCAATGATTGATAATAATTTTATAATATATAGTTCTCATTATAAATTAGGTTTATAGTTCCGAGGAAGCATATTGTTGAAGGGAGAATCTATAATTGAAGTATGAACGTTTTAGAAAATGTACAACTTTTTGATGCCAATAATCAAAAATAAATTCATGGTTAGTGAAGAATGACTTAATAAAGTATTTAAATATTTAAAAAAATATTATTTACTTTACAACCAACAAGGAAAGTATTATTCTTGCTGTGTAAGCTTTATTTATTTATTGATCATTTACCAAGTACACGGTTTTAATACCTCCCAACTGGGGTAACCCGTTCTAGGTTCTGGTTGACAAGAAGATGGCAGCAAGCTGCCGAAACCGGTCTAACATAAACACAAGTGGAAGCACACTAAATACATGATAATAAATAAATTTTGTTTCACCCTTTTTGTGATTTCATTATTTATAATTAACTTCTACCAAGAAATTTCAATTAAAAACATTAATTATTTCAAGATTTGTATATACGAGTATAAGGGTTGTCTTAAAAAAAAACATTAAATCATTTATTTATATTCGTGTAATAAGTTTTTATTGAAAAACGTTAGTAATTTATTTATTGTGATTCGCATTATGCATTGTCAGATGTTATTTATTATTTATTATATATGTGCGGTAAAACCACGTAAAGCTGAATTTATGTAAAATAAATATTACATAAAAATGATCAATTTTTATAAAAATTATGAAAAAAAATTCACTATAATTGTATCTAAATGAACTTTCTGTATAAAATAAAATACTGCCGGTTTCAAAATTTGACTTTAAAGCTGCCTTCACTTATTTATATTTGTATTCCATATGTACAAGTAAAGGAAGCTTGATCGAACACTAGAATGTTGATGATAGTAAACCTCCTGCAGAGACGACGCGAGGAACTCTTTATGGATTGTTTTAATGCTTGAAAACAAATCGCCGAATATGATTATCTGCCATTCGCGTGGCGGCTTTGAGCTGCAGAGATAAATAATTGGCTCTCGGCGAACTACACACTGTAAATTGTGAACGGATTAATATTTCCTGGCAATAACAGCAATCGTGAGCCCGTTGTTAATATGGAACACCTACAGCAGTCAACAATGGAAATGGAAACAAAAAATGCATGAATAATAAAAATATAACACGGGACTCCAACGCACTCTAGTTATAATGAAATAAATTAATCACAGCTCAATTTGTCGTAGATCCAAATGTTTCGTAATTTATTTGAAACTATTCCAAAACAGATTCAACTGTTTTTTTTTTCAAGGTTTAATTTGAGTAGGTACCGCGTTTCATGTTAACAGCAGTAGTATGTTGTGGACTGTGGAAATGTAAGGATTGCAGGAGTAAATTCAAATCCTAAAATCTCTCATATTCATAGAAAAATAATAACTAAAGAAATTTCATTAAATGATCCGAGAGGTATTCCCATATTATGGGTATTCACATACAAGTAAACTGAGAAACTTTTAGTTAATTTATTTAAACTACTATAAATTCTCCTAAAAAGTCTAGCGCCCTTTAAAATATATCACTAACCACCATTTCCAGTTATAGATTACGTAAGTAAATTACACCAACACGAATGTGTGAATGTACTCCGAGCTTTCTACAAAATGTTTAATTATTCTGTCGAACATAACATTACGTTTTATCGCGCCATAATCGGCTGCAGTCGTGATCTGGACTATTCCAAGCTGTCAAGTTCATATTAAATTGCCGCCTAACTAGCTGGCCGCGGACGATTTATACATGGAGGCCGTGTTACAACTTCACTCACCAGCGAATCGTGACACGTCCTCTATGGTCTACAGTATTCCATATTCAAAACGTTTCTAATTTAATCGAACACTCGAAATCTAAAACATGACGCATTATAGATTTATAGTGTTGCCATGTTCGTAAAATTAAAAATATTCTACATTAACAGCTTTTCTTGAAAGCTTTGGCGGGAACTTCAAAGTGGAAAACCATCAAGTGGAGAGCACAAAGGTTAGTATTATGGTATAACCTACGCTGCTTTTTACGTGAATAACGTCATTATACGCTACCAAAGTAGGTTTTTATTTCACTTCAAGTACGTGAAGATATGTACAGTGTACATTGTGTTTGTTCAAGTGCATTATGTGAAAAGAATTTAATTTAATTTCAATTACGATGCTATTACTCGCATGTTAGAACACGTGTCATGTCGGATCAGATGAATAAATCAAAATAAAAAACAATTTGTCTACTTTATTCTAAACATATTTTTAACAAATAGAAAATAAATAAAAACACTTCGTATTTAACCACGGATGGATATTATATTTGATGCCAACTAGATTCGCTTGGACCCAACCCTGTTGTTATTACTGCCCTGATGAAACTTGGGTCTAAGCGAATCTAATCGGCATCAAATATAATATCCATCCGTGGTTAAATACAAACTGTTTTATTTATTTTCTATTTTTTTTAAATGTCTAACCACATGGGAGGATGAAGTTGGGAGAGAACATCTAAAAGATCTTCATTGGCTCAAGTGTCCTGAAAGAATCCAGTATAAACTATGCTGGACGGTTTTTAAAGCGCTTCACGGAATGGCACCAGCCTATATATCTGAACTTTGTGTTGCTGATAGCCCTAACTTGCGGCAATCTACGCTTCGATCAGCAAACTCCTCGGCAATAGGCAGATTAGTTGAGCCAAAGCGCAACCCCGGACAAATTTCGGAGATCGGGCCTTCGCAGTGGCAGGTCCGTCCGCCTGGAATATGCTTCCTGCACGCCTCAGATGCATTGACAATCCGACAGACTTTAAATCTCACCTAAAAACCCACCTTTTCAAAATATCCCATAAAATGTAAACAACGGTTATCTGATTGCTGGTGTCACATGCAGCTCTCATGACTAAAAACATTGTCAAAGCGCCCTTGAGGTGAGCTATTCACGAAAACGGCGCTATACAAATTAGCCTAATTATTATTATTATTATGGAGCAAGATTGTTAAGAGTGTCAGATTGGAGGGTCGAAGCGGAGGACAGGAGGAGTTGGAGGCGAAGAATACTGGAGGCTAAGGCTCGATATGGGCTGTAGGGCCATCGAAGAAGAAGAAGAAGTCTAACCACATGCCGTCTTGGTCCGTAATAACATATAATATTTAAATTCAGTAATAATTACAACAACAACAACAAACAAACAAAACCATCATGCCGTTTCCCCGCAGGGGTATGCAGAGAGAATGGACCGCCACACTACTCTATCCTGGCAAACCTCTCTAGCTTCCTCCACATTCATACAACGAGTCATACACGCACGTCGATTCCTCCGACTTCTAACATGACCAACCTTTAAAATTTGATTAATTTGGTCATGCCATGTTTTCCTCGGTCTGCCTCGACTTCGTACCCCATTTACATCATTAACGTATACTTTCTTAACCATTCTTTCTCCATCCATGCGTTCCATATGTCCGAACCAACGCAGCGATCCTTTCATAATTTTGTTCATAATACCTTCTTCCGCTCTACATTCCTTTCTTATATCAGCATTTGAGATTCTGTCGTATATCGTTCTACCACACATACGTCTTAGGGACCTCATCTCTACCGCATTTATTCTACTCTCATCCTTCTTTTGCCAGTTCCATGCTTCGCTTCCATACATTAAGGTTGGGACCAGAACTCCATTGTGAACGGCCGTTTTCGCTTTCATTGATAAATTCTTGTTTCCAATAACTATTTTTAAAGCTCCATTCACTTTGTTACCCGCACCAACCCTTCTTTCGACATATAATATTTAAATTTACGTAATAATTTACGTAATAATTATAACATATAATATTTAAATTCAGTAATAATTAAAACAAAATTACCATTTTTCAAACATTATATACGAATATGTAAGAGATAATAAAAATTAAAACCCATTGTATTAAATACGAACCTCCAAGAATACCTGTAATACCAATAGTTAAATTCAGAAAAATTTTACATAAATATTTGAAGATTATTTTTGTATAGAATCATGTTTACCACCCCTGATCTGTATGTATATAAAGGACTAAGTTTACAATAGTGTTACCAGTCTGTCGATGCCAGCGAGCCTGGCGAAGCCGGTCGCTGTCTAAATAAAGACAAAAGTGGAAGTAGTTAAAAAACATCGTTTTATTTAATTATTATTTAAAATGAACTTCCATCAAGAGATTTCAGTAAAATCATTTGATTATCTAGATATTACGTAAAATAATCTAATATCTTTTCACTGAACAATTTTTAAATATTTTAATGAACAGATAAGTTTTGCAGAATTATCTGACATCTCCATTATAAAACATTCGTCCTGATATATCCTTGTTCCTTATTCCACCAACTCTCATTTCGCGTCCATGCTAACGATCAGTCACCATGAGAAAAATTATTTCGTTTTTTTTTTTTCAAAGTTAGGTAAGTTTCTGTTACGTGTGTGATACAACATTACCAACCGATTGCGAAATCAATAGAAGACTGTGATTTAAAACAAAAACATTTCGCAAGACATGGGAATGTGTTCGGCAGTTGTATGGATGGCTGTTTAGGATGGAATGCCGAATTTCAAACGAAAATACAAAACAATAGAAACATAAGATCGAAATTCATTCTGTTTCAAAATTGGAACAGGCAACACACCTTTGTTGATGTGCACGAAAAAAAAACAAATGTAAATTATAAATGTTTCAAATTCACTTTTAGCCGCAGTAGGTACCTAGCTTGTATTATTTTACAAGCTAAGTTGGTAGCAATGCGGTTTGTATTCATAAGAAATTTAAAATACTCATTGATATCATCATAGTATTTTACTTAAATTCGTATGTAGATTTCATAATAACTTAATATTAATAAACACACCATCATGACATTTTACCGGAAGGGTAAGCAGGGAGAATGGACTGCCACATTACTCTATCCTGACATGCCTTTATAGATTCTACCACATTCGTACAGCGGAGTTATACACGCACTTAATTATTAATAATCTTTACTCAAAACCATCAGACCGTTTCCCCGAAAGGATTGACCAAGAACCGCCAAAATACTATTTTCTGATATACTTCTCTCGAGTCTTCAACATTCATACATATCGTCAAGCAGGTACGTCGTTTTTTGCAACTCCTTACGTGGTCAAAATAAAAAATTATCTAATTGTTCCTGTCTGATTTGTATGTTTTAAATTCATCTTAACCGATTGTAGCAGAAATTCTAACATTTTAAATTGCATTCATTTTAGTATTCAACCATAAAACCTTTAAAGAAACGCCAAATTTACATATTTAATATATACGATGAAAACTATGTACAAAGATTTCGAAGAAAGTACATGGTAAAAGAAAAAAGTACAATAAATTATCTACGAACAGTTGGATCAGCACATTTGTTGAAATGCACAAATTCATTGTTTAAAATTCAATCCATTAAAAATATGAAACCGTAAGTCGATGAAAGTAATCAGATGTGTAATGGGCAATAAAAAAGAGTATTTCATTACCTACTTTGATAGAAAATGGGAAATATAGTATTTCGGAGACCATAAACCTCAAGTTAATGGCACTAGAGGAACTGGGGATTGAAATTGACCGCAAAGCGACACACTTATTTACAAACACCTCCGACCCACTCCGTGGCGAAGTTAGGTACATTTGCGTACACAGAAGTAGGTGCCACGAAATAAATTTTCATTGTTCCCAAGAATAAGAAACTGCGCTGGAACAATGAGTTACCGCCACAATACAATAAAACATTACACAAATACAGCACGAAATTACAAATAGACGCTTTGTTATCCAAGGTAAGGAAGGAGTCACTCTTAGTGGATTACTTTGGTGAGCAAAAGTATTCAGCAAAAGTAAAAATCCCAATGCTAGATCACTTGTTTGAACGCCGAAGTCATTTCTGTTTGCAATTGAAATCCAAAATTAGCACACAGCGCATTGGTCCAAGTATGCGTGAGTATGGTGCGATGATACGAGTATGTAGACTGCAAGAGATGAGATTCACTCATGTTAGAAATTCCTAGAAAAATAACTGAATTTGGAGTACAGTCGTTCTATTTGTAGCTCTATCGCATTGCCTTCTTTTGAAGTATAATACATTGAGAGAAGACTAAGCGAAATGCGAGGCTACCGCAACTACGGTGGAAAAATGACCTGAACCTACAAGTCAACAAAACCTGGATGCAATTTGCACACGACAGAGTGGCGTAGAAGCGATTGGAAGCCTTATTCCAGGAGTGGATTTAAATAGGCTTAAGAATAAGAGCAAAGAGAGGCATATTGGAAACTGAAAGTTTAAAATTTTTAAAGGTATAGGTTATATCCGAGATATCTCTAAACTATGATAAAAAAATCGGAGAACTCCACAATTTTTAAAAAAAATATATTTTTATATTCTTAATAAGCATATTCAATGGGCAATCAAACTCCTGATCAAACCATTCTTATAAACATATAAAAATATAACAAAATGTTTTTTTTTTTAATAAGAATGAAAATGTCTTCTAGAAGTTTTATTATTGTTTATGAGAATGAAATCTTTGCCTTTCTATGGCATTATCAAATACGTTTTTTAATATTTAATTTGCTTAACACCTCTTGCGCTTCTGGTTAGAGTTGGTATCCAAAACTGGCGCCATAAATTTAGCGAATTACAGTGCATCCTGCTGATTTTTAGGTTCATATAACCAATGAAAGAAAACGTACTTAATTTTATGGTTTTTGGTGTTATCAAAATGTACAACATTTACGAATTTTTTTAATTTGTCAATGGAAAACCAATGAAGTAGACGTTGTCAATGATTTTGATCTCCGCATAGAACGCAGACTCGTATTGGATCTCTGCTTTTGATTATATTGAATAAAAACTTTAACAATGGTTTTGAAGTAAATGGGTAGGAAGTCAGATGAAGAGTTGAAAATGGGTTTGCCAAGTCTATTGATAGGCCCATGGAGAGCTTATTGTTCCCGTTGCTACCTTATCGTTTAGCATGTTACATTGTGCCAGCATTTAGGCCGTATGTATACTATACATGTGGGCGAACTGAATGTGCGTTTATGGATGTATATGTGTATACCGTAAACCATTGGAGGTGTGTAATTTTTTACTAAATATCTAAAAAAATCAGTAATACGCATAATCACAATAAATAGTAAAAAAACAAAACGTTATCGTACGAGAGTATTTGAATACGTATGTGACAATATTTTACCGAAAAACTCTCTATGTATGGAATGTATGTAAATATTGTATAATCAAAGTTTAAACCTGATATTTCAAGAAAATACAGAGCGGATGAAGCGTTTTAAACAAAATGTTGAACAGATTACCAAAATATGTTGGCACATGAAAATAGCAAGTGTGTAAGTACAGCATCGAGGAAAACATGGAATACCCAAATTAGTTAAACTTGAAAATCATAAACCATTTTAGGAGTCAATGTGTGTACATTACAAGCTGTATGAATTTAGAAGAATTCAATGGAGAATTATATCAAGAAAGAAGAGTGTTTGGATACAACATTTTTGCCTTCCTCTCCAAGCAAACGATGTTATGAATATTATTATTATTATATTTAAAATAATGATTAAATTTTAAATATAATTAACTGAGGGCTGGACATTACAAAGGCGCCAAGTACCAAAAAAAGTCCAAAACGAGTTTTTGATCCCAATTGTTGTTAAATATAAAGACCAATAACTGTGCAAAAGTACAAAGTTATTGAATAATATGATGTAGTTAAAAACTCACCCTAGAAGTGTCATCCGTGGTACATGACATATTATATAATATGTAATAATAAACAGTTTTTTCACTTCACTTTCAATGTTTAAACCACTTTGGACCTTTATAACAACCAACCTTCAATTTACCTCAAGACCGCTGTGGCAATATGACATTATAGTAATGTCATTTGTTATCCCTGTATCTATCAAGAGCTTTTTCATTGTTATAGTTTGTGTTTTAATGGCGCGCCAGTGACGGTTTGTGTTCATCTGTAAAATGAACACAAACCGTCACTGGCGCGTATACGAACATTGAAAATACCATACAACCCAGCCAGAACACCAATCCGGACACCAGGCATCAGGGCTAAAGCGTGTATCGTGTTTCAACCTTAAATTCTTTCGTTGATCCGCGTGTCATATTGAGTGATGAAGCATTAAGCCCGGCATTGTCTTGCAGATGTTGGACTAAGAAACCGAGAAGTTAATTTGTTTCGAGTGTTACCAGATTGGTTCAAGATACTTCAAATGAAATTAGATATGTCGAGAAATTTACATCTGTAATGGGGCGGTGTTAGTTTAGAAATTGTTGGCTCATCTGAGTCGGACCAACTGAATATTTAAAAAAAAATAGAAGTAATAAATACATATTCAACAACAACACTACAACAAACCATCACGCCGTTTCCCCGCAGGGGTAGACAGAGAAAATGGACCGCCACACTACTCTATCCTGACATACCTCCTCCACATTCATACAGCGAGTCATACACGCACGTCGATTCTTCCGGCTTCTGACATGACCAACCTTTAAAAACTATGATACTTCAACAAGATTAACATATTAAATTTGAAAGATGTTGGCATTTTTAGCAATTGATTGTAACACCTGATGATGTCAACATCGGTTGGCGAAACAGCTGTCACAACAATTTCATGAAAAAAAAATGTGATATTATAACAATTTTTCAAAGCAAACAGTTAATAAATATTTATAATTCATTAACTGAATCACCGTAATACCGTTTTTTTACAAACTATTCATTATATAATCGATTTGAAATCGCGTAACCACATTATCATATCACCTTCAGAAATATATTATTAACATATGAAGTTTTGAAACTTGCTATCTATACAACAAAACAGCATACATATCAAATCTCCTATATATCAACATGTTTATGTGTAAGTTCAAGACACTATTACCACAAGTACACACCTAAAATTGTATTTAATAATTCACCACATAATCTGGCTGTTGGCAAACAGTCAATTTATATTCCAGGTATGCGGTGAGATGTCCTTTGCATCTATCTTCCTTCAGAAAATGTTGAGGGCGTCTCAAAACTTAATGTCCTTTCGAGTGTACACGTCTTGCATACGCTCAGGAGGGTGGACCGAGTGGACAGGTGAGGGCGCCGATAGTGTTTACCAGATCTCAGCGTATGCGATCGGAATGTTAAACAAATGAATATCTTGATATAGAATCTAAATTTGTAATGAATACTTGAGAGAATCTATTTTAGTTAAGTTCCAAAGGTGCCCGTACTGGTTACCTGCATTAAGATTCCAAATTTAAAACAATTCAATAATACGAGTATTCAGGATTGTTTTTACGGACATTTCGTGGTCAGAGTTTAACTTGAATTATGTAATATAAAGCAAATAAACACATTAATATCAAATATACAATGTTGTAAATAATTCGGAACCAAAATCATAAATTATTTATTATTTCAACTACCATGCAGGGGTGTGCAATGCAAGGCTTTACATATAAAAACAATAAATATTCAGAATAATTCTAGACATACAGGTGTATGTATGTATTCATTCGTAAATTAAACTTAATTTATAATTGTGGAAAATATCTCGAAGATAAGAAGTATACAAGGTTATTGCTGATATTTAAAAGCGAAACAGGTGAGAATCGGCACCTGAAATTGACATTTTTCACCATTTTACTTTTCGAATACTGTTTTTTTTGTATTATTAAAAATTATTATATCGTGTATTCCCAATATTTAAAATAAATACGATCAAAACGCTGCATGTAAGATCATATGATAATTTTTACCATGAAAACGTTCGTCAATACTGTGTTATATCGCATATAAATGATGACAATAAGTTAAAATTGGATTCTGAAACACATTTATTTTTAAAGAATGATTTCATATAAAATATAAATAAAAACGAATTCGGTTTCAGTTATTGAATCATCCCTATTTCGGTTTTATATGATGCTCGAAATATGGAATACAGAGGGTGAACTAAAATCTTTTTAAACTGCTGGGAACATGGCTCTTCGAAAATTGATAATCAACAGTCCCGCCGTCTGAAATAACACGAGAAAAAGAAGAAGAAAGTTAACTAAAATTTACGAAGCATAAACGACATTGCATTTATGTATTGTAATACAACTTTTTGAGTTATTATGCACGCGGAAATATAATGCAAAATAAGACGCCGGCGCGGCGGACGGATATCCCGTCTCGACAACACGCGTATTCGTGTAATGAAATTAGCAATTATCTCTTCCTTACTGAGTACACAAGGTTCATTATCGACAACGTATCAGAAACACGTCATAAGTTTATTTTTAATGAAATTTTAGTGTCAATGAAATTACGTTTTCAAATACTATAAATTTCTGATTTTGGTAATAAAAATGACGTTTTACGTCGTTAATACCATAAAAACTATATTGAATATCATATAAAGGGACAGTCGCCACAAGCATCCAAAATCGATCCTCCTATACAAGAATGTTCCTATCAGACGTAAGAGGAATAGCCACAAGAGCTGTACCTCCGTAAGGCAGGATATCCAAGTCCAGTCCAAGACTATACATTTCAAATATTAGTAGTAAAAGTACATTTGATTGTTATTATTATTTTGATGACTTATATTTTAAGTGCGCCGTTTTGTAAAATCAATTACTCCAAGGGCGCACTAGGAAATGACTGACCGAACAACGCAATTTTTAGAAGTTTCTTAAATTTAACTTCACTATCCTCATACTAACATGGAGGCTATTCCACGCCAACGGACCCGCAACGCTGAAAGCACGATCATATAAACTTGCTTTATTGGCTCTGACTGGAATTGTTATGTTGTTTGCACTTGTTTCTACTGATCGCAGTGAACGTTGCCTTTCCGTTGGCATGGGTGTCACGCAGAGGTCTGATATATACACTGGCGTTCCTGGTGTCGAGCCTTAAACACTGTTTAACACAATTCGTTCTCGGATTTTAAGCCAGTGAAGTTCCTTCAGGAGCGGCGTGATATGACAGTATTTTTGTTGCCCCATAATCGATCGGACAGCAGCATTGAATACGCTTTGTATTCTGCTTAATTGATTATTTGGCAATCCAGCGTGCATTCCGTTGCAAAAATCTAAACGTGACACTAAAAAAGAATTTACGAGGGTCCTAGCTTCATCAATAGGATGTCGTTAATATCATAAAAAAAATATTGAATAGATAAACCTAATTATGAAACCAATGCTGTCGTCACCATTGGCTTCAATTTTTAAAAAGAAATTCAAATATTTTTTCTTGACACAACCTTAAAAGATGTTGTTTGGAAACACAAGCTTCTATAATAAGTCATAAGAGAGCAAATAAGAATTTATGAAAATGTTGCAATTCGTGTTTCAGAAGAAAGTTTGTTAGTATAAGCAACGGGTACAATATAAAAGTAGGCACCTCGTAGAGAATGGATTATATTACGTGCACTCGGGAAATTATTATGCATAGCTACCTAAATAAAAAAATATATATTATGTGTCTAAATTGTATTACGTATTTACATAAAGTAGAAACTATATAAAATGAATATAATTATCCCAACCAATTAGCACCTTTTTCATATAAGGTGAACGTTTATGTATGGTGTTACATAACAGTGAACAACGCTGCGTAGGAAGGCACATTTCGCCAAAAAAAGTGTAGTGAATGAGCCATGGTGGCAATTCAGTTGCACACGAAAATCGTACATTATTTTTGTAAATAAAACGATAAAAATATTAACATAATTAGATAGACGTGAACGCAAAACAATTCACACCAATTAACTTGGAAACTCCTGGGAACTAGCGGTGTAATCGGGGCTAGTACACTTTCACGTTTGATGTATTTTCCCATTCATAATTAACCTGGAAATGTGTAAAAATAATATGCAGGTAACTACTAATAAATAATTACTGTACAGAGAATCTCTGTTCAAATCCGCCATGAATTATTATAAAGCACATTGTATGCTTGTAGTGTGCATCCGTTTAACTCAAGTTCCTATTAGAACCAAAATACTTATTCTATTCCACATACGAGTACTCACAAGTTATTATCGCAAATAGAAATATATCGACTAAACCAAAGATGGCAGTGCACAATGAAGTTCTATTGCCGACCCTTATGTATGGAAGTGAAGCTTGGAGTTGGCAGAAGAAGGATGAAAGTAGGATAAATGCCGTAGAAATGAGGTCACTAAGAAGAATGGGCGGAAAAACAATGTATGATAGAATATCTAATGATGAAGTAAGAAAGGAATGTACCTAAGGCAGATTGCATCATAAGTAAAATTATAAAAGAATCCCTGAGATGGTTTGGACACATGGAACGAATGGATGAGGAAAGAATGGTTAAAAGGTAATGGTGATATATACAAGTAGTGTGAATGAAAAAATAAGTCGAGGAAGGCCAAGGGAGACATGGCATGATCAAATTAATCAATTACTGAAAGCCGGTCATGTTCGAAGTAGGAACAATCGACGCGCGTGCATGTCACGATGTGTGAATATAGAAGATGCGCGAGAGTTGTAAGGATAGTACAATGTGGCGATACATCCTCTCTGCCTACCCCTGCTGTGAAACGGCGTGATGGTTAGTTAGGTAGTTACTAACAAGTTAATAATGAATTGAATGCTATTTGTAATATCATAATACTAAATATAAAATTAACAAAAATACGGGTGGTGGTCTAAGGGCTAGAATGCTTGGCTGCTGAACAATAATAATGACTTGGGCTTGGAATTGGATCTTCTGTTTTACAGAGGTTCACTTCTAATAGCTATCCCTCTTACGTCTGTAGGAAACATTGTTGGAAATATGATTTGGTAGTTGTTTTATGCGGGGGGCTAAATGTGTGGCCCAGAGTGTTTCACCGAAAGAGGGCTCGAGGATTTAGACTTTATGCTAAAGTCCTACGTTATTCTCAGTCAGGAAATAGAAAATCAGGTTAGGTTGGCATTGTAAAGTATGATAGGATCAGTCTTATTATTTTCTGTTCATATTGGAGATATAAATTCTTATATTTTTTTTACTTAGATAAACAAACAAACCATCACGCAGTTTCCCCGCAGGGGTATGCAGAGAGAATAGACCGCCACACTACTCTATCCTGGCAAACCTCTCTAGCTTCCTCCACATTCATACAACGAGTCATACACGCACGTCGATTCCTCCGACTTCTAACATGACCAACCTTTAAAATTTGATTAATTTGGTCATGCCATGTTTTCCTCGGTCTGCCTCGACTTCGTACCCCATTTACATCATTAACGTATACTTTCTTAACCATTCTTTCTCCATCCATGCGTTCCATATGTCCGAACCAACGCAGCGATCCTTTCATAATTTTGTTCATAATACCTTCTTCCGCTCTACATTCCTTTCTTATATCAGCATTTGAGATTCTGTCGTATATCGTTCTACCACACATACGTCTTCGGGACCTCATCTCTACCGCATTTATTCTACTCTCATCCTTCTTCTGCCAGTTCCACGCTTCGCTTCCATACATTAGGGTTGGGACCAGAACTCTATTACTTAGATTTTATAATAAATTCTAATTTTAATCCAAAAGTATTAATTAATGTAAAATTTGGATAAATTTATAAATATTTACTGATCACACTCTCAAGAATATATATTCTAACAAGCTTTAGAATTTATTTTGAGTGGCTAATAACGTCTTAAAAAGTTTCTACAAAAAATATTACACAATTGGAAAACGAGATATCGTCTCATTATCTCCCTAGCACATGCCTCGATAGGTTTGGAATGCGCAGTAGTGCATTTAAGATGATAGTGGAAGGCATTATCTGAAACTTTGATGACTTCGCTAAATGAGGAAGTATCGTGGGCTAGGTCGCCAGACGGCAGTATATTGTCCGAGGCGCGTGCCATTAACGAATAAGGTTCACGATAGCAGACTGGAGTGGTAAACCCGTAATTAATTGCTAAGGAGAGATACCGCTCTGGCATTTCGAATTTAAGTTCCAAATTTAAAAAAATACCAAGCATGCGATGCTTATCTACATGTCTCATTACGAAACCTAGATAGAGTAAATTGGGTAAGCACTAAACACATATTTTTAAGGTGTTTGAGTAAATAGTTGATGCGTGATCTCAAAACAACTGTCGGTCCACAATCAGGAAGCGACGAGTTCGAAAAAAAAATCAAATTCAAATATTCATTGTTTTATTATCTACAAGTTTCAATCCACTGGATTTGTTTGCACCAAAGTGTAACATTTTTGCTGGTTCTTGGGATACCACTTGAGCCTTTAATGTGATAGTTTCCCGTTGCTTTCCATAATTATACACATTTTCTTAAATTAATATAGACAGTTATTTACAAAAATGATTTATATTTATATTTAGTAAAATAAATAATTAAATGATAACTAACTAACTAACTAACCATCACGCCGTCTCACCGAAGGGTAGGCAGAAATAATGGACTGCCACACTTTTCTTTCCTGACATATTTCTCTCGATTCCTCAACATTCATACATCGTGTCATGCACGCGCGTCGATTTCTCTGGCTCCTCACATGGCCGACATTCAATATTTGATTTATTTGATCGTGCCACGTTTTCCTCGGTCTTCCTCTATTTCTGGTTCCATTTACATCGTTAACATATAATTTTTTACCATTCTTTCTTCATTCATTCTTTCCATATGTCCAAACCATCTTAATGGTCCATTCATTATTTTGTTCATAACACCATCATTCGCACTACATTCACTTCTTATATTTTCATTCGACACTCTATCATACACAGAGTATCCACACATTCGTCTAAGAGATCTCATTTCCACTGCATTTATTCTACTTACAATAAATGATTGATTTGGAATTCATACGGGATGTAAATAAGATATTTATATTTGAATGCTATTCTTAGAGTTGATGTTATTTTTCATCTAGAGATAACATCCGTTGCCACTTTGAGAATATGTACGTGTATTGGTCGCTCTTTAGAAGGATAACTTAACTTTTTTTAAATTCGTCATTTATTTTTTTATAACTACTTACATCTTCATATAAAGTTAGCACATAAAAAATGTAAACAAACATTTAGTTAAAGTATTAGAGTATTTCGGAATCCATTTACTACTTCTTAAGTTCGACCAGCACCATAACACAACCCAATAATGCAATCTTACAATTTGCGATATTCCCGGAGTAGCGATTTTTGCAGTAAAAATCAGCGGACGTGTCGGATCAACTTTTATCCGCTCAGTTTCGTGTGATTGAACTTTCTAAATATAGCGAACATTCATAATTAACAATGCCCACAACATACCAGATTGATTGAACATGCATTACGCCATAATCATAGTTATTCAATACTTTAAAACTACAGATAGATGGAAACTTTTACCTCTACAATGTATGACGATCCTCGAGTGTAAACAAAATTTTCAAATATCCAAAAATCACAAATAGTTAGTGGAAATCCTTTTTCTAAACAAACTGTTCAATCGTTATCACTTCAATAACATATTTTATTTAGAAAGTCAGATTGAGAGGTTTCTGTTAACACTGAAAATTTCACCGTTAAAAGCAGTTCAACAAGTGTCACACGAATATAAATATTGTTTTGTTTTGCACATAACACGCGAAACAAAAATGTTTAAAATTATCGAACTTGTCACGTTCGATATCTATTCTTAACGTTGGTTAAATAACTACGTAAGAACTATCGATACACCATGCTTATTTTGACAACTTTTAAAACTTCACTCGGAAACACGACAGAATCCAGCACACGGAACAACCAGGGCGAAAGAGCTATCTGCCATTGCTGGCCATTGCCATGAAGTTAAACGCATGCCGGCAAAGCTGTATCCCCATTCGAATAGACACCATTGTTATGTTAGTTAAAATACGCACATTAATCAAAAAGTTATGTTTTTTCAGCGCTTTTACCATTCAAACTTGTGTATTTATTATAAAGTGGTTTAGCTACTGCTCTTTAAGTTGGATTCATCGGGATGGCAGGTACAAAAGCGGCCTCTGGCGGGAAATCCTATAAACATAGAAAATCAAGCAAGAATAAATTTAGTTTCCAGTTGGATTTTTATACTAAATAAAATTGGTTTATTTTATATTCAATACATATTTAACAAAAGATCCGATGACAGAGTACAAAGGCGTGCATAATAGATATAGAAAAATATAGACCGAGATAAAAATATAATTGGAGAATATATGAGATCTCTGACGAATGTATGAATGTTAAATACCGATTTAAGAGAGAATGTAGAGCGGATGAACAAAATAATAACTGACTAACTAATTAACCATCACACGGAGGGGTGGACCGCCAAACTGTTCTATCCTGACATAACTCTCGCGCCTCCTCCACATTCACACACCGTGAAACGCACGCTCGTCGATTAACAAAATAATAAATATAGTATATAAGAAAGATGAATTAGAAAATTTAGTGGAAATAATTCACGGAATCAGCGTGAGAGTTCTTATTTCATTTTAATTTATTTAGTAACATTCTTGTGCCGACCCTTATGTATGGATATGAAGCATGGAACTGGCCAAAGAAGGATGAATGGATCGAGGAAGTAGAATAAATGCAGTAGAAATGAGATTTCTAAGACGAATGTGTGACAAATCTGCATATGATAGAGTGTAAAATGCAAGTATAAGAAGTGAATGCGGTGCGAATGAAAGTGTTATGAACAAAATAATGAAAGGATCATTAAGATGGTTTGGACACATGGAAAGAATGAGTGAAGACAGAATGGTGAAGAAGATATATGTAAACGCCGTGAACGGAGCTAGAAATAGAGGAAGGCCGAGGAAAACTTGGCACGATCAAATCAATCAAATATTAAATGTCGGTCACGTGAGGAGTCGTAGAAATCGACGTGCGTGCATGACAAGATGTATGAATGTAGAGGAATCGAGAGAAGTAAGTCAGGACAGAACAGTGTGGCGTTCCATTATTTCTGCCTACCCCTCCGGGGAGACGGCGTGATGGTTAGTTAGTTTTAGTTTAGGAACATTATCAATCTATTGGAAAGTGTCATCGTTCAAATTAAAATAATATGTTTAATTACATTTCAGTTGTTAAAATAAGAACACATGAATGAATGAATTTTGAAGTAAATGAGTTGTAGTATACGCCTGAAACAAAATGGATAAACACTATGAAATACAAGTGATAGATAATGACATTTTTGTAGCGCATCAACGATATTTTTTTATATAATTTTATTCAGTATTTAGTTTTCTTTCCATATCCTTTGACGCCGTGAGATGAAGATATATAAATGGATTTATAATTAAAAACAATCTGGTTAAAATAATTTCAAACTTGGGCCAATAGTTCCGTATTAAATTAATAGAATGGTCACTATTTTTGTTTGAAATTCACTCTATGAACATACTCGTATATCACTTGTTGAATAGTTTAATAAAAATAGTTTGCTCTTCAGGTACGTCGAAAATGAAGGAGACGAAAAAAATATAATTGCTAAAATTTGTCTAAATAACAAATACCATTTCTCGAGGAACTTGGCAATTTTGTACTCTAATGGGTCTGCAGCATACCGCACAATTCTTTTTTTTTCACCCATTAATGAATTTAAATAATTTATTGTTTCTTGAACAATGATAAAAATTCTATATTAAATAAATAATGCATTTGAAATTGCCTGATTTCTAAAAGTTTTATTATGTTTTATGGGAATGACACGTTTTGCCTCGCTTTGGAATGGAAAAACAAGTATATGAGAACTGACAGTAAGGTCATAATATATAAAACCTGCGTAAGGCCTATACTGACGTATAGCATTGAGACCAGAGTGGATACCACAAGAACGAAGGCTAAAGTACAGGTGGTAGAGATGAGGACGCTAAGGATGATAGCAGGAAGGACTATTCGAGATAGGGTGAGGAACATGGCCATCCGCGAGATCTGCAAGGTGGAAGATGTCGTGAGATGGGGCAGACAACGCAGAAGATATTGAGGATGGATCCCACCAGAATCCCACACGCCGTGGCGCATCAGATTCCTGCCGGCTGCCGTCCCCCCGGAAGACCGCCGAAGAGATGGAGAGATAGTTGGGAGTCAACCTCCCAAGAGAGGCCAGCCTGATTTCAGGAACAGACCAAAGGTCTATAAGAAGAAGAAGAATATTGTTCCACAGTATCAAGTTATCTTAAAATTTAAACAGGTGCTTTTTGAAAAAATGGAAGAAATATATTTTTTTAAGGAAACGATAAAAAAGTCATTGCTACTCCTGAAGAAAATTTTCCTCAAAATTATCTCTTTACAAACGTTATTATCATCATTATAATGTAAACCCAAGGGAAAAAATAATTTTATAAGAGACAAACGAAAGCGCAATTAAGAAATTTAAGTAGTCAATCAGATAGTAACACTAAAATAATTTTCATTTATTTTAGTTTTAATAAATAAATAACTTCAAGAGTACTGTGTCAGTTAACAATTATTTAGTTACATACTGTAACTTTTATTGAATAGCTGTGTGTAATTTGAGTTGCTTCGATTATTTTATAGAAGGGCTTCTTCAAATATTATCGAATAATAATTATATGAAGTATTTATGTGTTTCTAATTCTGAGAGTTCACATTTTTGCATATGTTGTGGCCAAAATATGTTAGTTTCCTTCTGTAGTTAAAACTAATAACAAGTATGCACGAATAAAAAGTACTTACATACCAAATAAAGCATAGAGTAATGAAAAATAATTTCATTCATCCATAGACAAAAGTTTAGATTGATGTGTCAAAGTTTGAAAGTTTGGCATGTTGTTTCGTGTTCTTATTTATATTTTTAAAAGCATTATTGTTTGGAATAGTATTAGATTGTAATAGTATGGCTAGTAAGAGTACCATATTATATATTTTCAACGATGAATACTGTAAATTGCGATGATAATGATATAAGTTCTTTAGTTTTTGACGATTGGGGTGAAGATGAAGTTCTTGAAAGTAAAACTAATAAATCTTTTATAAATGTTTCTCATTACAACAAATCCCTGTCAAATTTAGATACAAGCAATCGCTTAGATGTGAGGTAAGTAATAAAAAAATGTTTATTAATTATTGACTGCGTTTTTTACGATTTTAATATTAAGTGTAAATATTTTTATAGTGCCCTTTGCTGCGATGAAGAACTCAATGGATTCGATAAAAATGCTGGACCGACATGGATATATCCCACAAATTATCCTGTTCGAGATTATCAATTCAACATTGTTAAAGCTGCTTTATTTAATAATACCTTGGTTTGTACATTTTCTATTACTTGATACACTTATTCCCATTCGTCTTTTTTTTCTAAATTCAATATCAATATTGGCTATCACCGATGAAGCAAATAATTGTATGACCATTTTCAGGTGAGCCTGCCTACAGGTCTCGGCAAGACATTCATTGCAGCTGTAGTGATGTATAATTACTACCGATGGTACCCGCTAGGGAAAATAATCTTCACGGCACCTACCCGACCCCTTGTGGCCCAGCAGATTGAGGCATGCTATAATATAACTGCTATTCCTCCAGAAGACACCGTAGAAATGACCGGTAACTAACACAAATGCCCCAACTAATCCTTTATCAAAACAGTCCTATGTAGTTAATACGGAATTGAAAAAACAAAGCTGTTTATGTTCGACTTTAACAACCCTACCTATTTGAACGTACGTGATACGTTCACTTTGACTGTACCATTCTACGATATCCCGTATCACGTACGGGCTTGAGAAAAAGTAATGTACCTAAAATGTACAAAGTTTTAGGGATACGCGCGTGTGCCATCAAAACTTGAGCACAAGTCTTCATAAATATGATAGTTTTACAAGGGGCAGGCGAAGTGTGCGGCCGAGTATTTGACGTTTCGTAATTAAAAAAAATAAAATTAGTATATAATTAAATTTCATTAATAAAAAAACCTGCTTGTTTTTTGCACGTTTCTCGGAAAATAACCCAAAGGTGGGGCAATTAATTTATAAAATATTTTTATAAAATAAAAATATTAACCATGACGTGTTTCGGAGGTGACCTCCATCCTCAGGTGTAAATATATTTTATAACTATCAGTTAATATTTTTATTGTATAAAGATATTTAATAAATGTTTTTTCATTTCCAAAATTTTTACAATGGAATTCCACAGTGTTAACGCCTTAACTTTCAATAAAGTTAATATGGCTTTTTAATTTTCATGTACAAAAGCACTTCGTTTTAAGGGTTTTGATTTGATTAGTGCAATAATGAGATGATTTTGATGAATCATACGTAAATAAGTTAAATAGGATTTTTTTAAAGAAATGCTTTATATAGTTGTAGAAAAGTAATTATATTATAATATTAACATTTTTATATCTAACTAGCTAACTTACCATCACGCCATTTCTCCGGAGGGGTAGGCACAGAGGATGGATCGCCACAATGCTCTGTCCTGGCATACCTCTCGGTCTTCCTCTACATTCATACATCGTACCATGCACGCACGTTGATTATTCTGACTTCGAATGTGACCGCCTTTTAGTAATTGATTAATTTGGTCATGCCATGTTTTTTTTATATCTATTTTAATTTTTTTCTTCTTAAAATTCAAAGATTACACAAATTGTATATATTTCAGGCAGCATGCAAATATCAGCACGCAAGATAGCATGGCAACAGCGGCGTGTTTTCTTTGCCACACCACAAGTGGTCTTCAATGATCTGGAGTCGGGTGCTTGTCCGGGGGCCGCAGTGCGCTGTCTCGTGATTGATGAGGCGCACAGGGCCCGAGGGCGTCACGCCTACTGCCAGCTCCTGGAAGCGCTTTCCCTCAGGGGGCACAGCCTGTACAGAGTGCTGGCACTCTCTGCCACCCCGGGCAGTAAGGTGGAGGACGTCATTAATGTATGTATTATTTACTTAGGAAATTGAAAATAACTTTGTTTAACCGCCCTACCTTTCGGTTATTTTCCGAGAAACGTGCAAAAAAAGGAGGTTTTTTATTAATGAAATTTAATTATATTTTTTTAAATTACGAAACGTCAAATACTCGGCCGCACACTTCGCCTGCCCCCTGTAAAACTATCATATTTATGAAGACCTGTACTCGAGTGTTGTTGGCACATGCGCGTATCCCTAACAGTTTGTACATTTTTGGTACATTACTTTTTCTCAAGCGGTACATTACTTTTTCTCTCAGGTACGTTCAAATACGTAGGGTGGTTAATCCACTAATTATTAAAAAAATATTAAGAAAACACGACATGTTTCGCGGGATACCTCCACCTTCAGGTGTAAAAATATAATAAAAACTAAACAAAGAATGACTAATATAAAAACGCATTTAAAATTCGATACAATAATTCAAATTTAAAAATTAACCTGGGCTATTTCTTATAAGTACTAATAATAATTTTTTTTAACAGTAAGAACTAATAAATAATATTATTATACATGATGATAATAGAAAAAATTATAAAAATTGTAATTTCGAAAAAACATACATTTGAAAAGACATAATTTATGTAGAAATTAATAAATGTTTATTAATATTTTTTAAATAATTAGTGGATTAAACAAAGTTATTTTCTATTTCCTAAGTATATTACTATGGAATTCCACAGTGTTAATGCCTTAGCGTTCAATAAGTTTATGTATTATTTCTCTTCAGCTTTAAAGAGATAGATTTCTCATAACTTTCTGAAGATATATCAAGAGTGTGAGAATTCAGTCGTGTTGGAGGATATGACGGATATCTCTGACAAGGCGAGCACAATGCCTACCGCCAGAACCAACCTGCCGATCGACGTCTTTCATCTTAGTGAAAGTACCTTCAGAAGAAAAATAATATTGACTTTAAATTGTGTCTTGTCTTTTGAATGTTCAATCATCTCTCATGCGTTCCTTATGTTTTACTTGTTCTAACATAGATGCCTTAAAACTATAAATATGTTTGAAATGTCTTTTGAGAAAATTAACTGATTTGATTGGTTTCTTTGATTTGGTTTGGTTACATTTATTTGTGTTTGATTATATTTCTGGAAATTTAAATTGAATATTTCCTTCTGTAAAATGAATCACAATGGAATTGTTAAGTAAAGAAGTGACATCTTATTTTTATATATTTTTAGGTTGTGAAGAATTTACATATTTCTCATTTGCAATTACGATCAGAAAACTGTCTTGATGTCGCAATGTACAGTCATTCACGGAATATTCAGACAGTTGTCGTACCTTTGGGTGATGAACTTACTAATATCAGACAGAGGTATATTGAGGTGAGATTAGTTTTATTTATATTAACTTTATTCTAATTAAAATTAATATATTAAAATTAAAAAACCTTTTTCTGTTTAAATTTTGAATGTCACTCTGAAATATGGGTAGGGTTGACACCCAATCCAAGAGACTTGGCTTCATATTATATATTGTACAATAAATTCTAATAACGTTGATTTAAATCCTTGGTGTTGGTTAGTATTTTTATTTAATTTGTTAAATCTGTCTTAACTAACTGACCAATTTTCTTAAGAAAATAGATAAGAATATATTTTAGATTAAAATATACTATAGGATACAATAAAGTGACTTCATTTGAGAAAAATTTCTAAAATTCTTTGTTGATTTATCAATATTTTCAAGTAGTTTTTTGTATTATTTATTCTTTTTATTTATTTTAGATATTAGATATTTACACCCGACGTCTTGTTCAATACAGGATACTGTCAGGAAACATAGGAAGCTTATCCAAAGGACGGATTATAATGCTATTTAAAGAGTATCAGACCAAAGAAAAATCTCAAAGGTCAGTAAATATATATAACTCACTAATTTTAAAGTATCAACATATTTGAAAAGCAGCTAATATATTTGAAAGATTTTTCCATTAGTATATATAATATTTTAGCAATTTTTTTGTGTAATTGACTTATTTGCTCTTTTGATTTTTTTAAATCATATTATTTATCTAGGCATCCTCAACACCAGAGAATAATGCAGGATTTCACTATGATTATAACTCTATTTCACGCTTTGGAACTCCTGACAAAGCACGGTTCGAGAGTTTTTCTGAACTTCTTTGACGACCACTCCGACAAGAGTTGGGTTGGGAAGGATGATAATTTAACTTGTTTCCTGGAACGATTGCGAGATGACCTCGGTGTTAATCCCTTTTCTATTTGCCGGGACACTCTACCTGATGGAACAACTCCAGAGGCAGGTTTTTATTATTATTATTAAATCTTTTCCATTCAGGTTCATTCTTTCTTCCAACCCCTTCCGAGAGACGGTGTGATGGTTAGTTACTTATAGTCATAAATAAATATTTTTAGTTTTGTTTTAAATCTTTTGTGTAACGACGCATATGAAAGTTGAAGAAACCTCTTCCATAAGTTAATAATTTATTATATAGTATTAAATGTATATAAAATACATAACACACATTATTTTATTATGTTTTTAATTTCAAATGATGGCTATCATCCCAGTATTATTTTTGTAAATGTATGAAATAGCTATGCTGGCAAATTTATGAATTTGCTTGACCCATTGACATACTGGATTTTTTTTATTTGTTCTTACTTTGCACTGAAGCAGGTCGCTCGATCCAAGCATCGGGTGAACTGGTGGGTTAAAGAACAACACATATCAAATTATATCCATCAAATTATAAAAAATAATTTGTTTTACTAATTTTTTAGATTACAAAAGAGGAACTGAAATTCGGACATCCAAAGTTTGACAACTTGAAATCAATAATTATGGACCATTTCAAAACTGCAAAGAGTATAGGAAATGAAACTAAAGCTATAAGTAAGTTTACCTTTTAAATTTTATTCAGTACCATGCAGATGTTTGCGGCATTGTTGCACGCGGTATCAGTGATTTGAAAACTGTAGCTCTTTTTACGGCAAACTATCCACCCCTCTTTCAATAGGGTCACTGATTAGTAGTGCTCCGCATCACGTCGGGGCCACCAATTTGGTAGCGGGTGGTTTGCTAGTGCTTAAAATGAATCATCACAGGTAGTCGTAATTATTATGCGTGTGCGAGAACATGTCCGAGGTGAGAGATTGTGGGCACGGAGATCCGTGCGCAGGGACGCGTCTGAGGCCAGTGTGCGCATTATGGTAGGACTACTGCCTATATCGTAATGCAGATGACAGTATCCCTTTGACGATCTGAGGTCTGGGATTGATATTTCAGAAAAAATTTTAATGCCCTTATTTTTTTTCTGTTTCAGTTTTTTGTGAATACCGCGAGAGTGTACATTTAGTTCACTGTTTACTGCTGCAATGTCGCCCTTCGATCCGTCCTCATGTGTTCATTGGCCAGGGAGCAGGCGTCTCGGGTATGTGTTATATTATCCTTAACTTTCGTTGTGAATTTTTTTACAGACGGTTAATCCAATTTTTTTTCTCATGCAAGGATCTTCAAAGGACCAAAATATGAAGCCGTTTTCACAAAAACAGCAGCTTCGTGTCATGCAAATGTTCAGGGAAGGAAAGTGCAATGTTCTAGTGTCGACCAGCGTCGGCGAAGAAGGACTCGATGTGGGAAATGTAGATCTTATTGTATGTTTTGATATCTCTAACAAATCTCCTGTTCGTCTAGTTCAAAGGTAAATTATTTAAAAAAAAAAAAAGTTATAAATCATGTTTCTTACAATGCTGAAAACTATATGAGAAAAGGTTTTAAAATTTATATATTCTTATCGTTAAAGATCTTTAGTAGTACAACATAGTAAGTTTTGTCAAAAATATTAGTTTGCTGTTTAATAACTTTCATATTATTAAAGGTACATGTTATAATTTTCAGATGTGGAAGAACTGGAAGAGAAAGAGGGGGTCGTGTAGTTATACTTGTCACTGAAGGAAAGGAACATCAGGTATATTAATTTCTACAGTAGCTTGGTTAACATTATAATTGCATTTCAATAAATCAACACATTAATTAGATCAATAATCTTGTCGACATGTGTTTTAAAAAATTCTATGTATAAAACTTGGTTAATAACTGAATTGTTTTTTAGACTTTACGGGAATGTATAATGCAAAGAGACTCCTTAAATAAAAGAGTGTTACAGAGTAAAGAACTAACAAAGAATTTATATAAATCTAGTCCAAGGATGCTCCCCAATAACCTCAAACCAGAATGCCAAAAAATGTTCATCACAGTTGCTAAGAAAAAGGAAGAAATTAAAGATGCACCTAAGAAGGTACAATCTCCTTTTCGTAATTTTTAATTTTTTTTTTATAAAACAATAAGTTTTATAATGAGTATCTTGTATCTAATTTATTAATATAATGTATAATAGATTCAAGGTAAAATAAAGGATTTATTGTTAAAACAAAATTCCGATGGAAAATCAACCAACTCTAGTCATTTATCAAATGAAGAATTCCTCTCCATGTATCCGGACGGCTTTCCAACATTTAATTTTTTTACTGAAAATGAAGAATGTTGGAATATTTCTAAAGGTAATATATCTTTTAAAGTTAACTTTAATTTTTCAAATATTAATTTTGTGTAGTTATACATTTATTTTTATTTTTAGATTCTCTATTGAATTCAGAATCAAGTTGCATTGTAAAACCTAGCATTAATCTTTCTGAGTGGGTTGAATGGCAAAGAAAATTGCAATTCTCGGCTTCACTACACCACTCTGTGGATAGTCAAATCTTCACTGAACTCTTGCAGTATGCTGACAATAAGAGGTTCAACATTCCACCAAGTACACAAAATCCTAGTAAGTTACATTACATATTGTAATACAAAAAAAATAATCTAAATACTTATTACGAGGAAGATGGGATCAAATAAATTTGCTCCTTATAAGCATTACTTGTTATATCAGAGAATAGGTATTTTTGAATGCTTACAAAAATACCCATTACATAAAGATATACTCGTATACAAGTATCTGTTTCCTCGTTGCATCCGAGATCTCGCTATTTCCGTGATCGTAATAAACGAGTTCGACTGTATGTTTTTTCAATAATTATATACGTTTAAATTAAAATTGTTTTAGGTTTTGCTTCTCAATTCATCGATGACGCCCCAAAGCCAGTAACGAAAAAATCACCGACAAAGAAAAATACCAAAAACACAAACCAAGCTCTGAAAAAGAAAAATTTGGATATTCGGGATCTTTTTAAAAAAATAAATAGGAACAATAATGAAGAACAAGTATTATATGAAGAAAAGCTCAAAGAAACACTCGAAGATTGCGGAGTCGCTACAGATGATAGAGTGAAAAAAGATTTAGTTTTAGAAAAGGAAAATATTTCATCTGTCTTGATTGATCTTATGGTTGAGTTAAACATTGAAAAATCGAGAAACACGGCTAAAGAAAAACCTAACACTAAATATCCCAAATTGACAAAAAACATTTTAAAAGATTTACCATCTTGTTTTTTACCTTCCTGGACAGTGCCACACATTTCCATAATCGATGAAATCAGTAAAATTAATTGCATTGATTTGAATGGTGTAAAGATTTTCAAAGAAAAATCTATTTCTAATCAAATTGTGTCTCCTTGTATCAGCAATGTGAATTGTGATTTGTCAAATGATTCTTTTGGAAATATTTCAGATGGGTTTGATAGTGACAATTGTGATCAATTAAAAAACAATGTTTGTGAAAATAAATTAGATGACAATTTTGATATTGGAGATATTGATGATATATTTGGAAATTCTTATGATTTTGATGAAAAATCAATTGCTAACATTTCTTCCCCTATTAAGGATCCAAAACATATTTCTGAAAAATGTAAAACACCGGATGATTCCTTTGTACGTAGTTTAGATCTGTCCAATGACAAGTGTGAGGAAGCACAAACTAATATCCGCGAAAACAAGTTGAGTAATAACTTTGACATTGGAGATATTGATGAAATATTTGTTGACGCTCATTGTCCAAAGCAATCTACAAGTATTTTAGACGAAAAAACAGACTTAAATAAATCAAAAAATCTTTTGGAATTCTTTGGGTTAGATGATGTTGAGGATATTTTTGTTGATAGTTCAATAAAAGATTCAACTAACAAGAATGTATATGATATTAATAATTCACCTCAGATCAATCCTTGTACACGGAAACATTCACCGTACTCAAGATCACCTTCTCCTATACTTCTATCACAGAGACAAAAGTCGGCATTCAATCATTCTATTTTCAATGAAAATTACGCAAACAAATCAAACGGAAGAAACATGTTATCTCAAAAATCAAATTTTCATACACTCGACAAAAGTGACAAATTAAACGGTGACAGAATTGCACTTATTAATTCTTCTCACCATAACAGCAGTGTCAATACTAAAAGTGGTCTAAATTCTCATAACGTGAATAGATTATCAAAGACAAGTAATGTCAATGATTCTTCACTTTTCACAGTTACACAAATAATGGATATTGTTAACCTACCCAGTGAGTGTACCAACAAGGGAGATGATCTGAATAGTAGTGATGATAGCAACCAGTCTCTTATACTCTGTTCACAAATTAAAAAGAAAAATGTAGTGGATAAACCTATTAAAACGCTTCGCAAACCTCACCTTACTATTTTAGAAACATCAGAAAGTTCTTCAGATGAAAGTGTACATAATAAATCCAGTGAAATCGCTTCCCCAAAACCGACTATTGAACCACAAAGTGTTTTTTCTAAATTTGGTAAATCTTTAACACATAAATCAGTAAAGAGAAAATTGAATTCTTCCGATGAGACTAGTGAATATTCGCCTTTCTTTAAGAAAACTCCAGTTTTTAAAACCTCTCCTTCAATATGTTCAATAAACAAAACATCTCCATGCAAGGCTTCATTACGAGATAAATTAAATTTAAATCTTCAGCATTGTAATGTAAACGATTTATCTCAAAATCACAATCAGACTCGACATTTGAATATTTCCGAACATTTCAAAAATGACAATAACGACATGGGTAATAATGGTTCTTCAAAGGAGGAATTTAAATGTAGTCAAATAAACCACATTAGTCAGTTGCAACAATTTTCAAAGCAATCCCAACCTCAGTGGCTCAGAAAACAAAGAGAAATCCAAATTATTAGACCGAATACATCTTTAGAAACAGTTAACCATAATTCAAGTGAATCTGAATGTGATGACTTTGTACCAAAACAATCTAGAAAAAAAATATTGTCACCCCCCAGAAAGAAGCAAATATTTCAGGTAAATCCATACATTTTGAAATAATGCACGATTATATATGTTTTAAGTATGCGCAATTATTTCATTTGTGATTTGTTTTAGAAAAAGAAAAAACCCAAGTCCGAATTTATTCATTATGAGGCCCAGTTGTCTGATGACTCTTTTGAGCACTCGAGTGATGAAAATGACTCTAGTGAAGAACGTGATTCGAGTATTATTAATTTCATCTGTGAGGAAGATCATGTTGAGCACGATGAGAGTGTTGATATGGAAGCTAAATATTTGCAATCTGTCAAGTAAGTTACATAATCTGTTCTGTTATTTACACTTCTATCTTACAATTAAATGATAAATTTGACATATTTTTGTAGTTCAAAAAAATCTCAATAGATTAGACAATATTATAAATATCATATCAAATATTTGCAGGAGTCCGGTAAAGAGTCACGGTAAATTTAAAATTCCTGCGTTACCCAATAGGCAATCTACAATGTCTGTATTCTCTCAAGTGGATCCAGATGAGCATTCAACATATGTTTTGGTAAGATATTTAAAACAAAAAAGCAATCAGACTTACCTAGTTACCACTCACAATCACTTACTAAAAAAATCTGAATCAATGTTGGAATTTTTTAAATATTTTATTTAATTTCATCCCTACTTCTGCATTTCTATTGGGAGTATGCATTAATTCGTACGGTTTTCTAAGAGAGGGGGTTACTAGTATTATTTCGCGTCTTGTTCATCTGTGACTATATTCATTTGAAAGCTACTGTCATTGCGCGTCTTTTTCAGTATTTGTCATTTGGTTGAAGCGTAAACAACAATTTTTTCTATTAATTTGAAAATGTCGAACTTTGTGCCAGATAAAGTGTTTTTGCGGGGAGTTCTTCTTCATTACTTTAACATGAAGAAAAGAGCTACCAAAAGTCATCCTATTTTATGGTGACTAAACTCTAGCTGATCACACATGCCAAAAGTGGTTTGCACGGTTTAAAAGTGGCAATTTGGATTTAGAAGATGAAGAACGACCCGGACAGCCAAAAAAGTTTAAAGATGAAGAATTGGAGGCATTGCTCGATGAAGATGGGTGCCAAACGCAAGAAGAACTTGCAAAATCATTGGGAGTTGATCAAACAACCATTTCCAGATGTTTAAAAGCATTGGGATTCATCCAAAAGCTCGGAAAATGGGTGCCGTATGAATTGAAGCTGAGACGTCGGACGCCGATTCTGCATGTTTGAAATGTTGCTTGAACGCCACAAAAAGAAGTCATTTTTGCATCGGTTTGCCACTGATGATGAAAAATGGATTCATTACGATAACCCCAAGCACAAGAAATTGTATGTGAAGCCCGGCCAACGATCAACATCCATGGCAAAGCCGAATATCCATGACGCCAAGGTAATGATCTGTATTTGGTGGGATCACAAGGGTGTGTTGTATTATGAGCTGTTGAAATCGGGTTAGACGATCAAAGGGGACCTCTACCGAACACAATTTGTCGTTTAAAGAGAGCGATCTCGGAAAAAAACTACCAGAATATGCGACTAGACACGAATCCATAATTCTCCATCATGACAACGCTCGGCCACATGTTGCAAGACCGGTTAAAAACTATTTGGAAAACAGTGGGTGGGAAGTTCTACCTCACCCGCCTTATAGCTCAGACATGGCTCCTTCTGATTACTACTTGTTCAGATCAATGCAGAATGCCCTCACCGGAATACGCTTCACTTCAGAACAGGGTATCAAAAATTGGCTCGATTCATTCTTGGCCGCCAAGCCAGAGAAGTTCTTTTGGGATGGAATCCACAAACTGCCAGAAAGATGGGCAAATGTCATAGCTTCTCATGGACAATACTTTGAACATTGAATGTATAACCATTTTTTCACATTAAAGCCTCAATTTTCAAAAAAAAAAAAACACGAATTAATGCATACTCCCAATAGTATTTTAAATAAACTAATTAACTTGTAACTTAATTTCAACTGTTTTTATTTAGGATTCATTTTGTGTTGACGGTGATAATGAGTTAACACAAAGGTATGAAATGTCTGAGCTAGATATTGCTGAAGCGATTCTCAAGAAACGGAAACGGCGAAAACGAAAAGACAAAGAAGTCATTCAGGAAGTTAAAGTTGCAGATGATCCTTCAGATGACAGTCCCATCGCCAAGAACAAGAGAAAGAAGGCATGTCTACGGATAGATAGTGAATCCAGCACAGATGAGGATTTGTTTGCATAATGTAATCTGTCAATTATCCGTTTCTCGCAATTTTTTGTAATGCGTCACTTATGACCCACTACTTTTTTTTTCATCTGTCTTTTTTGTAAATAATAATATGTATGTATTTGAATTTTCAATAATGTAATTAATTTATTATTAAATTGTTAATTTATTTAAAATCTGTGCGTACCATCTCTGTGATAAATGTTTATGAATTATGATTTTACATAGCTGTGATAGTATTGTGCCAGAGTTATGTTTAAATATTGTAATTTTGTTTGTGTAACCAATACCACAAAGGATGAATGATAAATAAATAAATATTGTTTAGGTTTTTTTAATTTGTTTATTTTTCCCATGTGAGATTTTACTACTGACAACTAGATTAAATGCTTTTTAAAATTAGGATACTATTATTAAAAACATCCGAATCATTATTTTAGAATGACTTTATAATGCGAATAATTAAATATTAAGGATATTTTTTATTCAAAGAAAAACAAAATACAATAAAATATAATATTAAGTATATAATCATGACATATATTTCCATAAATGGTCACTTTTTATAAACTTCCAATTCTGTTTGTAGTTCTGCGTATCTTCTTTGCAATTGTTTTTCACGTTCTGTCTGCCTCGCCACATCTTCTGTCAAGGACTAAAAAACAAGACACAGTTCTCTTGTAAATGATGCACTGAAATGTAAAGAATGTTGTGATAATAAATCTATATAAAATATGTAAACTAACCTCAATTCTACGAGGAATGGCTGCCTTCTCTTGCTCTGCTAAGAATTTGAATGTGCTCAGTTCTAGATTGGCTAATTCAATCTGATCGTTTAATTCTTGGAATTGTTTCAGTAATGTCTGAGTTCTGCTCTGGTAGCCTCCTGTCAGAACTCTTAGTTTCTTTTCCATCTTGGAGCATTTTTTAGCCTCTTTAGCCATGTGATTGCGATTTTGCTCCAATCTCTTTTCTGCTGATTCCAATCTGTCCTTTTTGCTTGCTAAGTTTGCCCTGGTGTATCGGTTTTGACTTGGTAAAAATAAAACCTGTGAAATGTAACAAATACGTGTGAATTGAAATCCAAGAAAATGATGCATTTGAACTATTTACCAAAATGAGAAATTTTTCATATAAATATAAAATAAAACATACCTGAGCTAAACACTCTTCCCAAACTTGGGAGTATGCATCAATACTGAGCTCACCGTGTGCCATGCCCTGTTTGACAATGTCCATTTCTTTGGTGAGGCAGTTTTTGGCTTCTCGCAATTGTTCTGCGGAGAAGTCGTCGTAAGGATTCTGCTCCAAATAAGCTAATTGTGATGCCTGTTGACTTGCTTGTCTTTTTTTGTCAGTGCCTAAAGGATATTAATACATAGTTAAATTTTCAAAGGGAAATATTTTATAAATAAAAATAACTGTAGAAATTAGACACTTATGTATTAAATAATAATGAAATAAAACAATGTTTTTTAACTACTTCCACTTTTGTCTTTATTTAGACAGCGACCGGTTTCGCCAGGCTCGCTGGCATCGACAGACTGGTCTGTCGATTGTTGTTTTGTGGCATTGATCCACCAGTCTGTCGATGCCAGCGAGCCTGGCGAAACCGGTCGCTGTCTAAATAAAGACAAAAGTGGAAGTAGTTAAAAAACATCGTTTTATTTAATTATTATTTAAAATGAACTTCCATCAAGAGATTTCAGTAAAATCATTTGATTAACTTATGTATTAAAAAGAAGCAGATAATTTTAAAAAGTTTTCTTACCTGACATTGGGTTTTGCAAAGCATCATAGTGTAGCATGGTAATCATTTCTTTTTTTATAAGTTCTTCAGCCTTCTGCAGTTCAGTAAGAGGTCCTGTGTCTCCACGAGATCTCAGTACTCCGGTGTTGATGTCTGCCGGACGTGGGAGTGTCCTCTGCACTACCTGCGACCTCAGAGCCATTGCTGCCGCTCCTATCAAGGTCAACATATAATAAATACACTTATTTGACATGAAATCAACAGTTCTGTTTATGAATATTGCAATACACTATGAAGATAATAAATATACTTTTTGCCTCTGCTTCCTTTTCCTTCTTAATATCAATATCGGCCTGGTCTTCCGTAATGTTCATCCGTCCATCATCATGTGCATCTTCCACTTCACTATTCGGTACTACTATCTCATAATCGTTCCTGGGAGTTGGTAAAGACTGCAAGCCGGCCCTTAAGGATGCTTTTATCTAGGATCAAGATTAAACACAAAATATAAATATTATTGAAATTTAATATTTTATTCGATTTCAACCAATCAGCATTAGAAATAATAAAACAAAAGAGTTACCTGTTTTTGCAAATGGTTGACTTGCTGAGGAGTATCTCCGAGAGCGAGTCTTTCTTCTGGATTAATGTTTAGTTTGTCCCTTAAGCCAGGAGTATAACCCTAAAATATAAAAAAAACAAAAGATAAAACAAAAATTTCAATTAGAAAACAATGTTTCAAATGTAATAAAATATTACATACAGGCCCTCCCGTTTGACTCTGACCGCCAGGTGTGCCAAAGCTTCCAGGTGTAGACATTTCACTTCTAGCAGATCTGAAAAATAAGTAATTCATTATTACTAAATTTAAAAGAAAACATTGATCCTCACAGATTTCTCTTTGCATTCTGCGAGAGAGAAAAAACTATTCCATGTACAAAATGTGATTTAGTTTATTTACCTGAAAGGAGTGGCAAGAACTGTATTTGGAGTGGCCACAATCTGGTTTTGTGGCATTGATCCCCCAAAGTCCGGATTGTATAGTGGAGTGTTTAGACCACCTTTGAGTGGTGTATCCACATGAGTAAGTGCCATCATGTTCTGAGCTTCTTGTAGTACCCTGAAATTTAACAACAGTTAAAAAAATCCTATTAAAATATGACAAAAATTCACTTGAGTCTATTGCACGCCTATTGCCTAACACTATTCCGGTGAGACCTGCCGTCCTAACCTCGTCCTGCAGGGTTTTTCTCCAGGTGGCTATGCCTTAAAGAATGATTGATCCATAACCATTTGTGTCTAGAGACTATTACGAAGGAGAAAATGAATTTCAAATTCATTTTCTCCTTCGTAATAAAGTAATATTGTGAACTAGTATGCAGGGAATGAACGTAGAAAATAATGACGCCCTTTATGGCAACACCTATGACTGCCACACTGAAAGTCTGGAGCTTGATTACCGGCAATGACAGTGTGATTCTTAGACTGTCTTTGGTCTGGTGTAAAATTCACGTGATTAGCTACGTATCAGAAGTCATAAGAATCAATATAATAACCCTTTACATCAATTTAGCTCGCACTGTAATGATGTAAAGAGCTATTCAACAAAAAAATAGTTATAAAAAAATATGAGTAACCTATCTGTCTGTGGAGCGGGGGTTCTGGCGGCTGTCGCATGCTGTGGAGTGATGGCATAGTCAGCCAGCAGACTGTCCGTAGCACCTCCTTCCGCACTGCCTTCAGCTGCCACCTCCCGGGCCACCTCGCTCGCCCTTCCTAACTTCACTACTTGTTGTAGCTCCTAGAATTGAATATATTTATAAGTGATGTGTGGGTAATGTAGTTAATGACAGATTGTAACAAGCGTGACAAATTGAAACAAATTATTGATTTCATCTATCTGTGAAGCATGTTAACAAAGAGGCGGAAAAATGTAGAAGGATATCAATAGGGTTGATACTGGAAACAAAATAATTGGTGCACTCAAATTTTATTACTACCAATAAAAATATGTAAATTGAAGCCAAGATGGCAATACAAAATGGTCATGATGCTAATTATTACTTATCGATGTGAAGCTTGAAGCTTGCAAAACAAGAATGAAAGTAGGATAAATGCCATATAAGTTAGATCACTAAGAAAATTGTGCTGAAAAAGAATGTATGATAGAATAGCGAATGAACACGTCCTAGACAAAAATTAAAAAAGGGGTCATTAAGGCGGAAAGAATTTGGACAAATGAAAATAAAGTATTAGAGAATAATGGTTAAAAACTTGAGTGCAAACAGTGTGAAAGGAAAACAGGGTCGAAGAATGCCAAGGAAAACATGACATGACCAAATTGAACAATTACTAAAAGAGAGTCGGAAAAATGAACAAGCTTGTCACGATGTATGAATACAGAAGAAATTCAAGTGGTATGTCAGGATTGAATAGTGTGTAGTTAGTTAGTTTGTGTTTGGTTAGATATCTGAGAATGTTCAATATTAACATTTACAAAACATATTTTTAAAATCATCATACCTGGTCAGAAATTTGAGGTTCGGGTAAGACGAGTTTGCTCCTCTTTTTGGCGGGTCCGTCTCCTGACAGCATGGACTGAGGAATGTCATTCTCTTTGCGCTGCTTCAACTTTTGCTTATCTTTTCTGCGCTCACGCTACAAAAAAACAAAATTAGATTACACTACCAAATGTTTACTTATCTTATGATTTCTAATTCCATTGAAAGGATGCGTATTACACAATAGTAAAAAAAATGTTACCTCCTCTTTCTCCGACTTCAATTCCCCGTCAAGATGCTGCTGTCGAAGTTTTGAGAAATCGGGTGCCATTGGATCTATCACCTCATCAGCTGTATCATAGAAACCAAGAGCAGGCCGTTTTTCAAACGGTATTTCAGCATTATAATCAATACCCCTCTTCTTCTTGTGCCTGAGATGGAAAAATACCTATGTATTATAAATGTATTTTATGTGAGGGCTGCATCTGATTTTATATAAATATTGGGGGTGGAATATTTTATTACGATACATTTGAAGGAAGGTATGTTTATTCAACGAAGGTTGGTACAAAGTCTGGTCCAAAAATTTATACGAGGACAGATTTGTGTCAGTTATTTGGGCATTGTAGAAGATTTTGCGGATGTAAATTGCCTTGTATTTAGGCTATTGATAATGTAGAGATCAAATATATAAAAGGGTTACTCCATGGAGTTCTTTGAATAGGGTTCAGGTGATTTCTCACATTATTTTTGAAAGCATCAATGTAAAACTTACAAAATATTCAAAGAGACCACGACCTTACAATTTAACATACCAAATAATTTCTGTTTTACATTTTAATCAATAAATTTAAAAAAAAAGAATAATTAGATTCAATCAATAAAACACAAAGAAGTGATTACCTGGCAGCAACTAAAATACCAGCAGCACTAAGTTCACGCCTCTTCTGCAAGGCCGCCAATCTCCGCGCCTCCTCCAGCTGCTTTTCTCTTGCCTTGCGTTTTGCTTTTTTTCCTTGAGTGTTGGCCAACCTGGCACGCGCTTCAGACAGCATCTCCAACTCTAAAATAATACTTTAAAATTAATATATAAGCAATAAAAAGTATATTGTATTTATGAATGTAGAGTTTTTGTGTGTGACCATATTTTCTAAGGGTAAACAACCAAAATTGGAATCGATAGTAAGTATAAGCTTTAATTTTTTCCCCTGAAAAAAGGTGGAGGAAAGTGAGACGCAAAATTAATAAGAAAATAAGAAAGAACCTTGGGTAATGGACCATGCTAAATGATAATTTTTAATGTAGAAAATTTAGAATGTGAATGTACTAACTAACTAATCATCACACTGTTTCTCTAGAGGGGTAGGCAGAGAGGATGGACTGCCACACTGTTCTATCCTGGCATAATTCTCACGCCTCTTCTACATTCACACAACGTGACACGCACGCACGTCAATTGTTCCTACTTCAAACATGGTCACCTTTCAGTAACTGATTAATTTGGTCATGCCATGTCTTCCTTGGCCTTCCTCAACTTCTTTTTCCACTCACACTACTTGTATATATCTTTTTAACCATTCTTCCTTCATCCAATTGTTCCATATGTCCAAACCATCTTAGTAACCCTTTCTTAATTTTATTTATAATGCGTTCATCCATCATACATTGTTTTTTCGCACTTTCTTTCGCATCTATCCTACCTTCATCCTTCTTTTGCCAATGTATAATTTATGAAATTTCAAATCAAAAGTGTATATGCCAGGATTAAAGTGATGCTGAAAGAACTAAAAATTATGTTATTTAAAAAAATAATTACATACAAAGTTTTATTACTAATACACACACTTGTTAATAGGCACACCTCCCAAGAATTATTAAGGAAGATAAAAAGTAACCAGCGTGAACATCAATTTGAAACAAGAAAGAAAACTAAACTAAGGCTCCCTTCAGGAAAAAAAGACAAATCTCAGAATTCTATTATGTATAAAGCATTTAAAATTTATAATGATATACCTGAGGATGTCAAAAGTATGCAGAGCATTTTTTTTTTAATAGAATTAAATAAATATGAAACAAAATGTAACCTTGTATTGAAGTGTATGTCGATTATTATTTTTGATTGTTTAATTGTTTTTTAAGAACATGTGTACTATTTCAAATAAAGAACTAAAAAAATAAAATATTTGGTTATTTTGAAAAAAGAGTTTGCAAACCAATGAAATAGTTGATATTTTAACACTATGAACTCTTTCATCATTGATATGTGAAAATTGTGTTGGGTATTGACAAATTATATGGAGGCTAATTTGTATAATAATTACTACTATGCATTTGTGCAATGCAATAACATTTACTGTACTGTATGAGTCAAGAGGATTTTTCTAAAATTCTCTTAATACTGTGGGTAAAACAACTGAGCCCGCAGCAGTTTAAATGAACGGATAAAAATACCATTCCCATGGTTAGGTTAGAGTTCATTACCATCTTCATCCATGTCTTTGGGATCTGGTCGAGCTGGTTTAGTTTCGGGATTGGGATCTATTTCACCCGGTTTAAGTTTCCTCGGATCATCATTCATATCATCTCCCTCTTCTTTTTTTTGGGCTTGATCCCTGAATGATAGAATAAAAAAAATCAACATACAGAATAAAATAATTAAAAAAAATAATAAATCAAGTTTAGAAAGAAAACACTCACAGAAGATATTCGTATCTCTCCAGACATTGTGCAGCGGTTCTGCCGATTATAGGAGCGATAGTCCTCCATTGTGTCGGCATAAGTTTGGCGAGATGAAGTAACTTCTCGTCTTCCTCTCTGGACCATTCTGTTTTTTTGATACTTGGATCGAGCCACTCGTACCAGCGAGCTTTGCACTGTTTAGCTGACTTACGATGAATCAATGAGGCAATACGAGACCATTGATTCTTTCCATATTTCATAACAGCCGCTTTTAAAATTTCATCCTAAAATTAAGGTTATAAATGAATAACATGAAATGCGAATGGGTTATTAAATTGTTTCGTAGTTATGTATACCTCCGTGTTCCGCCAAACACCCCCCTTTATCATAATACGAGGCATTATTGATATTTTAAGTCTTATTTACATAAATAAAACTAAAAAGACTACGAATGACAGAAAATCGAACATTCGGCGACTTCAGAAACAGGAAGCAACCATGGATTATACCACAAATAAAAAAATATATTATTGTCTATGGAATTTCTATAATGTCCCAAAGATTCATAATAAGGTATTTAAAGGCGTGGTCACTATAAATACGCCATTCTATTGGTTCCGAAAGTCGAAATCCACAGAGAAAATTATTTTCATAGTGTGCGTTTCAAAATCTAAATTGACATTTCTGTAATCATAATGAAATTGTCTATGACGCGCTGCGGCTTACTAATGAGGATGTTGACACTCCCTTGTTGAAGCAAATTTGTTCAATTACTGCTTTAAAATTTTATGTTTTATTATAAAAACATGTTGTGATTGATCCTCGGTTTGATGTATTGAAAATTTTCTGAGTTTCTCTTACATTGGAGGTAAGCTCTTGATACAATTTAATTCGCTTGATCGCTTTTATAGGGCATCTAATGACCCAAGTACATAATGGTTTTACGTTTGCAAATCAAATAAGTATACCTCCGGCGTTAATAAATAGTTTTTGTATTTCAGATACGACCTCAAACGTACACAATGGCGCGTTCGATTAACCCCATACAGCAGAAGCTTGCCGAAAAATTGGTCATTTTAAATGATCGTGGCATCGGAATGTTGACACGAATATACAACATCAAGAAGGCTTGCGGAGACGCAAAATCCAAACCCGGATTTTTGTCTGATAAAACATTAGAATCGTCTATCAAGTTTATTGTACGAAGGTTTCCGAGCATAGATATAAAAGGGCTTCAAGCTATAACAAACCTCAAAAATGAGATCATCAAGTCTCTGTCTTTATATTATTACACATTCGTCGATTTACTCGACTTCAAGGACAATGTTTGTGATCTGTTAAATATAATGGATTCTTGTCAGATACACTTGGATTTGACTCTCAATTTTGAACTGACAAAGCATTATTTGGACTTGGTGACCACTTATGTGTCGCTGATGATATTACTGTCCAGGGTGGAAGACCGCAAGCCAGTACTCGGTTTATTCAATGCGGCACACGAAATGGTGCACAACAAGAGCGACCCCAGTTTTCCGAAACTCGGGCAGCTCATCATCGATTACGATGTTCCCTTGAAAAAGCTATCTGAAGAATTTACACCACATCACAAGTTACTAATCAGCGCTCTGATATCCCTATGGCACGTGTTCCCCGCGCGGAATCTCACCGCTGACCAGTGGCGCTCCGAGCAGAAGCTGAGTCTTGTTGGTAATCCTGGCAATATTCTTAAAGCGGCAGAAACCAATACCATGTCATGCGAATACCTGTCGTTAGAATCGATGGAGCGTTGGATAATATTTGGCTTTATGATTTGCCACCATATGCTGCAGCAGGAGCATGCCAACAAGATGTGGGTGGGCGCGCTGGACTCCTGCTGGGTCGTGGCGCTGTTCCGAGATGAAGTCATCTATATCCACTCCTACATACAGACTTTCTTCGACGGCATCAAAGGTTACGGAAAACGTATATCAGAAGTGAAGGATTGCTACAACCACGCAATACAGAAGGCAGGCTACAAGCACAGGGAGCGGAGGAAGTTCCTGCGAACTGCGCTGAAGGAGTTGGGACTCATTCTCACGGATCAACCCGGTCTCTTGGGACCCAAAGCTTTACTCATATTTATTGGATTGAGCTATTCTCGTGATGAAGTATTTTGGCTTCTGCGCCACAATGACAACCCTCCGTTGCAGAAAGCCAAAGGCAAATCTGCCGAAGATTTAGTTGACCGTCAACTACCAGAGTTACTGTTTCACATGGAAGAGTTGAGAGCCCTTGTTCGCAAGTACAGCCAAGTTATGCAACGATACTACATTCAGTACCTGGCCGGGTACGATGCTATTGCCCTCAATATACTGATTCAAAATCTCCAGGTGTGTCCCGAGGATGAGAGCATCATCCTCTCGTCTCTGTGTAATACTGCAGCCAGCCTTAATGTGAAGCAAGTCGAAGATAATGAAATATTTGATTTCCGAGCCTTTAGGCTAGACTGGTTCCGTTTACAAGCATACACGTCTGTAATCAAAACACCTTTGGCTCTCGCAGATAACCGTGAAATGGCACAATTGATTGATAAAATGGAATATCACACTAAAATGGTTGATAATCTCGATGAAATAATGGTTGAAACGTCAGATTTGTCAATATTCTGTTTTTATAGTAAAATATTTGAAGATCAGTTCCACATGTGTCTTGAATTTCCTGCGCAAAATCGGTACATCATTGCTTTTCCTCTGATATGCAGCCACTTCCAGAATTGTACCCACGAGCTGTGTCCCGAGGAGAGACACCACATCCGGGAGCGCAGTCTCTCCGTTGTCAACATGTTCCTGGAAGAGATGGCCAAGGAGGCTAAGAACATTATCACCACTATTTGTGACGAGCAATGCACCATGAGCGATAAGTTACTCCCCAAGCATTGCGCGCAAACTATTGCCCAGCTTGTCAACAGAAAAAAGAAAGATAAAAATAAGAAAAATGCCACGGAAGTAAAGAAACCCGGTTCCGAAAGCTACAGAAAAACACGCGAAGAGCTTACAACTATGGACAAATTGCACATGGCCTTGACCGAATTATGCTTTGCTATTAATTACTGTACGACTGTGAATGTTTGGGAATACACCTTCGCCCCCAGAGAATATCTGCATCAACATTTGGAATCCAGATTTTCTAAAGCTCTCGTTGGGATGGTAATGTTCAATCAAGATACCAGTGAAATTGCTAAACCCACCGAGCTTCTGGTGAGTGTGAGAGCATACATGAATGTTTTGCAAACTGTGGAAAATTATGTTCATATTGACATTACCAGAGTATTTAACAATGCTTTGCTGCAACAAACTCAGAAAGTGGATAGTCATGGCGAAAAGACCATAGCTTCATTGTACAACCAATGGTATACTGAGATATTACTGAGACGAGTCAGTGCTGGTAATATTTGTTTCTCGATGAACCAGAAAGCCTTTGTTAGTCTGACTGCGGAAGGGACGATTCCATTCAATGCGGAAGAATTCTCCGACCTTAATGAACTGAGGGCGTTGGCAGAATTGATCGGGCCGTATGGAATGAAGTTACTGAATGAAACGTTAATGTGGCACATCTCCAGCCAAGTGCAAGAGTTGAAGAAGCTTGTGGATGGGAACAAAGAAGTCTTGCAAATGTTGAGAACAAACTTTGACAAACCAGAAATAATGAAAGAGCAGTTCAAAAGATTACAATTTGTGGACAACGTTCTACAAAGGATGACTATTGTGGGGGTGATATTGAGTTTCAGACAGGTGGCCCAAGAAGCCCTGCTGGATGTGCTGGAGCAGCGAATTCCCTTCCTGATCAGTTCTATCAAAGATTTCCAGCATCACCTCCCTAGCGGTGACCCCATGAGGGTCATATCAGAGATGTCCTCCGCTGCTGGTTTGCCCTGCAAGGTGGACCCCACCCTGGCGTCAGCCCTGAGGCAGCACAAAGCGGCTTCTGATTTAGATGAGCACCTCCTTGTCTGTCTGCTGATGGTGTTTGTGGCCGTGTCTATTCCTAAACTTGCCAGAAACGAAGGTTCCTTTTACAAGGCATCACTTGAAGGTCATGCCAACAACATTCACTGCATGGCCTTGGCTATTAATAATATTTTTGGAGCCATGTTTACAATTTGTGGGCAGGGAGACATTGAGGACAGAATGAAAGAGTTTTTAGCTCTGACATCCTCGTCTCTGCTGCGTTTAGGACAGGAAGCTGATAAAGAGGCTATTAAAAATAGAGAGTCTGTGTATTTACTTCTTGATCTAATAGTTCAAGAGTCCCCATTTTTGACCATGGACTTGCTAGAGTCGTGCTTCCCATACGCCCTAATCAGGAATGCCTACCACGCTGTTTATAAACAGGAACAAGCCATGAGTCATACTTAAATCACTCTTCTCGGTGACTACTTCCTATTGGTTCATCTGTTGTAGTTTAATGTGACCATAGCCACTGAAAATGTTCATTATTGCATACTTTAGTTTTTAACTGGAGTATGAATGTCAAATCAGCCTTTTGAATTCCATAAAAATAAAATATAATATATATTGATTTGATTTCTTACTCGGTCTAAGAACACACCTCACAGATTTGAAGTACAGTAGTTTCATTATACATAGGATAATTTTGTTGTAACAAATAAAATAAGTGGGGCATTTTGTAGTTTTTGAGAATATTTTCACTTACAACTATGTTCGTAAAGTATGTTATTTTAAATTAAGAAATTATCAAGTTATGAATAAGATTTCAGTATATAGATTTTTTTCTTCATTAAATATATAAATTTTAATTGATATGAATCCATCTATATAAGTAATTGATTATAATTGTAGAACTGTAATAATTTTCAAAGAAAACAACTCCAAGTATTATAGTAATAGAATAATTAGATTGTAGGTAATATTTATAATATCTTATTAGTCCTATACATTAATATAACAAGACTTTTTTGCAATGCCATTTTTTTGGGCATCTCACAATTATGCAGTCATTGCAGTATTTATATGATACATCCATGTTTTTGAATGTGTGTGTTTAAGTAATTTGTTAAAATTAACAAATATATTTTTTGCTTCATATAAATATGATTATAAATCGGTACTAAAAATATGTATTTTGAGATATTATATGAAGATATTTTTAATTTCTTTTCAAATATTTAATTTTATTGTTTACAATTTTAGATAATACTTTAAAAATATACTACATTGCTTTTATTATTTATGATAATTTTTCACATTTTTTGAGCAAAATCATCTTTTTAATTTTTCAAAGATTTTTTTTAAGACGACCTTCATGACAGAGTGGCAATAGCTTTGACTGCTGCACCCGTGGTCCCAGGTTAAATTCCCAGCGATGACATTGTGAAAAAAAATTATGTCATGAGAATCAATAATTAAAAAAATGTATTCAGCAATTCGATTCAAATAACCTGTTGTATACAAACATGTGGAAAGAAACGGGGAAACTACCACATTAAAGAACCAGCAATGTTATGATTGAAACTTAACACAATTGTTTTGATTTCGCCTGGTTTCGTAATTAAATGGGGTTGCTTATTCCTGTATCAATGACATAACTGTCAGTTATATAAATATAAACATGTAGACTTGTCTTGAATTTTATATTAAACCATGTATATACATGTACTAGCTTATGATATGTTTTATTAATAGAGTTTTTAAACAAAACATTTCAAGGGGGGCGTGATTTATAAATTCATAAACAAAATATATTATTATTATTATTATTAATGATCATTTATCAAGTACAAGCTTTTAATACCTCCCAACTAGGTCAACCCGTTCTAGTGAGGCACTTATCATAAACTAGACTTTGATGTAAGTTTAGAATGGAATATATGCATAAATACTATTTTTTAATGCTTTTTTGTACCATTTAGTACAAATTCCTTTTATCTATAAGCATACAAATAATGTAACAGTAATATAAAAAAGAAAGACTAAGAAAAATATTAATTTAGAAATTTCCTGTTTTTGATACATTTTTAGATATATCAATTTAAAAAAAAATTGGTTTAACAAAGTACCAGTTCAATCTTTCCAAGTATAGTTAAGAATTTTTCTAAGCACTATTTGATCTTTGAACTATACTATATACTGTATGTGGTACTTTGCCATTTTCTACATTCGCTGAATTCGTGTATGATGTTTGGCTTTTTCTCTATGATAACTGCACAAGAGGAACACATTTGAGCATTTTACAATGAGGATTCCTTTTTAATGTTCATTCTCAATAAATATAAAGAACTTATTTGTTACAATACTCAAACAAAATGGTAGTAAACTTGTAACCTATTGACAATATCGTTGCGTTGTAATATTTTTACCTTAGAATTTGCTGTGAAAATGTCAACCATAGACTCAATCAGTGTAGATGCTTCAATGCTACAAAATTATAATTTCTAGCGACTTAATTAAGAATTTGTGAAATGTTTATTTTTTTAACTTCCTGATATTGTAATTTAATGTATACAGCTGTATTACAGACATACAGTACTATAATAATTTGATTAGGGAACAACTGATTGAAAACTTACAATTTGATTGCTTTATGAAATAGTTTATCAGCATTTTTCTAATGGATTTTGTTATTTATTAAATCATATTAATTGATTTGCTCTCATCTATGAGAGCACTTTGGTCTACCAAAAATTGATAATTTATTTCATTGTACCTATGAAATTTCCCCTTAAAATATGAACCACTCTCTGTATGTGCACAAATCTTTTGCAATCTGTTTTCTTATACTTGCATCTTGCCATTTCCATATGTGGCCTAAAGACAAATAATTGAACTTAGTGTTCACTGATATTGGCTTATGCAATAAGATTAAGTTTTTATTTAATGGAAATTTTATTTATTTAATCAATAATAAAAGCACTTATGTATTATGCAATACAATTGTTTAATTCTGCTTCTTGGAGCAGTATTTGGTGACTTCCAAAGTGCTCCTGCTAATTCTCATCCACTTTAATTTTAGTGCCTAATTGGACTCGATCTTTGAGGCCTCTGGAATTTGGAAATGGTTTCTACTCGATAAAATGTCCAAGATAAATATATTATAATACAATGGCCTAAGGGTTGGGACACACAGGTATCTAGAGCATATTGCCCAAGCCATCATAATCAAAAGAAATGTTCCCACTGATGCATTAAAAACACTTGTTAATTCCTTTGTCGTATCTCGACTCGACTGTTGCAACGGCATATATGCCAACATACCCAAGAAACAAACAAACAAACTTCAATCTGTTTTCAATGCGGCAGCACGACTTATAAAAGGTGTTCCAAAAAACTCGCATATTTCACAACGTCTAAAAGATCTTCACTGGCTCAAGTGTCCTGAAAGAATCCAGTATAAACTATGCTGGACGGTTTTTTAAGCGCTTCACGGAATGGCACCAGCCTATACATCTGAACTTTGTGTTGCTGATAGCCCTAACTTGCGGCAATCTACGCTTCGATCAGCAAACTCATTGGCAATAGGCAGATTAGTTGAGCCAAAGCGCAACCCCCGGACAAATTTCGGAGATCGGGCTTTCACAGTGGCAGGTCCATCCGCCTGGAATATGCTTCCTGCACGCCTCAGATGTATTGACAATCCGACAGACTTTAAATCTCAGCTAAAAACCTACCTTTTCAAAATATCCCATAAAATGTAAGCAACGGGGTTATCTGATTGCTGGTGTCACATGCAGCTCTCATGACTAAAAACATTGTCAAAGCGCCCTTGAGGTGAGCTATTCACGAAAACGGCGCTATACAAATTAGCCTAATTATTATTATTATATATAAGCCAAATTTGATTGAAGCAACAGGTACAAGATGGAGGCAAATCACTTGGGAGGATGAAAAGAAGAAATTGTAGCTCAGCTCCATGTATTCACAATGTTTTATGTAATGACATTGAGGTAAGAAGGTAAGCGTGAAGGTAACCAATAATAGAAATAAAACATGGTTTTTCTTTAAATGTAAAATTTATTTTGATTTTTTACACTTTTAAATCACATAGATTTTTCTCAACATTAATTTTTGTTATAGTTAAAATATTCACATTATAAGGTTTAATTTTATTTGATTACAAATGAATGATACAGTGGTAATGGGAATACGGGTCAGGATGGAAGTTCTCTTGTAATCCATACAACACCTATTGGTCAAATTCTGTAGAAATATTACCAAGGAAGCCAGAAGCCACATCACAGTTACTGTCGCTCGCCCGGGACTCCCAGGGATCACTAATGTACACATTTCAAAGACACTATTCATATGAAGGTAATATAAAAAGTTTACATCCATTTTTATAATGAAAATACAACATTTTATTGAAAAACTATAATTTCACGGAGTAACTACAGAAATATGCAATCTTATAAGGTATTATATGTTTGGGTTCAATACACACAATAGAACCGCTCTACTAAACTTGTAGTTAACAGAAATATTATCCTTAACACGAATGTAAGTACTTTCAGAGTAGACAATTGTAAATTGATGTTATTGATTTTTAGTACGTGGAACATAAAATAAAATTTCAAACTTATTAGTGACCGATGACACCAAAGTTTAGGTATATAACACTACTATTTTGTATAAAAAATATATGGAAATAAAAAGTAACTCTTCTGATGAATCTACTCCTCAAGTACCGTCAGACGGATTACACGTTACGGAATGATTTCTGATGATGGATTGCGGAGCGCAAAACAAATTATTGTCCGAAGCATTGAAGAAATCGGCCTCGATGGTAATATTTTCTGTGGTTGCACCTATTCTTTACACATTATAAGATATCTAAGATACGCTATGATACAGATTGTGTGATATAAAAACATTATTTATATTTACACAAGTTTACATTCAGCACTCGCAGAACACAAGAGCTATGGAATTACGGGTCCGAGAAGCTGAATGACCAGTCAATAAATATAGGAAGAAGTTCCTCCACACGACGCGTGGCCATTATTCAAAAATATTCATCTCAAGTGTTTCCCTGGCCGGCCCTCTGCCCCTTGCATTCAATGGAAATTCTCAAATACAATCCAGTACACTTTTACAATTTTATTATTCAAATATACATAAATAAAATACTCCTTTATAAACAATCTCCTCCTATTACCCTATTTATAATATATATTTTGGTATGCAATACGCTCGTAATAAATATATACCATTGGAGATGATATCTCTCAAATAACTCTTAAAAGGTTATCACTTTTGGTAGAGATTGCGTCATTGTCCCTTAAAAATAAATGGCAGATTTATATTTATTGTAACATTTAGTAAGAACTAAAATACTTCGCACTGTTGTTTCCACTTCGCAGTTTGTATTTTAGTATCGGCACATTCACCGCGACACGACACCGGTCCTCTCCGCCTCTCCGGGCCGTACACTCACGTAAACTCAGGCTCCTTGCCTCTCTCTACTCCTAAATAATCTTCTACATATTATAGCAAAGGAAAATTTTCGTCAGACCTGTTAACGATAATTAAGAAATAAGACCCATTAGGAAATTATAGATGTAACCCATCTTTACAATATTACATTATAAACTGGAACAATGCATTCCCCAGCTTTACATTTTATAACAATTAAACTTATAATAATGATTAATATAGAATAATACTAAAAATAACGAGTTTCTGTTAATAGAAAATTAATAGGAATTTTGAAAGAGATGATTTACTGTTGGCTGTTATGCTTTAACTCAATGTTTGATTGTATTTAAATATTTGTCTTAAGACATACACATGTGACAAGAAAAGTGGTTCGTTATTATGATTTCAAAATACAAAAGTATACACATATAAACATCTAAAAGAAACACTTCTCTTAAGAATATTTTGGTGAATCAGCTTAAAATCTCAAATAATTTTAATTTTAACCCGAAATAAAAGAAAATGAGAGATACGTTAGTAAAGAAGTAAAATGGGATATAATTTTTTCAATGCAAGGAGTTAAATTGACTGCTCGCGGCATCTATTAATGTCATGGTAAGGGACAGGTATAACAAAGTAAAAGCAAAAAGGTTTATAGATTAAACATTTCAGAGTAAAACTAATAGAAAGTATTAAAAATAATTTATCTTATGAAGATCAATATAAAAAAAAATCACATAATCCAAATTCCACAGCAGTCTTTATAGTGGACAAAAATAGTTCCTTGGCGAACCAAAACTAGCCTACACTACATACGCAAAAATTTATATTTTTAAACATGAAAAATGCCTTTAGAAAAATATAAATTAATAATGGAAATAGGAAAATTTAAATTAATGAAACCAGTCCCAAGAGGAAGTGAGTGAATGGTTTCTTCGCTTATGGAACAAGCAAAATGAAAAACTGACCAAAAATAAAACAAATCTTCGTTTGATTAAATAGGAATATTGATACTGGATATATACCGGAAAAAGTGATTATTCCGATGTGTCTATAATAATACCTATGAACAATGCATCACATGTTATTTTTCCAATATTATGTATAACTTATTTTAAAACCAAATTCAATGAAATTATGTATCCTTATATTTAAATATATTGAAAATGGATTAGAAAGATAATTAAAATACAAAGAAAAAAAATTCTTAGGCTAAGGTAATGGAGAAATTATTATATTGAGCAAAAACAATCAGTTTATTCATTGCAACAATACAGATACTTTTTAGGTTAATTAATAGCACTATTTCAAAGAGAAACTCATAGCATATACATACAATAAAACAAGTTAAGTGCTCCGGGAGTAATGTATGAATTTAAAGTAAACAAAAAGCACTCGTCAAGGGTTTTAATAAAAAATTGATATACATTTTTCTATATTCTGGGATAGCAATTACTTTTAAAATGTTGAAAACCTCATTCACATGTGACTACACATTTTAATGTGACGATAAACCAGTAAAATAGATGTTTAGATAATAAAAAAAGTGGCTAAAAAATAACTATGAGATTGACAGATAAAGATTTGTAATTTAAAAATAAACTAAAATAAAGAGATGCGTCCTGATGCTGAACAGAGGAAGAAGAAATGCAGAACCGATAAGCTACGAGTGTTACCTGCTGCTAAATGTCAGTCTCCGATGATTTAGCCGAAGCTTGCGCCGAGGCGTCCTGCTTTTCTTAATTTAAAACAACTTTGGCAGAATTATTATCGTAAGATTTTTTGACACTAAGAGAATCAGGGGATTGGAGTGTAATATTTGTCTGAGATGCGACAGTTTTCACAACCAATACTTTAACTCCAGATTTAGATGTCTCATCTTCACTTTGATTTTCAGGAGTAGGAGAAGGATCTTCTTCCTTCTTGTCGGGGACAGAAACAGGTTCTGTTTGGTTACTACAATTCAATTTATTAGACTGTTCAAGTTTGCCTTTGGACTTTTCCCCCATACCACAAGCTGGGTCGCGGTGCCCCTCATTAATCTGCACGTTGGTAGAAATCTGAGAAGAGGTCGGCTTGGTAAAATCCTCATTTCTCAGCTGGTACACCATGTTATCAGCTCGGTAGATCATGGTGGGCATGAGGCCATGACTCTCCGCGTCAAAAGGCCTCATGGGCTGATAGCCCACGATGATCTTAGGGAACTGCCAGTGGCCGGACTCCTCGGCCAAATGGTAGAGCATCTCCTCTCTAGTCTCGGCAGGGGGAGGCGCGGCAGGGCGTGGCTCAGGATGGTTGGAGTAGAAGGGTGCACTTTGGATTCTGCGTTGCGAGATGACGCCCTGCGAGGAGTTCATCCTCATGAAGGCGTTCTGATTTTGCTGATTCTCTCTGGAATAGAATCTGTCGTTGGGGTAGTCATCGGTGACGTGACTGTGGTAAGGGTTGGGGTACTGTCAGACGTGTTTGGTGGGACGCAGCTCGTAGGACGGGCCGGAGTAAGCGGGGCCCGAGTAGGCCCCCGCATACATGTCGCGCCCGCCGCTGCTGGCGTTCAGTGGCGCAGATGCTGCAAAAGTAAAAACACATGTTGATGTAACTAAGCAACCAGCCAAAATGTGGAAGCAATGGGAAACTACCACATAAAAAAGGCATCTTGAGAACCAGCAAAAGTGTTATTAGACTTTGCTGAAAACCAATCCCCAGGATTGAAACTTAACACAACACAATAATAGGTTACTTGTATTAACATTCATACAATTTCCCATGTTTTCCATAGTGTTAAACTTTCTTCAATTATCAAAACATTTTAGTGACCATTTCATTTTGTTTTTCAAATGACCTTTTCCTATTTCGTGATTTAATATTATAAAAATATCTAGAATAAGATTGGTTTTAAATTATATCATTTGAAAAAGTTTATATTAAGTGAATAAATTTTGTTGATAACAAATTATTAAAAATTATTGAAAGAAGAAAATGTAGCCATACAACATATTTACGTGTGATTTATTCCATATACCTTTGGGCTGCTGATACTGACTTCTCTGCGGTTGCTGCTGTGGCTGGCGGCTAGAGTGGTGCCCCCTCCTGGCCCCCGGGGCGGGAGCAGCAGCAGCAGCCGGAGCCGGCACGGAGCGCGCCCCTCCGCCTCCTCCCGGGGGATACTGAGAGCGCCGCATGCGACGGAGGGTATTCATCGGATGACGAAGTGTCTCCGACAATCGCCTGAAATGCATATTTCAAATTGATAAGAAAAAAAAGAGCTTGAAATAGCAGTATTATTATTTTGTTGAACAGCTATTTACATCATTATAGCACGAGCCAAATCGATGTAAATGTTTATTGATTATAATGATTCTCATGACATGTGACAGGTAGATAATCTATCGTCATTTTATTGTCACGTGAATTCTACATCAGACCGAAGACCATTTGAGAGTCACATTGTTTCGCTGGGAATCGAACCTGGGACCTTCGGTATGGTAGCAAGGTTGTCGAGTATATACATTATAGAGTTCTGGAGTATTCTAGTTAGGTGTAAGAGAAACTTCGAGCAGGCAAAAGAAGGATAAAAGTAGGATAAATGCAGAAGAAACGAAATAACTAAGAAGAATGTAGATAATATAATATTTGACAGGACAACAAATGAAGAAATATGGAAAGAATGTAAAGTAAATTGGTATTCATTAAAATTAAGAAAGGGTCATGAAGATGATTTGAACTTATGAAACAAATAAATGTGAATGAATGAAGAACTTGAGATTAATAGAAAATAAATCAAGGGGTTTCTAATGGGTAGGTGAAGCGTAATACAGAATTTCACTACAAGATTGATCACATAGCCTCTCCTCACCAACTCCTGTCCCACCTACAATCTGGTAAACCCTGTTACGTCGAGCAATCTGAGCCAAGACTGTGGTAATCATTCCCTATGGAAAATCAGATTGACAAACAAATGAGAAAAAGGAGGTCCGGGAATAAATCACCCAACCCGGATGTCATGTATTGGCAGCAGCAAGATACATCGACTACAGAAAACGCTGCAGTGCAGAAGGCAAGGGGAAACCACTGCACGATTTCTCTCTCGAAATCCATCAAATGAGGATGGACACAACCCTCAATCATGAGGAATACGATTAAGAAGAAGAAGAAATCAATTTAAAAAAGGCGGCCATGTTTAACCCTTAACGTACCGTGTTCAAAACAAAACGCTCGCTCCCATGTGGTAAATTCAGTTTACCGCTAACTTTATCTAAATATCAAGCATATGACTCGATGAATCAAAATATAAAATATAGAGAACTTTAATGTCTTTCGCAGAGATCGGGACAGCGACAATAGTCGCAGTCGCGGTGGCGGCTGCTTGTTGGCGGTCGAGAGGGGGGATGCGCTGAGGGCTGAGCGCGTCCCCAATCTTAAATCAGTCAATGAGGATCTCTGGGTGAAAATTATTTATGGGGTAAATCAAGTAACATATATATGTGTTACATATATACCACCGGGGTCTAATTGGGAAATTTATAACCGATTTTTTGATGCGATGCATACGAACTTCAATCTGATCGGAGGTAAAAATGTCATTGTGATGGGAGACTTTAACCTATACTCTGCCCATGGGTTCGACAATGTCCAGCGTGACTTGGAGTACCTATGCGCAGTGTTTGGGCTTGCACAACACAATGTTGTTTTGAACTCAGATTCCAGAACCTTGGATTTAATTTTGAGCAACATCAAATTGCAAGTTTCAAGATCAGTGTCTCCATTAGTCACTGAAGATGATCACCATCCCGCGCTAGAGTTTGAGTACTCTGGTAAAGATAATCCTGGTATTACCAGAGTACCGCGCCATAAAAAAGACATCTTCAGAGGATGGAACTTCAGCCAAGGTGATTTTCTGAAGCTATACCAGCTAATGAGTCAACTTGACTGGAGCGACCTGTACAGCTTGACCACCGTAAATGATGCCCTGCAACATTTTTATAGTATTATTTATGATTTGTTTGACTTGTGCTTTCCCAGAAAACGCATAAGCAATGGTGGGCGGAGATATCCGAGGTGGTTTTCCAGGGAAGTCATCGCGGACATTAAGACCAAACATGCACATCATGTGAAGTGGAAGGCTACTGGCTCTCGGAGTGAGTACGAGTTTTTCAGTCTGTACCGCTCGGTCGTGAAACGCAATGTTCGATCAGCCTTTCGAGCATATGTGAGCACCATTGAGGGAAATCTTATGGATGACCCCGGATCCTTCTGGAACTATGTGAAAAGTTTACGAAAGGATGGTGGCATCCTTAACACTATGATGCATGGGGATAGAGAGGTTGAGGGTGTAGATATAGCGAACGCATTCGCTAAGCACTTTCAATCTGTCTATAGCAATGTTCCCCCGCGGCTTAATTTCAATTCAGCGACTAATTTTAGTGCCAATTGCTGTGGTCATAGCTTTGCAATATCACACATAGATGCGAGTGATATTAAATCGTCCATCAAAGCTATGAAAAATTCGCACTCGGTTGGTCCTGATTTTCTTCCCATCTACTTCTTAAAAGGCTGCTCTGAGCTCTTATTATCTCCGCTGTATTTTCTATTTAACCTGTCGTTAAGTACAAATACTTTTCCTGATCTCTGGAAAATTTCCAGGATCAGTCCTATTTTCAAGAGCGGCGCAAAAGAGTCAGTCGAAAACTACAGACCTATAGCGATTCTGTCGGCTCCAGCCAAGCTATTTGAATCTATTTTGCACAAATTTATATCTCCCAAAGTCGACCCTCATATTATAACAGAACAACATGGATTCAGGAAGGGGCGCTCCCCTGAAACTAATCTCATGGTATTCACAGAATACATAACAAGGGCCTTGGATAATGGTCACCAAGTTGACTGTTCATATAATGATTTCTCAAAGGCCTTTGATACTGTGAACCATGACATTCTGATAGCAAAACTATCTCAAATTGGATTCTCTTCTCAGTTGATTATGTTTTTTATTAGTTACCTCGAGGGGAGAAAACAATTCGTCTCATACGGAATTTTTCAATCGGAACCTTTTCTTGTCAATTCAGGGGTACCACAAGGTTCAAACCTAGGGCCACTCCTCTTCACCATCTTCATAAATGATATTGCGAAGGTGATAAACTTCTCGCGATTTCTTTTATTTGCCGATGATCTGAAATTATTCCTAGAAATTAACAATCCCGACGACTGTCTTCGCCTCCAGTCTGACATTGATAATATTGTTAACTGGAGTCACAGTAATAAAATGTACTTCAATGTCTCTAAGTGCGCTATGCTATCGTTTACTAGAGCATTGAGAACTGTGTATTATAGATACACAATGAACAACCAGCAACTAACACACGTATCTACGATGAAGGATCTTGGGATCATTTATGAGAGTAGGCTGACTTTTCGTGCGCATATCGAGAGGATTTGTGACATTGCACTGAAGATGTTAGGCTTCATCATTCGGACCGGAAGAGTTTTCAGAAATCCCATTGTGCTCAGAGTCCTATACAACGCGTTGGTTCGGAGCAGACTCGAAAGTGGTTCTGTGATATGGAGTCCTCACGAGGCGAGATATTCCGTTATGCTGGAGAGAGTTCAGAAAAAATTTCTGAGGTATCTCTACATGAGGGAGTATGGTAGTTATCCGTGGCTCTATCCCACGGCATTTCTTTTAGGAATGCTCGGAACCAATTCTTTACAGCTTCGAAGAGATGGGCATCTCATAACCCATTTCTTTAAATTAATCAGGGGATATTTCGAGAACTCGGCCGTGCTAGAGGGTGTTGGTCTTTTTGTCCCTGATAGATTTCTCCGACAGCGACAGCACAGATTGTTTTACCAACCGGCCACCAGAACCAATCTTTATGTCCGGTGGTTAGAGCGATAGCGCAGCACAGCTATTTTATCGGGGAGAAATCGACGTCTTTTATATTAGTGAAGGTACGTTCAGGGGACAAATACTCTTGACTTTAGAAAGTATGTTGTCTTCCTAATGTCTTACCATCTCTAATGCGTTCCTGGTACTTTGTTGTATTTTTATAATATTTTTCCTGTACTCAATAGATGCCTTAAACATTTTCCTGTTTGTAATGTCTTTTGAGTTAATAAACTGATTTGTTTTGATTTGATTTGATTTGAAAATTTAATTTATGTCATCTTGTAGGGAATTTCATTAGGAATAGATCGATATCTATAACATACCTGGATTATTTGAAAAACATATCATTATTAATTTTTTTCTGGAACCATGCGATTTCTGATATGGAATGCGTCACAGCATACGAGCGACTGGACACCAAGTATAAACTTGTCTGCGCGCCGCGGCCGGCGGGGCGACGTATGATAAAGGCACCTAGGCAAAATGTATAGTACGTTCAAGACAACGAGTACGTATTAATATTTGTCCCTTTTGGTAAAGTGTTAATATTTTCACAGTTCTGATATTATTAAGTTGCGTGCTGCGTTTTCATCCACAGTCGGTATTATTACGTACCTATTGAAAAGGCCAGACATATAATTTATAATACGTTCAAAACAGCGAGTAAGTATTTGTCACTTTTGATAAAGTTGTAAATATTAGCAAAACAAATTCTACCTTAACACGAATGAAGGTGAGGGCAGTCTTAGAAAATATTTTTTTTTGGGATGAAGGAAGTAATTTTTTGCTTTTTTTTTTATTACGAAATATTGAGAACACTTCAATGGAGGATTACAATTTTTTTTATAATATTAGGGTCCATAGGTTTTAAGAAAATCAACTTTAAATTGGCAGTGGAAACTCAATTGACCACATGGCAACGCAACGGTTAAAAATCAAGAAAGTATACAAGCATGTGCGTCACGATATATGAATATAAAGAACACTATGCATATTAGGATTGAACACTGGCCATTCATCCTTTCTATCTATCCTTCCAGGGAAACGGTGTGATGGTTAGTTTGGAAAAATTGTTGATTTCAGTAGAATTTAAAATTATACCTAGCAGGTGGCTGCTTGGGGTTAGAGCTTGGAGTGTGCACGGCACAGCACTTGATGAAGAGCCCCATGCAGATGACAAACACCACGCCCAGAAGTAGCACGGCCCACCAGTTCTCCGTGACCCACTGGGCCACCGACAGGAGAGTCTTCCTGTTCAGGAGCAGGTTCTTCAACTTCACTAGAGGACCCTCGGCGTCCACTGCGCGGCACTTGAGGAACACATCACAGTAGCCCTGGAAATTTATTATTGTTAAAAACACATTATAAAAATATACACTACGATCGGACTGGAGAAGAGACTGCAGGTCTATAGCAAGGAAGAAGACATTGTAATTAATTTTTACAAAAAAAATACTTGTAGAATGCATTTGAAATATCCCAAGAACAAAAGCATAAAAGTGAAAATATCATTTTTATGAATCGTAAAATTTCACAATTTATAATGCTAGCTAAAATGGAGATACACATTTATTTTTACAATAATTTATTACAAAACATTAGTATAATTAGTCTGCTAGTATTAACATTTAAAATTTAGTATATAATAAAAACAAGAACATTACAACTGTTATTTTTTAAACTGGGGCTTATAAATAAAACAAGTAGGTCCTTGTATCGTGAAAATGAAAATAAAATGTTATTTTTATGTTTATGGCTTCAACCGGTTTCGGCGCTCGCTGCAATCTTCTAAGGTAAAGAGAGTTAATGATTTAGCAGTCAAAGCCTTTGTTACTCTGCCACGGAAGTTTTTATTAGTTATCATTGGATATTTGATTACCTGGAAGTTATCACAAGGAGACCCGGGCCGGAGGCTGATACCCCCTGTAGGCAGCCCCACGGCGTGTGCAAACTCGCTGGTGCTGCGACAGGTGGAGGGATCCGTCCCATTCTGGCACGCCAACTCGCAGAGCTTCCTCTTGTCGATGTTGGGGATAATCTGCGAGGTCAGGAAGCACTCCGACAGGTTCCACTCCAGGCAAATGGAGCCCGAGCACTCCCCCTTAATGCACAGTTGGGTACCTGAATATAATAAACATACAATTAATCCAAAAAAAATAATACATCGCGGTAAATCTGTATATGATAGTGTCAAATGCAAATATAAGAAGTGAATGCAGTGCGAATGAAAGTGTTATGAACAAAATAATGAAAGGGTCATTAACTCTAACAACTCCAATGTTGAGTGTGGCTTGTCATTGTCACGAACTCTAATGTCGAATTAGACTCTACATTAAAAATCAATTTAAAATTACCTAAAAGATATTAATTACCCATTCTACACTATTCCAATACAACCTTGATTTAGATTCCTTCTCCGTTTTATATATATATATATATATATATATATATATATATATATATATATATATATATATATATATATATATATATATATCAATTTAAAAAGGTGGTAAGTAAAATAATAATGATTAAGGAGTGCAAAGAGTTAAGATGGTTTGGACACATGGAAAGAATGAATGAAGAAAGATTGATAAAGAAATTATATTTTAACGAAGTAAATAGAACAAGAAATAGAAAGTGTTGAAAGTTTCCTTCAAATTAAATAAAAGAAGACCAAGGAAAACGTGGCGGGATCAAATTAATCAAATATTAAACGTTGGTCACATGACGAGTCGGAGAAATCGATGTGTGCATGATGTATAGTACAAATGTTGTAAAAGGGAGAGATGTATGTCAGAGACGATGTATTCTTTCTGCTTATACCTCCCGTGAGACTTAGCTAGTTAGTTTTACAATTAATACATGTAAACATATACCATTTATTATCACTATTTCGTAAACAATAATCCAATGACTTACTGAATATCATGAGTTTTTAGTATTTTTTTTGTACAAACCTAGAGAATTAACACATCGTTAGAGAGTAGATTCAAGCACTAATTAGCACACGTACAACTTAGTTAAAATAAAATGATAAAATTTAACTGTAAGTTTATTTCGAAGTGTGATAAAAATATGTCAAGTAAATTTACCGTGTCCGCAAAAGAGGTATTTATAACCTATTAGCCAGTCAACAGGTATTAATACCCTTCCAGCAGATAATATGTTAAGAACCGAAAAATAAGTTAAATTTTATTTGGAAATCGGTAAAAAATACTTTTTAGTAGAATTTAAAATACATAGTATTATCGATTAAATTTATTAATTTGGAATAATTTAAAACACTGTATAATCCACTTTCTTTATTAAATATGTAATAATATTATTTTATTCGTAAAAATATTTAATAAGGAAAGAGAATTATAGTGTTAAATTGTTCCAAATCAACAATGGAATTCCACAGTGAGTTCCAAGATGACTCCCGAATGAAATCAAATTTAAATAATCATTGTGCCAAAAAGTGCATCTCGCACATTCAGTTGACAATCTCTGTTTATGCGCGAACAATTGAATTTTTTCCAAATTAGTTACAGATGGTATCATTTCTTGTATTTTATTTTGTATTTTGAAAAACATCATAGCAGCTAAAAGGTTAAATAATCTTTTGAACATCAGAATTTTACCATTATTGCATCTAGTTTTATCTGCCATGGGGCGAGGGCTGGGGCACTCGGGGCTACGTCCGTCACAGGAGGAGGACAGGGCGCAGTCACTCTGCGAGCGGCACACGGCGCGGTGCGAGGACGGCACGAAGCGGCACGTGTCCGACTGGCAACATGGTCCCTGCGATGGGCTGCGGGGTACACACAAACAGGAGATTCAGAAAAAAAAATATTACAATGGGATATGTATGGCTATACGTATTGATTAAGAAGTTTTAGCAAAAAATATATAATAAATCTATTATATTATTAAAAAAAAAAATGACAAAAAATGTATACAAGATGAGGCTGTGTGTTAATGTTAAATTACTTTAAAGTGAAAGTTTTTAATATATGTGTTTTTTAGCACCTATAAAGAAAAACATGAATACAAGCACAGAAAAAAATCATAAAAATTACATCAATTTTTAAATTGCCCGTAAAACACATTTTTCAAAAAAGTGTTTAAGGGTTTAAATTGGCTGGTTAGATAAATAAAAGTTTCAAAAGATGCAAAGTAAAATGTTTGCCGTGAACAGGATAGAATAAAATTTTGGAAATGATATTTTAACCACACACCATATAACCCAATTGGGTTTTAAAAAAAAAATTAAACAAAAAAAAAAAATAAATAAATACTATTATAATAAAACATTACCTGCACTGAGTATTATATCTCCTGTTACAGCCTTTGGCCGACTCGTTCTTTAAGCGATCTAACTCGCTGAGTATCCTTGGATAGCAGCACTTATCCTGACATTCATCATCATCGTAACCTGAGAATAAACAAAAGCATCAAATAAGTCAAGAGTGGTTTTTTCAGAGCCAATTTTGATTCTTCCTTAATTTTTTAAAAGCTCATGAAAGTAGGTATTCGGTAATGAACCATGCACTCTGTTTATAATGTAATTTTTTTTAAAAGATAATGTGGTTTTTCATTTGTTGTTAGTGGATTTTTGATCGGAACCATGCATATACTGAGATATATAAGAGCTAAATTAGATAACTAAAATGCACAATTTTTAAAATTAAAATATAATATTTAACTAGTAATTTATATGCATTAAAAACTGTAACGATAAACTTTATTTACACTAACACATTATTTTCAGGGGTATCAGCACATTTATAGGTGCTATTTTGAGGTATTTATTATATATAGTGCAAAATTGCAACATTGTTTTTAAAATGTTAGACCTTTTTATCGAACGTTTTCGATATTTTGTGATGAAAGTTTATGTGAAGTATTCAACAAAACTGGTGACACGTGAAGTATGTGTTGTTAGATACATTGGTATTCGTCAATTAAAAAAAAACATATAAAAAACAAAATACATGTTCCCTGCAAACTTGTCTAATGAAACTTGAGACTGCTGCAAAGATAATAAACATTGAGATACATAATCATTCAGTCCACTTATGATTATATTATTGTGCCACACAATTTTTTTTATATAATTAAAAATAATATGAATTTTGTGGTATATCTATTTGATACTTCTACAAAAAATTCAAGTTTGTTGCATCACTTACACATTGAATATAATCTCCGTCTGAATTGAGATAATGTGACCTACAAACACTTCCAGTTCAACTACCCTTATGAGCTTAAAATATTTATGACACTGTTGATAGTCTGATTACTGCACAGTGTAGCGTTATCAAATTGAAATTACTACAACTTAGAAACATGATGTGTATTTAAATCCATATTTATATTATATGTCCCACAAATAACCAACAGAACGAAGATTAAAAAAACATATTTATAGGTGTCTTGATAACAATGTGTTCAGACATGACATAAATTATTTATTTAGATAATCCTTTGGCAGAAATGCTGTGATACTTCAACATTATTAAATGTTTTAATTTTGAAACACAGTTATAAAAGTGTCTTATGAGATTATCGCGACACCCGTTTCACCAACCTATGTTGGCATCATCATGACAACCAAAGAGTTGACTTTTACTTGTCTGTTGACTTGATGATACCAACATAGGTTGGGGGAAACAGCTGTTGCGACAATCTCATAAAAATAAATTGTGATACGTATAATAAGAGTGTTTCAAAATTAAATTATTTATTTATTTTGAGACAGCAATATCCACTCACCGCAATCACACTCTTCACCCGCTTCAACGATTTTGTTGCCACAGAATGCGCCAGCGCTGGCCGTGAAGCAGTTCCTCTTCTTATTGTCCACCATGGCGTCTAAAACATTGGATATATTGCCCACAGAACAGGCGGAGAATTTGCTGTTATTGGGCCGGTCCCCGCTTGTGGCCGAGGCAAACATTATGAAGTTGCCATTTGGCCCACCCGGCCGACACTCGTTAGGGTAGTCATGCTGCAAAAACATAACCATAAAATTGAACGTTTGATATAGTAAATATATAATTTGATTCAAGTCTGAATAATGTCATATATTCATCAGTGTGGACACAATTAAAAAAAAATAATAACAATAATTCCTACTTACTGGAGAGCCGAAATTGTGACCTATTTCGTGTGCCAGAGTCAACTGGCTAACTTTGGGTGGGACCCTACTATTGTAGTTAACAAAAGTAATGATCCCTGTATTCAAAGAACGTTTGGTACTTTGATACATCCCCCCTATCGTCTCAGTGTATGTCTTATACTTCTCGCATATCCCACCAGATGCACCGCTCGCGGACGCGACCCACGCAAGACCTGAAACATGCCAACATTAAAATCCATGCTTTTGTATACTTCCATAATATGTATTAGTAGTAAGTATTATTAAAAAAAACTAACTAACTAACCATCATGCTGTCTCTCCGAAGGGGTAGGCAGAAAGAATGGACTGCCATACTTTTCTTTCCTGATATATTTCTCTTGTTTCCTCAACATTCATACATCGTGCATGCATACGCATCGATTTCTCCGACTCCTCACGTGGCCGACATTCAATATTTGATTACTTTGATCGTGCCACGTTTTCCTTGGTCTTCCTCTATTTCTAGTTCCATATACTTTTTTCACCATTCTTTTTTCATTCATTCTTTGCATGTGTCCAAACCATATTAATGATAAATATTATTAAACAATAGTAAAATATTCTTTGACTTACCTAAGGTCCCACCGGTGAAATCTCTATAAGTGAAGACATACGCGAGACAAAAATCTTCATGATTGCCAAGGGAATGGAGATTTAAAAAGTTGGATACATCTATGTTCTCCAAACAGAATTGATTAGATTCACCCGGAAAATGATGAGAATTACATGCAGAATCATCATCAATCTATAAGGAGAAAGCAAAATATTATAGTACATTGTTTAGATAATTTATTTATTAAATCAATGATAATCCCGTGTAAGGGGCTAAAACTTAAGGTGCTTTGCTTTAGGGTATAATGAATAAAAATAGGTCTGTAGTAAAGACAAGAAGATTTTAATAACCTGTTTATTTACTAACAAAAACAAAAGTCGTACTGATAAGAATGATCTAAGTGATAATCTATAAAAAAGTTTTAATAATAAAGTGAAGCTTATGCCATGTTCGTTATGCCATTAAAATAATTCCTAATTATAATTTTATTTTTTGTTTGATTAATTTTAAGGAAATTTCCATTTTTCAAAGCTATTATACATTAAAATGTTGATGTAGAATAATAATGATTTATAAATATGTAAGAAACCTTTATTCTCTGAACTTCAAATTTAATGTTACGGTGCTCAATTCTTCCATCGAACTTTGTGTCACGATATATGTAGTTGACCGCAGTCACATGATGCGCTATGAGTGACAAGATCTCTTCTCTCGTCTTCTCATCAATTTCGGCTTTCTTGTTATAATCCCGATGCTGCAGGGAAAATAATACACGTTAAATACATACTAGATAAGAAAAATAATTAGAAGGGAATTATTTTTTGATGATGCCAAAATATATTACAAAATATATACCATTATATAACATAAAGATTTTTAATTTTAATATGACAATTTATACACCATTCTGTGGACTATCAGATTTTAAAACATATTGGACATGGTTGGTGTACTGCTATTTGTCTACTTACGACCCATGCGACTAATGACTGTTCGACTTTACGATCACAATCCGAAAATTGAATATCATGAAATTATATAGAGTACTAGGAATATATTGAGTACTAGGAATAATCATATATTGAAATTATATAGAGTACTAGGAATGCCTCCCTAGAACGGGTTACCCCAGTTGGGAGGTATTAAAACCATGTACTTGGTAAATGTTCAATAAATAAATAAATAAAATAAACATCTTCTGAATATTACATAGATTGCTCAGGGGTTATTTCGAGAACTCGGCCGTGCTGGAGGGTGTTCGGCTTTTTGCCCCTGATAGGTATCTCTGACAGTGACAGCATAGATTGTTTTACCTACCGGCCGCCAGAACCAACCTGCCTCTGGTGACACCGGTGGGAAGAGCAATTCATTTATTTAAACGCGGTCTCCTCGGAGATCGACGTCTTTCATATTAGTGAAAGTACTTTCAGAAGGCAAATACTCCTAATTTTGGAGAGTATCCTGTGTTCCTAATGTCGAACCATCTCTCATGCGTTTCTGGTAGTATACTATACACAATATATTATTTTACCTGTTCTCAATAGATGCCTTAAAAATTAATTTTGTAATGTCTATTGATGAAATAAACTGACTTGATTTGAATAAACTTCTGGCACATTTTGAAGAAATGGACAAAATATTGAACGATTCGTAAGGATTGAACAGATGACAGACGATGTGTTTCACCCATATCGTGGAATATAAAAGGATAAGAAGAAACAAACGATCCAGACAAAGATCACTATATTTATGCAAAAAAAAAAAATACAATCGACCAATAATAAATTTCCATTTATTTTCATAATTTTATATGTTTTTTGAATTTAATATTAAACCATTTTTACCATAGTATAATAAACTTATTTGTAACAAATGAAAAAAAATATTGCATGATCCGATTAATGACCAGATCGACTATTTGCCGGAACCGATCGCGGTCGTATGTCGACGATTAACAGTAGTGCGTATATTAATTTATTATGATTAGTTAAAGTTATAGTTGTACTTACATCTGGAAAGCCTTCCCTTATGTGCCTCCAGATGAGGGGATCAGTTTGTATATACAGGGAGCAGGTATTCCTATTATCCTCCTTGGGGCGAGTCGCTCTCCTCTGTCGGCTGTGCGGCTGGTTGGCCTCCCAGGAGTATTTAGAGTACCTGCCCATCGTGGCTGCATCTCCGGCCGCATCAAAGTCAAAACTGGAAAAACAGCAAGCTTTATAATAAAATCACAACATAATTAACTCTTTGCCTGCTAAGACTCATTTTATTCAGATCAATAAGCCCTGTGCATCAGAATCTCGAGTGTGTGTTTATTCATACTATGATGTTTCAAGATGATATAATAAATTATTACTATAATGATTTGCTTGGTAAGAAAAGATCATTTTATTAAAAATGCATCGACAAATAATGTGAAGTGAAGTGATTACTAATAGAGTAATGTATGCATAGCAGCGATCTAAAGGTCCATTTACACTGGACAGTCATCAGCCGATACCGACACCTCATGATAAAAATAGCCTTGAATCTCACTGATTCCTTATCTCAAATGCTATAATAAAATCGCCGTGGGGGGTTGCCGAAGAAAGTACCTACCTACATAAAATTGACACTTAATAAAAATGATCAATATTTTTCAGGATGTGTTTCCTACAGTATATATATTTTTTTACAGAATACACATTCAAATTCGTAGAGAAGGCGATTATCTCGGAATTTAAATATTATATGAACCGAATCGGCATTAATTAAAAGTAACTAGACACCATCAAAACAAACAATTATTTGCTCAATGCAAATGCATGACGTGTCAGTATCGTCCGTATCCGCTGATGACTTTCCAGTTTAAATGGATCTTTAGGGTGTCTCTCATTTTGCTGCACAATTATTAGGCCTTCTGAATCACTATCTATTTTTTTATAAAACAGTTTTAAAACCATTATATCCTCATAATTTTGCATGCAACATTTGATACTCTATCATATACAACTTTTACCACACATATGTTTAAAAGATCACATATTACTTTCATCCTTCTTTGGCCAGTTTCATGCTCCACTTCCATACATAAGGGTTCATACATAAAAGCTAAGATGGTGTTTCATTTACTACTACTACTTCTCGGCGCTACATCCCGGTGTGGAACTTGCCTTCCTCCACAACACTCTTCCCTGGCCATCTCTCTCCATTTCCCAGCTCTTTCCATTTTCTCCCAGTCTTTGTCTTTTTTAAATACAACATGATTAATAATTAAGAAAACAACAGTTTATTAGAATGTTCAGAATTTCGAAATAAAAAGCGGGACTTCAAATAAACAATAATCCAGCTAATTATTTTAGAAGAGGGCATATCTAAATATGTAGTCAATGGACTGACCCATTGTAGAGGTTTCCCTTGACATCGTTGTTCCTGATGGTGTTAGAGAGGGGTGGTTTGCGGGAGCCGGTAGAGCGGGTGGGTGGTTCCTCATCATCCACAGCAGAGTTCTGTATCTTCTCCATCCATTGGACCACGTCCTCGTTTATACCGCAGCCGCCCACATGGCCTGGAATAACAGAAAACAATAAGATAAATATATATATTCTATGTATCATATGATACAAGGAAATAAACAAACACAAAACTTAATATTGTATAATGAAGCAATATTATCAAATAGAGTCATATTTTACCTGTTTAATATATCTTATATTAAACCATTAGTTAAAAATATTTAAAATAAATTGTACAAGATGGATACCTCTCAAATCTATAATATTTTGATAATTAAATAAATATTTTTTTAATTCGATTTCATCAAACGCATGTTTCATATTGAAACATATGTGATCATGAATAATAATTTAATATAACATTGAATAATTATTTCGAATTATAAAAATATTCTTGTTAAGTTAAATTTATTCTTCCAGAAATGTTATTCAAATTTTACTCCTCACATAAAATAAAGATAGAAATAAGTAAGAAAAAACGAAGAATGATCGCGTTTCTATTAATTATATCCTTTTCAATTTAAAGTTATATAAACAAGTTTTAAAAAATATTTCTTTTTTAATAAATGACAGACTAACAGTTGATAAATCTTCTGAAACGTGATTAGAAACTATCATATGCAAATCGAAAATGAATGAAGAAGAAGATAAAGACAATTTTTATATAGCGCCATTATCATGATACATTCACTTCAAGTGTCCCTGAAAAATCTTTGTCGTAACTTTGATAAAGTCACATAGAAATTATAGTAAAGAAGAAAAATATGAAACTAGGTCAATAAAGTGGTTTCAATTATTGTTTGTTCAAAGTTTAAATAGAAAATACAAGAAAGAAGAATAAGAAAAAGCCGAGTTTAAAAAATACGAGTTCATATAAAATATAATATTATGTATTTAACAATTGCGTATTTTGACAAGGAGGTGAAATTCTTAGCAAATAAAAACGAAGTTCAAATGTCTCATGTCGTAAAAGTATCGATATATTGTAGATAAGGAAAATCGTTAAAAAAGAACAATAAAAGAAACACGTGATTTCGAAATTATAAATAACAAAGAAAAGTATAATTGAATATGTGTACTATAACACAATTGTTAACAAACATCAGATATTTTCTTTTTTTTAGAGAAATGAATTTTAAATAATTTTGCGGCTAGATAGAATAGCGTGAAACTGTGATCAAAATGATATATCTCTTGCTAGTAGGGATACTAAGATAATAAAAATATATACCGACAATAAACAATCCTAATATGAATAATACAAATACAGTGGGATGACCCAACACCGAAAAGCCTGACGATGTTCTATTAGGAGAGCCGACCCCAAATAAATGGGAAATGGCTAGGGAAACGAAGAAGAAGAAGAAGCATAGAGAACAGCGTGAGTAATAGTCCCACCGGTAGCGCAGGTGACCTTTTAAAGGTGGTTAGATTATTAAAGACGATTCGAAATATCGAAATATCTAATCAATGATTTTTTGACACGATATCATATTTATCAGCATACATTTTTCAATTGTTCCAATGACAATTTGAATAATTTCTACAATAATATTTTAAAGTTCTTGCTGGTGTTGGATTGTTTTAAGTGCCTAATTACAGTTAATTAAAAAAAACGTGGATACGTGGAGTAATAAATTATATTAAATTAAATTCAAAATTCATAATTTGATAACATTTTGAAGTTCTTGCTAGAGTTGAATTGTTTTAAGTGCCTAATTACAGTTGTTTAAAAGAACGGTGGACACGTGGAATATAAATGAAATAAACACAAAGTCCGGATCGTCCTGCTGAAAACCTGTGCACCATCTAAAATAACATTATGTGTTTTATTATTTGTATTTTGTTATTTAATTGTATATCATTGTAGTTTATAATATTTGTTTTAGATATATTTTGTGGACGTTGGACGATCGAAGTGTACGCGGGAGATGCCTGTTGGTGGCGATGAGGTTCTCAACCCATCACAGCGCGTCTCCCGCGGGGGCAAAAAGAGAAGGATGGAGTGCCGCATTGGTCAAAGTGTGGCAGTCCATTATTTCTGCCTACCCCTTCGGGGAGACGGCGTGGTAATAAATTATCATTTTTAATGCAAAAATAAATAAAAAGGTTGCAATTTAAATGTAAAAGTATCAAGTGGACAGAATGTAAGAACGAACCGAGTATTTGAGGACAATGCAAGTTGTGGGGTTGGCGATGGCAATATTTTAGAAATAACTCGGACACAATTTTACTGGAGAGAAAAAAGTTTCAAAATAAAATATTTCAGCTTTTCATTAATCAAACTTTGAGAATCATTATCAAATTAAAAGAAAGTGCCTTAACTATGACATGTAATCTGAATTTTCAGTTTGAAGTTTTTTGTTAAATTAATTATACAGAACTTTTCAGATGGCATACCTACAAGTAAGAGATTTATCCATTCGCCACATCAAAGATTATATTATTTTGAGAGTTTTGTGGCACAGACTACAAAATATGTATTTTTAAAAATAAAACCTTTTGTCATCACAACAACGACACGGCAGAGAGAATGGGCCGCCACACTACTCCATCCTGACACATCTATCTAGCTTTCTCCACATTCATACAACGAGTCATACACGCACGTTGATTGTTTCGACTTCTAACATGGCCGACCTTTCAAATTGGATAAACGTGGTCATGTCATGTCTTCCTCGAGTCCGTATTATTTTAAAATCGTTAACGTATACTTTCTTAACCATTCATTATTCTTCCACGTGTTCCAAATGTCCAAACTAATGCAAATCTATATTCTTTCCTATCATCATACTAAAGACAACAACAAACCATCACGCCGTTTCCCGCAGGGTTAGGCAGAGATAATGGACCACTACACTACTCTATCCCCTGACATACCTCTCTAGCTTCCTCCACATTCATACAGCGAGTCATACACTTTCTTATATATTCTTTCTTCACCCATGCGCTCCATATGTCCGAACCAACGCAGCGATCCTTTCATTATTTTGTTCATAATACCTTCTTTCGCTCTACATTCCTTTCTAATATCAGCATTTGAGATTCTGTCGTATATCGTTCTACCACACATACGTCTTAGGGACCTAATACAGATATATACGATATATATAAAAAAGCAAAGACAATGAATGATATGAATTCAATCAATGTAATTTCCATACAGCGATCGAATCTAATAATTAATTAGATAACTGATGAAGCCATCACAATTTGAAGGGTATAAAACTTCCATCGGGCGGCCCTCGCAGAACCCGGAACAAAAGAGAATTAGAAACATTAACCGAAAACCGAAAGTTCTCCATTGAGATGAGCCAATTCCTCCCGCGGCGGGAGTTCACCGCCTGCAATTAGTCTCATTTACCGAAATCTGATTTTAATTGCGTCAATTAAGGCGCGTCGACACACCGCCCGCTGTTCTCCGTCCTCCGCCATCTTGATTCGATACTGTGTGACGCCGACCGATCAATTTAGGGAATTAGGGGATTGCCTCTGCATAATGTTTGGCAGTTCTGACCTACTTGAATGTAATAATTTACACAGCTACATGTGATGCTGTGGTGTCAGACTGCTTACAACTCGGCTGGTAATGTACACGAACTACGGGACCTCGCTAATAATAATGCAAGATGTGGTCGTGTCACTTACCATAAATTAATATACATCACATTAATATCTAAGCACTCGGAACATATCTGCCTATGTACAGTTTATCATCTCCACAAGATATTTGTTTAACAATAGCTATCCTATCCTAAGGATTGATTGTATCTCAATAGAGACAAATATGTAAATTGTTTTTTGGAAACAGAATATGGTGGTCGAGGCGTTTACAGGACTTATGACCTGTCATTGGTTGGGTTAAGCGATCGCTTTATGTTAACAACATTCCCCATTCCACCCTTCTTACGACCACCACGTCTGACACATTTTTTGGAAGTTGTGTATATGCTACTCTGTTGCACCACACTTCACATGTTTTTATTTCAATCTACACTAGCGCCATCCTAATTTACAGTATAGAGACAACCGCCCAAACAGAAAAAAAAGTGTCCACAAATTAAAAAGCACACAACGATCCATGGAGAGGCAAATGCTCGGCGTGAATCTCTGAGACAAAATAAAAAAATGAAGAAATAAGAGGCCGAACCAAAGTTGCCGACATCATGGATCGTACAGCTAAATTAAGGTGGCAGTGGGCTGGACATATAGAAAGACAGGGCAGTACCCGATGGACATCCAGCCAATAATGCCAGTGGAAAGAAACAAAAGAAAGTTGGTTGGTTTTTATTTTTTAAATAGTGACTTACAAATAATGAACTAAAAGTAACGATACAATTTTACATGTTTAGATATCCAATTATTAATTTAAATTGAATAATAACCTACGTGTTGTAGAAAACTTTTTGAAAATGTGATGCTCCTATTTAATTAGGCGACGAATTTACATACTGATTGCCCGCCAAAAATAATAAAAAAAACGAATATTTTCATCAACTTTAAGAACACGCGTTGAAAGTTAGAAACGCGTGGGTACAGGGAACGTGCTTCCCATTAAAAGTTACTCGACAAGAAAAAATAAGTATCTACGTAAATACTCGTATAGGCCTTCCTAAAAATGTGCTGATATAATAGTTATCATTTTAGGATTGGCTTATATTGAAGAGGATTATTCAATTACATATACAATATTATAAAACAGGGTTTTCTAAAGAAAGCGATCTCGTCCTCTGTCGGGCATTGAAACAAAAGTTGTAGGACATAGTTGGGATTAAAGAAAAAAAAAATTGGAATAGGTACTATCGTCCTTCAAATAAAGATCACATTGATTGTTGAAACTTCTACTTCTCCAATGACACAACAATTCCCTTCAATTCTCTCTGACAACCGCTGCAACCCTCCAGTTAGACACTTCTAGTAGTTGGGATTCATCATTTTTTATGTAGCTTTTTAAGATTGAGAATAATTACATATTTTTCAGAAAAGGGGACGGTATGTTGAAATAGTTTGGGAACCTATGGTTTCAAAGATTTGTTTGCTAAGCAGCTAATTAGATGATACTATAAAACAATGTAGGGATCAAATATCCAAAATAAATTAAACTGAAATCAAAAACTAGGTGCCACAAATTCTCGAAAGGGCAGAATGTATAATGATGCTTCGAGTGTGTACACAATTATAGGGTATATATAATATAATATATACATATAATATCACACTAATGGAGACGAATAATCTGTGTGTGATATGTACGCGTGTATACGTAGGGAATATCTTCACTTTGCCTAACCACATTTACACTCCATTTTCCAATTTTCCAACGCCATCTTTCGAAGGCTAAAAGTACCGAGCCGCGCTGGTACTAGGTGTGCGCTTAATATTATGTAAAGTAGAGATTATAACACTATGACGAATTCACAAACGCAGACGGTCTGAATATTTAGCAGTTTAAACTTAACGAAAAACAAACAGAAAGAAAGAAAGTGCCTCCGGTAATGTTGCAAGATTTAAATATTATTCAACAAACACATCATACAATTCTAGGACAAGTAGATGAACTAGCATTTTTGGGAAGCATGTTTATAAAATAATTAGCGTGTGAAGAGGAATATTGATAGGGTTATTGCAGACAACAAGGTTAATGATACGCTAAAAATTAACACCACAAACAAAATTAACATAGCATGGTACAAATGTGTCCTTGTGCCAATACTCATGTATAGAAGTGTGGAACTAGCAAACGAAGGAACTATAACAATAAGTTAAGAAAAAATACGATTTTTTGTTTCTTGAACAATGATTCTAAAATCTTATTCTTCTTCTTCTTCTTCTTCCTTGTTGTAGACCTATGTGGTCTGTCCTCCAGAGTGTTGCTCCTCCTGTGAGGTAGACTCCCAGCTGTCCTTCCATCTTTAAGGAGGTCTTCCACGAGGACGAGCCCCATAAGGATGATTATGCAATGCAATATAGGGGAGTCTGGTGGTGTCCATTCTTTAAACGTGCCCGTACCAGTCCCTTTTTCGCTGTCTGCTCCATCTTATAATATCCTCAACCTCACATATCTTTCTTATTCTGGTGTTCCTCATGCGATCTCTCAGTGTCTTGCCTGCTATCGTCCTCAGCGTCTTCATTTCGGAAGTGATTAGCAGCCTACATAAGTTTCGCCTTTCTAAGGCACTCTCAAATGATAGTGCCTTAGAAAAGCGAAACATGTACATAATTCCCATAAATTATAATAAAACTTCTAGAAAACACACGGTTTCATTCATATTGATTATAAAAATAAGATCTTTCAGATAAATTAATGTGATAAATTTGGAAAACTATTACTAAGATGTTTACTAAAATTACCACTAAGATATTTATAATGGGGAAGATCGTATGCATATGAATAGAACACAAAACCGAAGAAGACCGAAGAAAATAAGGGAACAACAAAATCAATTAAAATTCATGTCAGAATTCAGAAATATCGACGTGTACAAATTGACGTGGCTGCGTGATGTCCCCATGGTTGTTCAATCTGTATATGGACAAGTGTATGAAAGAAATTAAAGGTATAAATGCTGGTGCTAAGATGAGTGATCCGTCTGTAAATTGTCTGCTTTGCGCGGACGAATTACAAGTCTTGGTGTCGAGAATGTATGAGGTATGCAAGTCAAATGATTTAATGATGAATCTCGGAAAGTCAATGGTGATGGTTTTTGGAAGGGAACAGCAAATGCCAGTTTGTATTATATGTGTGAACGAAGAGAACTTGGAACAGGTGAGGAAATTTGTGTATTTAGGTAGTATGTTCACAGCAGATGGCCGAACAGATAGTGACGTCGAAAGAAGGGTTGGTGCGGGTAACAAAGTGATGGAGCTTTAAAAATAGTTAATGGAAACAAGAATTTATCAATGAAAGCGAAAACTGCCGTTCACAATGGAGTTCTGGTCCCAACCCTAATGTATGGAAGTGAAACATGGAACTGGCAGAAGAAGGATGAGAGCAAAATAAATGCGGTAGAGATGAGGTCCCTAAGACGTATGTGCGGTAGAACGATATATGACAGAATCTCAAATGCTGATGATATAAGAAAGGAATGTAGAGCGGAAGAAGGTATTATGAACAAAATTATGAAAGGATCGCTGCGTTGGTTCGGGCATATGGAACGCATGGATGGAGAAAGAATGGTTAAGAAAGTATACGTTAATGATGTAAATGGGGTACGGAGGCGAGGCAGACCGAGGAAAACATGGCATGACCAAATTAATCAAATTTAAAAGGTTGGTCATGTTAGAAGTCTGAGGAATCGACGTGCGTGTATGACTCGTTGTATGAATGTGGAGGACGCTAGAGAGGTTTGCCAGGATAGAGTAGTGTGGTGGTCCATTCTTTCTGCCTACCCCTACGGGGAAACGGCGTGATGGTTTGTTTGTTTTACAAATTATACACTGTGTGAATGAAGAAGAGACTACAGAAGTAATAAAATTCAGTATATAGGAGTGTCACTCAATCATCTCTGCCTACGTCGTGATGGTTGAGTAGTTAGTTAAGAATCTCTAGAATAATATTATTTGAAGAACCTAGTAAATATTTTACTGTTTAAGTAAATAAATTCATGCATACACGGACAGTTTAGTCATTTGAAAAGAAAGTACTTAATCGTTAAGAAGCGGGGTAAAAACGAGTTAAATTGTGCGAATATAATAGACGAGCTCTATAGGGAGGCAGTAAATGTATTTCTGCTGAAAATTATAATAATACAAGCGTTTATACTGGCAACTGTCTATCATAAAGGAGAAGAAACGGTTACAGTCTCGTCTTATAGATGGATATTTTGATATATTCCTAATTGTGTATTCTCAAACAAAATATTAATAATAATTTATTTTTAAATGTTTACGAGTGTATTTAACGAAAATCGTAAGTACTGTTTTTTTTAAATACTTTTTAAACCAAAATATATGTGTACCTACATATTATTAATGCAATCCATATTGAATAATATATTTTTATTCCTTCGACAAGCTAAGTATTATTCTGACCGGTTTCGTCAACGATTTTTTTTTTGAAGAAGGAAATTAATGTACTAATTAAAGACGAGATTTTTTTTGCAACAGTCATTTATTTTCAAAATACTCAAAAAATGGAAATTTATATTTCTTCATATTATCATCATTGACACCGGTGTTGGCATTAATTTTAGCATAAGTTAGTGCGCTCTCACTCGCACTTTGTTTTAACACGATTTAAACTGGATATAAACCAAGAACGATAAACTGTCAAAGGGACCAACAGAAATACGCTTTCTTAGAAACACAACTTTAGTCACGTAGCAATAGATACAAGAGGGAAAAATAATTTTAGCTCGTAAATATACAAGGCGTCAAAAACAAATCCGATCATTACACAAGAAAACACCCCGGACGAGCAAGTCCACAGCTTGAGGACGATAATGTCAAGAAACGACAAACTAATTTGTTTCGCAATGAAACTGGTATCCCAAACTAATTGAACAAATCTTCGGCTTCTGGGATTACGCGGGCTATAAAAAAAACCGTTGGCCAACAGCTAACTTTCCGTGTAAATTTGCACTTAGTTTTACGGCCGGGGGTCCTGCCCGGCCCGGGGCCGTATCAGCACGCCTAGGAATGTTTAATAATGTAGACCTTTAAGACTGTTTGTCACATTTTTAGTTGGTAATCAGATTAATTAATTGCCGCCCGAACGCGATAATAGCCGAAGACTTGGGAGTATTTACGAGTTAAAGAAACGCGATCGCCCTATCGATTTTACGGACCAGCCTCTCTCTATCGCGAGACGGTAAGAATCCAAATGTAATTCACTAATAATTCACTAGCGGTAAAAAAACTAAAAAAAGTGAATTAATAAAAATGCAAATAATGCCTGAATTAGACGGACTGCGCAATGCTAGTAAAAAAATATAACATGGCAATTTCTAGTTATTTCTAGAAATATGAGGCTGAAGATACTGTAAGATGGAGTAGACAACGAAGGAGGTCATGTACAAAGAATGGACACCATCAGACTCCCCTATATTAGACTATATAATCAGCCTAACGGAACTCGTCCTCGTGGAATACCTCTTACAACGATGAAAGAACAAAGTTGGACAAAGCTACGAATTCACCTCACAGCAGGAACAACGCTCTAAATGACGTTTTTAATTTTTTTTACATTTGACCGGATTTTTTGTCGGTTATATCCGAAGTTCGTATAGAGGTCCGTTATATCGAGGTTTTACTGTATAAATATAACAATTACACAATATAAACTATTGTTTTTAAAGCCTCTAGGACAAATATGGTTTTAAAAAATCTGATATATAAAAAGTGCATCTTTTTGTATACATAATCGGTATTTGAAATTGATTGAAAAACTCAGAAGTTTTTTTAATTTTTATAAAAAAAATACTGCGTGAATAATAAAAATTATGTAAATTACTATGTAAAAGACTTCGGATTAAAATAACGAACTCACTGAAATAAAGGAAACTAATTAAAGATAAAAACGATGGATTGATGATGATTGATTAGGATTGATGAGGTATTGATAAATTGAATGGATTCACAAGAAAATATATTGTAGTATAAAAATAATTTTATAAAACAAAAATAATTTAACAATAGAAAAAAACACATTTGAAATCAGAAAACATTTTTTATAAAAAAAAAACGGAAACTCAAATATCAGGATATCATAGGCACGAAGATGCAAGCTAATAATACGGTGTATGGAAAAGTAATATTATTTATACGACTATATTTTGTTACAGGTCCTGCTTATATAATACTACACATACCCCCTCTTACTGCCTCACATTCTCCTGTGCGCCTATATCGGCTTAGATGAAGGGCGACACCCGAGGGTAGATATTATCCCACCGTCATTTTCCATATGGAAAAATGGAAATTTCGCGTAAAGAAAAGCAATACATCGGAGAGCTCTTTATCCAGCGACCTTTATGTATCGAATGTCACAAAAACAGTGAAAACGTTTCATCAATATATCGAGATAATGCCAAACAAATCTAGAAAATTGAAATAAGAAAAGAAAAAAATGCTTAAATATTCTCCCAATTGAAGGCTGGTTATTACAAAGGTGAGTGGTTTAAACATAAAGCAGAGAAAGAAAGCAAAAACTGTGTTTTGATCCATATATAATGTACCACGGATGGCATATTTAAGGTGACGTTTGAACTACACTATATTATCCAATCACTTTGCACCTTTGGACAGTTATTGGCCTTTATGTTTAACACCAATTGGGCTGAAAACTCATTTTACCTTATTTTGATACTTGGCACCTTTGTAATGTCCAGTCGTCAATTAATGAAATGAGGCTTCGTGAATACAAAAAAAAATGAGAAAACAAAAAAAATGTTGATACAAAATTTCTTAACTAACTAACTAACCATCACGCCGCCTCCCCGAAAGGGTAGGCAGAAAGAATGGACTGTCACACTTTTACTGATGCGGCACTCCATCCTTCTCTTTTCGCTCCGCGGGAGACGCGGTATGATGGGTTGCGAACCTCATCGCCACATACAAAATTTCTTTATTATTATATATTTTTTTAGTGTGCTTCTGCTTGTGTTTAACGTCAACCGGTTTCAAGTAACAACTAATAAATATATAACAATAAAGAACTATAGTAAATATATAATAATAAATAAATTTTGTAAATTTAAATTAAATGTCATTATTTAAAATGAAATTTTACCACAAAATTTCAATTAAAAATATTAATCTTAAATTATGTATAAAAATATTTTTCAATTCGATACTATAATACAATACTACAAGGCTAAGATTTATTTCAATTCGAGAAAATCTCGGTCTATCGGTGTATTCTTGGATTTCTAAAATACCAATTATTTTCAGATTGACTGAAATTTGAGATTGTTACAATATATTTTATAGGAGTGGTACATTTTATCATACTTTGCTAGGGTATTGTCAAATATTTGATAATTACCCAGTTAAGCAAAATATATCACTCCCATAAAATATTTAAATCTTCCTGAAAACACACGTTTTCATCAATATTAAATATGGAGTTTTACATCATTGTTCCGGCAATAGTTATTAAAAATAATTTCAATTATACGCAAAGGTCCATATACATTAAACGTTATTTATAGTTTTTACAAAAGCGTCACGAAAGGCCATGTTAAAGAAATCAGTGTGCGTTGTGTGCATGTACTCGTATATGTTTGTGATGTTTTCATATATTTCAGAATGAAATGATCGTTTTAACTAACTAACTAACTAACCGTCACGACGTCTCCCGAAGGGGTAGGCAGAAAGAATGGACTGCCACACTTTTCTTTCCTGACATATTTCTCTCGCTTCCTCAACATTCATACATCGTGTCATGCACGCGCGTCGATTTCTCTGACTCCTAACATGGTCGACATTCAATATTTGATTTATTTGATCGTGTCACGTTTTCCTCGGTCTTCCTTTTTTTTTGGTTCCATTTACATCGTTATAATATAATTTTTTTACCATTCTTTCTTCATTCATTCTTTCCATATGTCCAAACCATCTTAATGATCCTTTCATTATTTTGTTCATAACACCATCATTCGCACCGCATTCATTTCTTATATTTTCATTCGACACTCTATCATACACAGAGTATCCACACATTCGTCTAAGAGATCTCATTTCTACTGCATTTATTCTACTTTCATCCTTCTTTTGCCAGTTCCATGCTTCGCTTCCATACATAAGGGTCGGTAGAAGAACACCATTGTGCACTGCTATTCTAGCTTTTTTGGATAGGTTTTTGTTTGCGATGACAACTTTAAGTGCACCATTTAAGTCGCTTTAACAATAATAGTAAAAAAAATCTCAGGATAATTCAATCTCATTTATTTCAAAGAGGTATCAATTTATTACTTTATGATTTTATCCGTTATTTTAGAACATCCATTGAACCAAGGTTGGACTGAGGACAGGAGCGTCTCTCTCCGCAAAAAAACAGTATCTAGATTAAAATTTCTGAGAAAACTTCATTACAAAAATGAGGTATTATTTCACTCGTACCAAGAATAAAATAATAAAATGTTCCGAGCGTAGAAACAATGTACATATTAATTTGTATAGTACCTACTTTATACCAAGAGTAACTTACTTAAGAGTTAGAATTTGAAATAAAACAAATATAGATGTTATTTAAAGAAAAAGAAAAAAATATACACGACATATTTTACTTTCGTTTATCATCAGATCAAAATTAACTATGAATTTTCCGACGCTAAGAAGGTACATTTAAATAAAATTATGTAAATATGTAAATATAAGAATTAAGAGCATCTGCGTGATATGAAAGATATCACTCTCTGGTAGTTTAATTGCTCTCACAACGGGTATGATTGTTACGAAAGCTACACGTAAATTGCAATAAAAGCTGTAATTAAAATATAAGATAGTCATCATTATGACATGTTGGGCAAAATAAGAAAGCCAGGTTAAATTAAAAAAACACATTCGAGTACACTGGATAATATATATTTTTAAATATATATGAGTCTGTTTCACCGTTTAAGAAGATTAACCGGAAATTATACATATTTAATAAATATAATAATATAGATGAAAATATAAAAAATGAATCTAGTGCGAATGAAAGTGCTATGTAAAAAATAATGAAAGGGTCATTGAGATGGTTTGTACACATGAAAAGAATGAATGAAAAAATAATGAAAGTATATGTAAACGATGTAAATGGAACAAGAAATAGAGAACCGAGTAAAACGTGGCACGATCAAATAAATCAAATATTAAATGTCGGCCATGTCAAGAAGACAGGAGTCGGAAAATTCGACGTGCGTGCATGACACGATGTATGAATGTTGGGGAATCGTGAAAAGTATGTCAGAAAAGTGTGGCGGGCCACTATTTTTGCCTACCCCTTTGGAGAGACGGCGTAATGGTCAGTTCATTTTTAAATATAGTAATCTATGATAGGTAATACATTAATTCTATGCGGATGTGCGGTCGGACAGAAATTATTCATTAAATTGTTTGGTTTACGCAATTATCGAAAATTGTAGGGCAAAAGTAAATCTATGAAGTGACTACCACGTGATTATACGAGTATACCGTTAAAATTGTGCTTTCACTTCGTCATGTCAATAATATAAATATATGGTTTGCGTCTATGTACATCCTCTGTGTATACCATATTATGTGACGCCCACATTTATTGTTGAATAACAAATTACCTGTTTATAGACACGCTATTTCTGTAGCATTACCAATTATTCTGACATAAGCTATTCATAAAAATGTCAATATACAATATTAAAAATATACGAGTATAAGTATAATATAAAAGTATGAGGCGCGTCGTTTAACTTAATAACATTAATAACAATTGTGACGGGAATATAACAAAATAAGATATAACCTTTATTTCATGACATCTATTGTTTTTTTTTTAACTGAAAATTTCTGCCTTGATACGCTAATATGACGATGAAATAAAAATCAAACATGGTTTGCGTAATACCACAATGGATACATTTTTCATTGCATGATACGGAATATGAAAATATAATTTATTAATATTAATTTTATTTATGTTTCATTTAAATTTTGTACAAAAAATAACTTGCAGTATAGAGTGGTCATGCACGCACGTCGATTCTGCCGACTTTTAAAATTTGATAACTTTGATCATGCCATGTTTCCTCGATATTCCTCGATTCTGTAAATCCATCTCATTCACATCGTTATCATATGGTTTCTTAAACATTTTTCCATCATCCATTCATTCCACATGGCTAAACCAACGCAGTGATGCTTACAGATTTTGTTCATAATATTGCTATATTCGCCATCACTTTGTGTTGTGGATTCGCATTTGAATAACTTTTTGAAAACATTGTATTTTCACAAACCTCGAAAATATAACAAATCGTTTAACCACAAATTCGTCTAAGGGGTCTTATAATGGTTGGAATCAGAAATCCATTGGGAATCCCTTGACATTAATAAATAATGATTATTTTATATATATTTAAAAGTATACGTTAACGATGTAAATGGAGTACGGAGTCGAGGTAGACCGAGGAAAACTTGGCATGAATAAATTAATCAAATGTTAAAGGTTGGTCATGTCAGAAGCCGGAAAAATCGACGTGCGTGTTGACTCGCTGTATGAATGTGGAGGAATCTAGAGAGGTATGTCAGGATAGAGTAGTGTGGCGGTCCATTCTCTCTGCCTACCCCTGCGGGGAAACGGCGTGATGGTTTATTGTTGTTGTTGTTGTTTTTATTATTATGACTATTATTATTTTAAATACAACAGGTTTATTGAACCCAATTACTGTTCACAATTTCAGTTCAGCTATTGACGATTCTCATGATATGTGATAGGTAGCAAATCTATCGCTATTTTAATGTCGCGGTTCACTAGACCAAATACTGCGAATTACACGGTCATCGCCGGGAATCGAACCCGGGACCTTCGGTGTGGCAGTCATAGCTCTTGCCACTTGCCACGAAGGTCACAATTTTAATAAATATGAATTAATACTAACATTTAGGGAAGTATGTAAGTCACGTAAATGGAGGTAAAACCTTTGGATACCGCAGCGGCGAAATGTTCGAAATTCATTACGAAACTATTCAGAGCTAATCAAGTGGATCCGGTGAGCTTGTAGCTACAGACGGAGGACGCGAGGGGACCGGTCCAGCACCCAGTCTCCGGAGCTTCCTGGCCCGCGACAGCTTCTCACGGCGCCGGGGGGGCGGAAGTGTGGGGGCGGCCCGGAGGAAGGAATGTGAACGATTGAGGATGATGTCGTGTAATGGCGGACCTAGATAATGAAACAGGGAGACAGGGAAGGAAGGACCTTAAACTGGAATTTAAGGAAGTATTTTTTCCACGCGGAAATGATTTTTAAATTACAAAGAAAAAAAATGTTTTCATAATAAATTGAAATTCTAAAAAAAAAAACATTTATATACTCATATTTTATTCTATAAATGAGCTGAGATGGCAAGGTCAGACCACGGAGAATAATACGACATTGTGAATTAAAAAAAATATGGTGACAAAAATTATATATTCCTAGGAAAGCATTTTTAAAATTTATAAAGATAAAAATAAAAAAGTGTTAGATGTTAGATAGTTAAATTTTTTTTATATATTTTAGAGAAAAGCGAAACATTAAATATGTGACACCTTTCAAATATAATAAAAAATACTTTTCCTTAACAATAAATATGATATTTGAAGTTTCATTTAATTGTTCAAAGAAACAATTAAATATATACGATATTCACTTCGTGAAAACAGTTATGTATTTTAACAATTGAAATTAAATAAACGAAAGTAATTGGGTTCAAATAACCAGCAAAAATGTTACACTTTGCTGCAAACCAATCGCTTGGATTGAAACTAGCGAAGAAATAACAAAAAAAAACATTTGTCATTGAATGTATACAAATACTTGTAGACAAATACTGGATTTTACCCATTGCGGGTTAATCATTTTTGGAAACAGAATATGGTGGTCGAGGCGTTTACAGGACTTATGACCTGTCATTGGTTGGGTTAAACGATCGCTCTCATCTCGGCTCATTTATAAAAAAAAATGAGTATATAAATGTTTTTTTTTTTATAATTTCAATTTATCGTTAACAACATTCCCCATTCTGCCCTTCTTACGAAATATGTCATATTTCAACAATGTTGTTAACATAAAGCGATCGCTTAACCCAACCAATGAAAGGTCATAAGTCCTGTAAACGCCTCGACCACCATATTATGTTTCCAAAAACAATTTACATCTTCGTCTCTATTGAGAATAATCTTATAAAAAAAACAAAGTACAGGTATATAAAGCGAAAATATTGAAAACTCAATATAAAAAAATAGTGCAAATTACTATTTTGTTACACCAAAATCTAATAAAAATATTGATTCAATTTCAATATCGATATAACCAAGAAGAAAAGCGTAAAAAGCGATAAAGAAAGGGTAAACGAGTGGAATAGGCAAGTGTTTTAATTGGCCATAAATTTGATAATGGTAGTTAGCCCCAAGCGAGAACAAAAATTGGTAAAAATAGGAAAACCGTTAAAAAAAGAAAGAACGATTACGATCCATCGTCTAATACTTTCGCTGGTAGGCGTGTTGGGCTGAACCAACAGGGCAATCGATTCGCACCGGCTGATAAACAATTTCGTTAACAAACTAAAACCCGCAATTATTTCAAGTAAAACTAACTTAAACCGCCTTAAAGTGCCATTTACATTATTAATTTACTTCAAACTGTGGAATTACACGGATGTCCGGGGTAGGTAATAGAACACACACCATGAAAGCTTCGCCCGTTACAGACACGTATGAATATCCTGTAATTCTGATAATTCTGATTTAACCCATCATTGCAAGATTTATTTTTTAATTTTAACAAAAATGTATAATAGAATACGGGTAAAATAATAAAAATAAAAATGAAGACTATGTATATTTCTCGCTATATCGCTAAAAGTGTGATGTAATGTAAAAAATACAAATATGTGCAAAACACTAGAAAGCTTAATTTGATAATAATATCATTATTACATAAAATAAATATTTGAACATGATATAACTTCTCAACTGGAAATGCAGTTTTTATTTATTCATTATATTTATTTAAAAATAATGTTTTTTTAAACTCAAAATGTGTCTAATAAACTGGCAGTAATCGTATCAGGTCAATCATCAACCAAATATCAAAATATATTTTTTTTAAACTAGCGCCACTAGCGATGGCTTGTGTAACTTAATAAGTAGACAGAAATGTTTAGTGTAGGATACAATAATATGTATGGAAATACAATATTTTATACAAATATTAGGAGATTTTTCGGTTTGTAGCAAATTTGCTACACTGTGCAATGAAGGGTTAATGAATGTCTGATTTCAGACTTTATTCAATGTTTTTGTCTCATAAACATAAAAGTTAATTTACATACACTATATACTTCGTCAAGTATTAAATTATATCTTGCGGTCATTACATAATATAATAATAAAAGGTTAAATCTACTTCCATCGCGGAGAGTGAAGCCAGGAGACAAATGCAGGCAAATAACAAGGGAAGAGAATCTAAAATAAGGTATTTGCAGATATATTCAACCCACAAGGTGTAAGTGCATAACAAACAGAGAAAGAGCTGAGTAAGAACCTGGCAATCTAAAATATGGAACACTTTAAAAGATCACATAAAATCCTTTATAAACAGAAATGAATTTAATGTGGACACATGCATATTTCAAATTTAGAATGGGTTACAACTGTCAAACTAAAGTTGTCATCGCAAAAGCCTATCCAAAAAAGCTAAAATGGCAGTGTACAATGGTGTTCATGTACTGACCCTTATGTTTGGAAAACAAGCACGAAAGTGGCAAAAAAATGATAAAAGTAGAATAAATGCAATACAAATGATATCTCTTAGAAGAATGTGCGGAAAATCTGTCTATGATAGTGTGTCGAATACAAATTAATATAAGAAGTCAATGCAGTGCGAATGAAAGTATTATGAACAAAATAATGAACGGATCTTTATAATGGTTTGGACACGCGGAAATAATGAATGAAGAAATAATGGCAAAGAAAGTATATGTTAACGACGTAAACGAAACTAGATATAGAGGAAGATCGAGGAAAACGTGCCATAATCAAATACATATTAAATGTCGGCCACGTGCGGAGTCGGAGAAATCGATGGTCGTGGATGATAAAATGTATGAATGTTGAAGAAGCGAGAGAGAAGTATGCCAGGAAAGAACAGCGCGGTGGACCATTCTATCTGCCTACCCCTTTGGGGCGACAGCGTAATGATTAACTAGCTAGTTATTATTTTTTTTAATGTACATTTCGTCAAAATCTACTAATGTTTGTGTCTTCGACCGGTTTCAGTAGCTCGCGGCCATCTTCAGGTGCCCAAAACAAACGGTCGAAGACCAAAACATTAGTGGATTTTAACTAAATATATTAACTAAATCAAATGATTTTTTACATTTTTATTTTTATTTTCACTATTTACAATGTATTTCTACCATGAAATTTCAAATAACAAAATTATATTTTTATTAGTTAGTAAAAAAAAAAAAGTATTATATTGGGGGTGGATAATCTAAAAATATTTGAATTTTTACTTGTAATTTTATACGTTTTTTTATTTTTTACTATGAGATGATCGATATGACAATGAATTTAAATACAACCAAACTTTATTTCTGGTACTTATGTGTTTGGCGTAGAATAATGTAAAAAATACGGTGCGGGGTCTCGTGTCACGTACTCAGATATAACGAAGCAGGAAATAAACCCCACAGTAGCTCGACTGTGAAAATAATTGGAAACTTAAAAAAAACTGTTTCATTCAAATGTAAAATACAATATTTTTTGCGTAGGTACTACAAAAAGTACAAAAAATAACCTTAAAATTAATTAACTACTTCAATGGTATTGTTAAACAAGAACCCAATTAAAATATATGTATAAATTAAAATAAAACACATATACTAACATGTCGGTAAAATAACATGATTCGGCGCGTGTTTTGTAGTAAATAAATTTCAAATTCTAAATAAAGTAAATACGATTGGAAAGAGTGATAAAACAAGTATATGTTAATTATGTTAACGGAACAAGACCTAGAGGAAGACCGAATAAAACGTGGTAGGATCAAATCAATCAAAAATTAAATGTCGGCCAAGTGAGGAATCTGAGAAATCGACGTGCGTGCATGACACGATGTTCGAATGTTGAGGATGTGAAATAAGTATGTCAGGTAATAACAGTGTTGCCGTCCATTCTTTTAGCCGACCCCTTCGGGGAGATGGCGTGATGGTTAGTTAGTTAGCTCTTTAAATGATATATTATGTATTTTAATTTGTTTTATACTAGTAATCAGTATTAATAAAAAGTTTGAATATAATGTATTTAATGTGAATAACATTGTTGATGGACGTCGCAGAGTCCATTGACAATAGCTTGTGTAGGAAGAATACTGCTGGTAGCGTGCGTGGCAATTTGCATATTATAGAAATACCTGTTCGTTTCAAACAGCGTTTCATTTCCAAAATATTATTAAATACTATTCTCACAATGTATACATTATTAGTATAAGCTATAACCGGTTTCACAGCATTTGTGATTTATTAAAAAAAAATTAACTATGTATTATATTTTAATGATAATTTATAAAGCGCCGTTTTCATTTCCGATAGAAGTGTGCGCGGGAGATGCCTATTGGTGGCGATGAGGTACGCAACCCATCACCCCGCGTCTCCCGCAGGGCGAAAAGAAAAGGATCCGTTGCATGGTTAAAGTGTTGCAGTCCATTCTTTCTGCCTACCCCTTCGGGGAGACGGCGTGATGGTTAGTTAGTTTAAAGCGCCGTTTTCATTAATAAATTATCACAAGAGCGCTTAAAAATGTTAAAACCTGGTGAAATACTATCATATAATAGACCACATAATATAAGATAAACTTGTGATTCCATAGACAATATGTTTATTGTATTCATATTGATTGAAACTAACAAATCATTTATACTGAATTATAGGGAGGCCAAATAAGAAGTGGATATACGAATTCGTTAACCTAAATCCAATATTGAAGCAGGAAATTCTATATTTAGAATGGTGCACAATTAATTGAAAACAACCGCAATCGTGGAACGAAATGAAAAACGCTTTCCGCCGCTGAGCAGCCTGCGGGTTTTTTTTAAGGTGAAGGCTAAACAATAAACAAGAAAAGTTTCAAATCAGCGCGAGGAGTCGTGCGCGGCTCCCGTTCCGCGTAATCTGGAGCACTGCGGGACCCCGGAGCGCTGCACGGGCTCGAAGCGTTGCGCGGGTAGGAACCATAAGATTATAAATAACAGTGCACATTATTTGTCACTGCTGTCACGCCGTAATCTGTGTGGATACAGCTTCTCCAATAGCTGGTTAGCATGGATACATACGGAATTTGACAACGCAATGAATTATTATAGCCCCAACATTAAAACATTACTTTTACCGAATAATAATACGACGTCGTCGTGGCAGAGTGGCAACAGCTATGACTGCCACACCTAATGTTCGATTCCCGGCGACGAGTGTGGAAAAAGAATCTCACACTTCTATGGTCAAATAGAATTCACGTGACAATCAAAATGGTGTAGACTTACTGTCTATTACATGTCTTGAGAATCAAAAGCTAAAAAAATATATACAGTAATTGGGTTCAAATAAGCTGTTGTACGTAAACATGTGGAAAGCAACGGGAAACTACCACATTAAATAAGGCTTAAGTGGCATACCATGAAAGCCACAAAAAGACGTAAATAAATTTTGCATTGAAACTTAAAACGACACAATAATACGTTACGTGGGTTTACAAAGTGTAGAAATACATATTTGCTGGACATAATGTCAAACTTCATAAAAAAGTAAGAATGAATATATGCGCGATGTTCGAATTTATGATATTTTTACTAACAAGTGCACGAGAAAATAGGTCATGTTGGAAAAGTATGCCACTGAGCTATGGATGCTCCAATAAATAATTGGGAGTCAAAGGTCACGTTTTATATCGAGTGCCTGAACCAATTACATTGATGGCTGTATGGTAAAATACAACTATCCTATATAATATATAAAATAATAAATTCACAGATTATTAATGTCATTAAATTTTATGGGACACATAATTATACAAAGCCAATTTAATTCGAAACACGAGTTTAAGAGTGTATCTTAAAATTAAAGATCAATATTCTATATTTATGAAGATATCAGTTTTCTAGAAAATTTGATAGATTATATTGTACAAGGAAGTGACATGCATCGCGTTTCAATGCCATTACCAAATGTTACATTTAAATATAAAAAAAATAAGTCTTTATCAATGTTAAATACTTAATTCGTCCCATAATGAGAATACAATAAAATATTCTATGTTTGTAAAAAAAAATAGTTTTCCATTATTGTTCAAGAAATAACTAATTATAAAGGAATATTATATCAGTTGTAGTAAGGAAATATTAACTTACTAACTAACTAACCAAAGAAGGCTCCTCACATGGCCGACATTCAATATTTGATTTATTTGATCGTGCCACGTCTTCTTTCCTCGGTCTTCCTTACGTAAGGGTCGGTAAGAAAATATTAATTTCTATATTAGTATCATACGATGAAATGATAAAAAAAACAAAATATATATTATTAGTAATTTCCACGCCTGATTAAATATTTTTTTTGACGGAATATAAAAAAAAAATTGAAATATTACACGAAAATTCATCAATCCAATAAATAATATACTCTAAGTGTAAAAATGAAACTCTCATGTTATTATATACATAATTTATCATCGGAGGCCAATATTATTAACATACGAAGTTTGCATTATATCGTATATAACAATACTAATTATGCAAGGAGAAACAGAATATTCAATATTATTCTTATTAATATACGGATATTCCTAACGCTGAATAAAACAGTAGACGAATGGTAACTAGTTCAGGAACTGAAGGCGAATAATATATTTTTACTTACATAATGAAATAAATAAATGTATAAATATAAATAAATAAAACATTCAATCCAACTCTTAGCATTAATAGTAATTAATTCTGTATACAATTTTTGAATCTAATACTCGTATGTAATTCGAAAGATCATAGGAGAGCAGGAAGCGCAATATTGTACCGGTTGGATGGAGTGGTAGCGAATTGTCTCGTTATAGGTGAATCGAACTGAAAAATAAACTCACGTTAGACAGAGAAGAGACATAACCCACCGAGGATGGCCGCGCATATTAAGCTTCCCTTACAAAATCAATAATATTGACAATACAGTATGATGTTGACAATAATATTGATCGTGTAAGGTGAAAATAAGAGTATTGACGGTCTATATTCAACCGAGATTGATGAAATGAAGATTTTCTGATCTTTCTGATCTATAATATTTAAAAATAATATTGTCAATGTTATCGAGGATACTGTCCATATCTTCTAAGAGTAAACGATTGTATCAATATTACTGAAAATACTGCTATTGCCAAAAATATTTATCGTGTAAGGACCGTTTAACTTTTCATGAAATTTTAAACATCTATTCATATCACGTATACGTATATTTTCGAACAGATCAATATAGATAAATAATAAATCGTAATAAATCATCAATGAATGCGTAAAATACATTTTAATTAGAGTGAAGTTGTAGTGGGTGTTAGTACGCCAGATAAATAATTTGTGCAGAAACTTCAGGCAAAGTTGCAACGCGCAGTTGGCGGGATGATTAAGTTAATATGGAGGGTTGGCAGAGGAAACTACTCGGAACCCACGAAAGGTTTACAAAAGCGTAAGCTTGAATAAATATTATAACAGAAAACTAAACGAACCTATGTAAACAGGTGTTTATATTCTAACATTAACATGTTCTGCCTACGTAGAAATTCAGTGGTCTCACAAATAGAATTTAGTACACAATAAAACAAGTACTAAAAATAATATGCTTAGATTAATTTAAATAGTTCAATTTAGAACAATGCAATAGTAAAGGTAGAAATAACTTGTTTTCTGGTAGATTTATTATACTGTTCTCCTTCTCCTATATCGCACGCTTAATAGAACACTGGTTTAACTCAAAAAAGCAAGTTTTGCTCAATCTGACATGAGTCGGTGTTTTAACAAAAACAGTCGAAAAACACGTACGAATGGATAGCGTTAACATTGTGAACGATTATCGTACGTACGAATGGATAGCGTTAACACTGTGAAAAATAGATGGATAGCGTTAACACAAGCCTCTGTCTAATGTTAACTCAATTATGACCTAAACCATAATCGGTCAGTTTACTATTAAGCGTGCGATATGTGAATGCGGTGCAAATGGAGATCTTCAACATAAATTTTTCACCATAGAAGTTTTATTGTCATCACAATCGAAACTTGTAATTATATCATTAAATCATTTTCTCTAAATTAATAATTTAAAATTATAGGAATTTCACGATTTTATAATGTAATTAATCTATAAGTTAGTTTTCTCTATTCCTTTTTTTAAACAATTATTATGTATATAATTAATATTTGTTAATTTAACCCGTTCAATTATGTTAGTCAATGATGTTATTTTAAAATTTACTAATTTTTTTATAAACATATGTAACATTAATGTATTATTACTTGTATGGCACGTAACACTCCATTGTGAATGTGTCAAAAAAAAAAAAGATTTATTATATTTTGAGTGTGACATTTTCTCATTACTAGAATATTATTAAATGATTTATTTGATCATGCCATAGTAAGGCAAACATGCATATTTATTGATCATTTACCAAGTACATGGTTTTAATACCTCCCTACTGGGGTAACACCTAAACATATTGTGAAATTGACAGAAAATAAATATTTTCCTTAAAACATATTGTATTATGGAGTTTTACAGCACTCTTATAGTTACAATAAAAAATTGTCAAATGCTTAAAAAAATATACTGCTATTCGTATTTACTGATTTTTATGAAACTCGTAAATTTTAAAGCAAACCGACATTGAAAAAACATATGTAATAATGCTAATTCGTCTCGACGAATTTAAGGCGTCAGGATTACGCATTAAATCAAATAAATTCACTCATACTAAAATTAAATTAAATAAAACCTTGGCAAGGCGAAATGCGTCACTTAAATAACATGTAATAAAACTTCTAGAAAACGGACGTTTTCATAAATGTTTAATATTGAGTTTTCTCATAACAAAAAACAATAAATAAGTTATTAATATATATTTTAAAGGGCCTACAATGGTTAAAAAAAAGAATACGTAATTCCCAATTCACAAACCCAATCAAAGTGTTCGAATAAATAGATGAAAGAAATAATTTGAAAAAAATATATAACAAAAACGGTGTAATGACGCAAATTTCGATTGAACGCTAAATCCAGTTTGCTATTGAATAGATTTTGAATTCTGTTTTCGAACCGGAAGAAAAACACGATGGCCGCTCCAAAGCCTTGTTGTAATAACTCGAATGAAAATCGTAACAACGAAACTCGGTCAATTGCATATTCCGATGGCGCTCTACAAAGTATTAAAGCCAATTCAATAACATCGAGGGGAGGGGACAAATGTATTCACCATTCGGATTATCTCGACTACAGAAGAACAGTAATACAATTCAAATAGGAAAAAATACTCACAATGTAGTATAATGAAAATTTGCGCCTATATTGACATATGGCATTGAGAACAGAGCGGATACCACAAGAACAAAGGCTAAAGTGCAGGTGACAGAAATGCAGACGCTGAGGACAATAACAGGAAAGATTTCTCTAGATAGGGTGAGGAACATGGCTATCCGCGAAATCTGCAAAGTGGTATTTTTGTATATTGTAAGATGGGACAGACAACGCAGAAGATGGATCCCTCCAGAATCCCACACGTTGTGGTGCATCAGATTCCTGTTGGCTACCGCTCCCTGGAAGACCGCCAAAGAGATGGAGGGATATCTAGGAGTCAACTTCCCAAGAAAGGCCAGCCTGACTACAGGAAGATACCAAAGGTCAAAAAGGAGAATAATAATATTGTAGTATAATAATAAATTGTAAACATTTGGACTTAGATCTTGGGAAAACATTTGCTACAGTTATACTAATGTGTTTTATTATATTTCAACCACTGATTTATACAAATGCCTACATGTTTCGAAAATATCCGTGTATCTGTTGTCTTTTGTAATGGCGTTATATAAAACGTTGTTTATGGTATCATTTTTTTTTAATAAATAAAGAATTGTGATCCCATAAACAGCGTTTTATATTTTAACAGTTAATAATGTTGACGTATCATAGTGTTTCGGCCAAAACAATGGACTAATTAATATTATTTATTGTTGTGGTTTTTAGTTTGTAAAACTCCATTATAAATTATAATAAAAACACATTTTGTTTAATAGAGATTTTTTTTAAATTTCACGTTCTAATAAGATTTTGACTGTTTTCCGTTTTTATTTTACTATAAACAAATCCTTGCAAATTCACATAACCTAAAATGGCGAGAATTTCGCGTGATACGTCATGCAGAGGAGCGATTAGAGTACAAGCCCCACTTCATTGCGAAACTGGACAAATATTCTAAAGACTGTACTGTGTGCAGTAACAGAAAGATTCCAAGGGGAAAGACGAGAAACAGTGTGATTTTGTGAGACCTGTTCCAGAAAACCTGGTCTCCATCCTGGAGATTGTTTTAAAAAGTACAATTCTATGCATAACTATAAGAAATCCATAATGTTTTTTATAATTGTTTTTTTATTTGAAAAGTAAATAATTACAAATGAATTTTCAACGATTTTTTTGTAACTACCTATCAATAAAAATATTTTGACATTATTTAAATTAGAGTTGGCTGACAAACAATATCAAAAAATAATGGAGTGGTAAGGGTTAACAAAATATATCACAAAAAATCAGAATGCCTTTGCAATGTGGGTACATCGTAGAATATTTAAAATATCATGGACAGAGAGTCACAAACGAGGAAGAACTGCAGCGAATGAAGAAAGAAAAAATAAATAAATACGATAAAGCGCAGGAAACTGGAATACTTCGGGCGCATTATGAGAAACGAAGTACTGCAACTGATTATCGGAAAACGAAGTGTCGGGAGAAGAAGAAAATAGAAAATAAAAGATAGAAATAATAAATTATAAAATAAAACAATATTAAAGGATGTCCGTAAAAGAGGTTTTCGTTGGAAGCATTCCATTTTATCTCGATTTTTATTATTTATTGGTTATAAGATAAGGTAACGATTTGTTGAGAAAGGTTAGCACATTGGTCGTTAGACGTTATTCAAATTCCAAGAGATCCGTGTGTACCATATGTATCGTCCTGGGTGGAGTATATTCGGCGCTCGGCGCATCGTTCCTCCCGCCCAGCCGTGGGTGGCTTATTGAAAATGTAGACGAGGATAGAATAGTTCACCTTAACGCGAATATATTTAAAATATTCCCGAACCCCGCGAAGTGGAAGAGTTGCGGTTTAAACCCGATTGGGAAGACGCTCAAGTATATAAGCCGGATTACGGAAAAGAAAGAGGAGACCGTAGACAAGGAACAAAAATAGAAGAGTTTTCTTTGTGGAAATTTTCAAAGAATATTCTACAGTTTATAAACGAAAGTTAGTTAATGATCGTAAAAGCAAAATAACCACTTTTATTATCGAGTTTAAATGCTATATTTTTAAGAGATGCAAACTAACTAACTAACTAATCATCATGCCGTCTCACTGAAGGGGTAGGCAGAAATAATGGACTGCCACACTTTAACCGATGTTGCACTCCATTCTTCTCTTATCGCCCCCGCGGGAGACGCGGTGTGATGGGTTGCGAACCTCATCGCAACCAATAGGCATCTCCCGCGCACACCTCGATCGTCCACAAAATAAATCGAAAAGAAATAACATAAAATAAATAAATAAAATTTAATAACATAACAAACAATGTTCCATTTGATGGTGCACATGTTGTCAGCTGGTCGATCTGGACTTTTGTGTTTATTTAATGTATATTCCACGTATCTACCGTTATTTTAATTAACTGTAATTAGGCACTTAAAACAATCCAATTCCAGCAAGAACTTCAAAATATTATCAAATTTACATTTATTTGATAAAAGGTGTAGTTATGAACAAAATAATCAAAGGATCATTAATATGGTTTGGACAAACTAAAAGAATGAATGAGGAAATAATGGTAAAAAAGTATATATAAATGACGTAAACGGAACAAGAAATAGAGGAGGACCGGGGAAAACGTGGCACGATCTATTCAATCAAATACTAAATATCAGACACGCGAGGAGTCGAAGTAATCTATGTGTGTGGATGACACGATGTATGAATATTGAGAAATCGATAGAAGTATGTAAGGAATGAACAGTGTGGCTATCCATTCATTCATCGGTGTTAATTAGTTAGAAAAGTTATTGAATATAATTTTAAAACACTTTCACTTGTTTTTACACCTCTTTATTTAAAAAAAAACCAACAGGATTTGTTCCCGCCAGTGGTTTGTCAGGTTTCTTCCTCTATTTTTAGTTCCGATTTTGTCTGTGTTGTGTCCTTGACGAAGTTCCGGCGTGAGCGAAACTAGTTGGTTTTTACAAAAATGAAGTATTGTAAAAACAAGTAAAATTGTTATTAAATTATTTTCAACAATGCCACACCACAAATTAAGTGCTTTATACGAAAGAAAATATACGAGTATATAACAGACATCTGATAATACTGTTATTAACATAAAATAAAGATAAGTTATTATCATCCCCATAGCTGAATCGTGCTTTTAGTAATCCTAAATCAGAGTGAAAACAAGTAGGTCGCAGAACCGACATCTTTTGATCTTAATTAACAAAGATGTTTAATGAAAATCCAGAGATTCCAGGGAGAAAGCTGAGTCGACATGAATAATTTATACGGTACTAGTTAGAAGGTAGTTTTAGTGAAAGACTAATCTGTAACAAGGACAAGGATAATCTAGAGAAAAATAACACTTATATTGTGTAAATATTCCTCTGTACGCACTGCGGCTAGTGATAACAATCCGCTGGAATTGATTAAGGAAGTGGAAAATTCATATTTAATATGCGAGTAATAAATCTGCTCCTCGCTAACAAAGATGAGATGTGGTCTGGGGTTTTGTGTGGCTATTCAGAAAACGTTGAGATTTTTACTTCAAAATACGGAGGAGATAAAGGATGAGATTTGATTTATTTCTCACGTTTCTGAAAGTCACGAGATAAGATTTTTAAGTTAGGTATAGATAAGTTATTGAAATAATATGTGTAATATAGAAGAATCCCTTCTCGGCTCGTTTATGCGTCTAGTGAAAAGATTTTCACACTTTTTATTGGAGCTTTCGTTTATACTCGAGCTGTTGAATTTTTTTGTTGTTTCTGAAAGCTGTGAAATATGTACATAATCAAAGTTTTTTTATACAGCTCCACAACCGCGATGATGTTTAAATTCTTAAACAATTTTTCTACAATCATAGAAGTCTCTTTTTGAGGATTTGAATAAACACTTTAAACAATATCTCATTACAAATTATACGTATTAAATTATCATACAAAACATCAACACAAGCATTCAGAACCAGGGAGATTATTATCACAGGCCATTTTTTAAATATAATCTGTTGGGAGAGATTTCTCATTACCGAGATAGCTTTGCTGACTTAATTGGATGAGACCGAATATACCCCACGGTTACGTTCCATAGTTACCTAAATTGTAATAAATATAATATAAATCTAAATAAACTAAAACAAGCTAACAACAAAGAAGAGTCTATTTATTTTATTTTTTTCAATAATAATTCCAAAGAAGTACTTTATAAAATGAATTATTATCTCCAGTACGACCTTGTATTTCGAATTATCGTCTAGACACAGACGATTTATGTATGTACGGATGTATTATATTTACAAAGCCGAACGATTGCTTTTTTTTATATTTTTCTAGTTACAACATCAATATTATATTATAACTTAGACACAGACATATCTACATGATATGAATACTTGTTTACGAGTTTTTAGGAACTTGAAAAAACGCGATAAAGAAGCATAACTTGTGTGTTACGTTTGGGTTTATCAGTGGCGGTTCCCAATTTAAAATATCCAACTACAGAAAATAATTTTAAAATCAATTTTTTGCCTTATTGTAATTAAAAAATCAACAATATATACATTAACAACAAAAGAATATTCGTTCTGGCGTCGTTTAATCTTAATATTAAAATAAATAAATAAAACATCGGCATTTCTCCACTGTAGAATATAGGAATCATCTTAACATTTCAAATCCATCCTGTCGCTCCCCTTTCTCACCCATTGTCTATCCGTTATTAGTCATCGGCTTATCTCTTCTGTAGCCTTCCAACACCTCTTTTGTTTGCCTAAATACTGTATATCTTCTGTTTCTTCTTCCTAGCCTTTCCTCCACTGCTGGATGTAGGCCTCTTCAATTTGTCTCCATTTTTCTCTATCCTGTGCCGCTTGAATCCATTTTTTTCCGGCAACCACAACAATATCGTCGGCCCATCTCTTCTGTGGCCGACCTACACCCCTTTTGTTTTCCCATGGCCTCCACTTTAAGACTTTGGGAGTCCAACTTGAACTTGGCTGTCTAGCTACGTGTGCTGCCCATTGCCATTTAAATTTTGCGAACCGATCCATGATATACTGCATATACATTATGTAAAACAGCCAAATTTCATTACTTTCATTCATTCAAACGGTTTCGAGTAAATCTTAAATTTTTCTTCTTTTTGTCTTGTCACACTCTCGGGGTGCAAAGGGTCTCGAAAATCCGCATCTGGACGATTCTATCGCACGCCTGTTGTCTAACACACTTCAAGTAAGACCGCAGGGGTTTTTACTTTTTCTTCTTGTTTTCCCTTCCTGCACACAAGAGACTAGTTTACTGCACACTGAGCGATGTAGAATGGATTCCGTCTCGTCGACCCATAGCCAATTGGGTCTAGCGACATGCTCTCTCATTGGTCTTTGGCCTACCATGGCGTAGAGGCATTTCATATGTTGAACATCTTAAATATTTTATAAAAACTAACCAATTAAGGGGTTACGCCACCCTGAAAATTTCAAAAACTCAGAGGTGTTAAAAAGGAATCAGAGGACATCACAGCAACAATAGAAGACCTCATGTACGGTTCAGAAATCGCAGACTAAAGGTAATTGAAAAATACATTTGATTTAAAGACTCTGACGTCCTACTTTTTTTTCTTTTGCGTTTCCGCGAAACTATTATATTTTTTTCAAAACGGTGTACACGATATCTCTCGATCTACTCAACTAATTTGGTTGAAATTTACAACAGTTATTTTACCTAATATTATCTAAAATGTGACGTAGGCTGTTTTGATGGGGTGTCATGTTCAAAAGTTATAAAAAAAATTAAACTCAAAATTTCAATGAAAATTTCAGTTTTTTTTTCAAACAGCTGCCATTTCTACAAAAAAAAAATGAAATCATAATCCCTACGTCACTTGGTAGCTTTTACAATTCTTAATAATAAACAATTTGTTCTTTTGATTTCATACAATGTATTTTAAAGAAATCGTGTAGGTACACCATCAGCAAGGATTTTCAAAACAAGGCTCTACATATCGGTTTATAATTTAAAAGGGCTCTACATTTGATATTGAAAATTGTTTATAAAAATACGATGCAAATGCATCAAATAAATATTATTTTATTATATATATAATGACTGTTAAAAAATGTTTATTTTTATATCTATTTTTCCGAGCGCCAAGGTGTCGTAAACCCCTTAATTAAAAAGTATTTATGCAGAGGTAAATAGGCGTATGATCAGATGGCCACTAGGAGAACCGCCCCTGAATGGGGTAAAAACAATGTGCGGTGAACGCACAAGCGCGGTTCGCTGACATGTGGAAACAGAGACATGTACCAAATAAACCGTGTTGTTTTTATACTACCACCGTGGTATTATATTATGGTATAACTTATCAGCATTCGTGTGGTGAATTGATTAATAATTCCCCTGCGATTTCGGCTCCCATTTGCCCAGAATTAATGTGAGCATTTGGGCGTTGGCTTTTATGCTACCAAAAATACCGAAATATCATTTTTATGACATATGGAGCGCATGGATGGAGAAATAATGGTTAAGAAAGTATACGTTAATGATGAAATTATGTAAATGGAGCACGGAGTCGAGGCAGACCGAGGAAAACATGGCATAACCAAATTAATCAAATTTTAAAGGTTGGTCGGTCATGTTAGAAGTCAGAAGAATCTACGTGCGTGTATGATTCGCTGTATGAATGTGGAGGAAGCTAGAGAGGTATGCTAGGATAGAGTAGTGTGGCGGTACATTCTCTCTGCCTACCCCTACGGAGAAAGGCGTGATGGTTTGTTTGTTTCATTTTTATATTACATTTAACTACAAAAAAGCGTGGGGACTTATTTAATGCTCGAAATTGCCGCACGGAAGCGGTTTAAAACATTTGCGTGGAAGATGATTCGTTTTCTTAACGAAGTGTCATTTTAAGTGGATCTTTTTAAATGCATCTACGAGTATAACGAATTCACGAACACTCTCATGACTAACAAATAGGTACACATCCCATTTGAAATAAAATAATATCATACAAGCGAGGAATTGTTTAGTAGAATATTTTATGTGAAATATAATACAACGCGTGATATAAAAATTCTACACAAAATTTAATTCGTATATATAACATAAAGCGAAAAAATAGTAACGTTTGACAGGTGCAAATACCATATAGAAATTATGCAAGGACATTTTTTTATCGTGTAACTATTTCCACGAATAACACAATTAATTTTTGCACTGTACCACCCTGTAGACTGCTCTATATCTTTGCTACGATTTGCTATTAATATCCTGTAATATAGGGTGACCCGCCGGAAACACACGAGAACACATTCCTAAGGCGGCACGTTTCACAAAGTGCCCGGAGGTTAAATCGCACGTGAAGTGAATTGAATTAGGGATGAACCATCCTGTATGAGCAATTAGAGGTCTACATTAAAATTAATTTGTGATTTTGACATTCAATAATATGAAAACTATAATTTTATTTTCCCGGAATTCATTCGCTCAGATGTCAAAAGACTTTGTATAGAATATTAAGGAAGAAAAAAACATTGAAACTAATGCAATAATGGAGGAAAGATATTAATGGAAAAACCATTCAATATAATATTTTATTTAGGAGACATTGAAACAGACAGGTTACGAAAGTACAATACAATGAAGCTAATATATAGCATTCATCATGAGAGGCCACTAAATTTTCAGTATAACAAAAATAGAGATATATTTTAAAAAACATTGTTCTGTTTTTATTATTACAAAATTAACAATTAGAAAGAAAAACGTTTGATGACGCCTCTGTGAGGTGATCCATATAAAGCAAAAAAAATGTTGTCGGGAACAAAAAATTATCAATGAAAGCGAATTGAGCCGTTCACAACGGAGTTCTAGTTCCAAACCTTAAACATGGAAGCGAAGCATGGAACTGGCAGAAAGATGAGAGCAGAATAAATGCAGTGGATAGGAGATTCCTTAGACGTTTGTGTGGTAAAACGATGTACGACAGAGTTTCAAATACTGATATGGGAAGGAATGTAGTGCGGAAGAAAGTATTATGAAAAAATATGTGAAAGGATCACTGCGCTGGTTTGGTCACATGGAACGCATGGAGGAAGAAAGAATGGTTAAGAAAATATACGTCAACGATGTGAATGGAGTACTGAGTTAAGGAAGAACGATGAAAACATGGTGTGAGCAAATCAAATTTTAAAGGTCGGCGATGTTTAGAAGTCGAAAGAGCCGACGTGCATGTATGACTCGCTTTATGAATGTGGAGGAATCTAGAGGTGTGTCAGGATAGAGTAATGTAGAGGTCCATTCTCTCTGCCTACCTTTTCGGGGGAAAGGCGTGATGGTTTGCTTGTTTGAAAATTTGAAATAGGAGTTCTTACAGGTAGTAGGGCTACGATGGGGTATGCTCTGCCGAGATATATGCCTTTATAAAATGTCGGTAATGCGCCATGTTACAATGACACCAACGACACTATTGTCAAGTTCACCACTCTAGCGTTCAAATGTGGTCTCTCAGACCCAGCAAACCCCCGACCAATGTGATGACCTTACCATAATTGCAAATAAAGAGTGAACGAATAGTGAATTTCCAGGGTCATAAAACTGGATTCACCCGGCTAAGGAAAGGCAACCGCCAACAGAAAATTCTCCGGAGAAGCCAAGAGGAAACCACTCTGGATATCATTCCCCAGGTCATCAATATGAAGAGGAATGTAAAGTAATGACCCCGGGAACGCTATCCAGGTGCTAAGAACCTGCTAGCTGCCTGAAACAGTGAAGCCCACCCTCAAGCGATAGTTAACGGCGGGGGGACCGGACATCCCACCAGGAAATAATAAACTTATTATTTTACTCAAATTTATTGGCGGAAAAACATTATAAATCATTTTCTCTATTTTGCAAGCTACTTATACCGACAAATTATCCTTTATCACAATATAATGGTGGGGATTACCAATTGTAGTTAATACACAAGATATATAATAATAATTAGTATACCTAGTATAATTATATAGTGCCCTACTATTAAACTGTATCATGACTTAGTAAACTACCATATGAATGAAAATATAAGAAGTGAATATGGTGCGAATGATGGGGTTATGAACAAAATAATGAAAGGATCATTAAGATGGTTTGGACATATGGAAAGAATGATTGAAGAAATAATGGTAAAAAAAAGTATATGTTAACGATGTAAGTGGAACCAGAAATATAGGACGACCGAGGAAAACGTGGCACGATCAAATAAATCAAATATTGAATGTCGGCCATGTGAGGAGTCAGAGAAATCGACGCGCGATGTATGAATGTTGAGGAAGGGAGAGAAATATGTTAGGAAAGAAAAGTGTGACAGTCCATTCTTTCTGCCTACCCCTTCGGGGAGACGGCGTGATGGTAAGTTAGTTAGTTAGTAAACTACCAAATTGATAATATAATTTTTGTCATCATCAGTTGTCTTTATCTAGCCAAAAAAGTGCCTCCGTCCTTGTCATATATATTTAGGCCAAGAAACGAGTACTAGTGTAAGAAATATATTTGTATTTTTTTACAATAAAAATTCCATGACGTGACAATGAATAAGTGCGAAAATAACTAATGCCAACCTTTTCTTGTATGGAAGTGAAGCTTGGAGCTGGCAAAAGAAGAGTGGATATTATAAAAAATAGAATAAACGCTGTAGAAATAAGTTCACCGAGAAGAATGTGTATAAAACAATGTATGATTGAACACCGAACGTAGAAATAAGGAAAGGAAGTAAGACAGATTAATAGGCTTATATAGAATTAAATAAGGGTCACTAAATTAGTTTGGTTTTAACACACGGACAGAACGGATGAGGGAAGAATGGGTAAAAATTGTATGCAAGCAATGTTAGTGTGTCGGTCAGTTCTCTTCTACCACTCTGGGAAAACTGCTGGACGTTTAGCTAGTTAGTAAAAATGACACATCATGAACTAAGTGTTTCCTACGAATCCTTAAAAAGTTTAAGCATTAAAAATTCTAGAATTAAATTCCAATCTTACAATTTGCTCAACTATTACCAAACTACACAGAACAAGGAGGGTAAATCATGATATGTACCATCTACTGGCTTCACTGATGTTACATAAATATTTACTCTAGTATTATCCAACCCCCTTAAATGCGATGGTCCGAATCTAAATGGGACTCGGATATGCCTGGAGTGGAAGGTCGGTGAAGAATATTGAAGAAACGGATTCAGAATGCGGTTGCAGAATTTAAAATAATAGAGAAGATGGATGCGGGAAACATGGCTGGAACAAATTGAATAGATTCCAAGAGAAGGCAATGCTTGCAATAACAATCTCCATAGAAATGCAGCATTTTATTACTAACTGCATAATAAAAAGACTTACATTTCAATAGATGAAAAGTTTTTAGAAAATCATGTATTATAGGCGGGCCACACTGTGATAAACAAGCTGGTTTGAAACCAAAATTTGTATACAGAATGTTATTACTCAAACTTAAACCATGTTCTAGACGTAGTAAAAACGTCGATTTTAGTTAAACCGCGGATGTTTCTGCATACGGTTATCCTTTCAAACTATTCAACAAACATGGTACGTTTATCTCTCTTCCTCGCACTATTTTACCCGGCGTAGAATGAGATAGATAGTCTGGCTCGTTGGTTGGAAACCGATGTTTATCACAGTCTGGCCCGCCTTTTATTTTTAACAATTAAAATGTATGTTTAAAAAAGCAAAATAATTCAAATTAAACCAATCATAATGTAATATTTTGAATGTATACAAATACTTGTAGACAAATACTAGATTTAACCCATTGCGGATTAGTAATTTTTAAGGATTAATTGTATCTCAATAGAGACGAAGATGAAAATTGTTTATTTTTTTGGAAACAGAATATGGTGGTCGAAACGCTTACAGGACTTATGACCTGTCATTGATTGGGTTAAGCGATCGCTTTATGTTAACAACATTCCCCATTCCGCCCTTCTTATGACCACCACGTCTGTAAATTTTTTGGAAGATGTATATATGCCACCATGTTGAGAAATACTTCACATTTTTTAGTTTAATCTACACTAGCGCCATCCATTATTCTCGACCACCATATTCTGTTTCCAAAAAAAAACAATTTACATCATCGTCTCTATTAAGATACAATTAATCCTTAACAATCATAATGTCTTTGTAAAGATGCATTCTGATTTTTTCTATGTATATTATAATATAATCAAATAGTTACCCTGACAATTCATAAATATTTTTTTCTTAGAACAACGTAGGCATATCTCTGAACACTCCTGGCACTAATATGAAGAAAATGTGAAACTTTCAGCGAAATCAGTCGAGTAGTTTTTGAGTCTCACACACGTACGATTTATATAGATTAATTACTAGCAATAACACAATTAATTTACTGTATAATTAATAATGGATGGAAAAACAAAGCAATTTTTTAGCTCTACTCGAATTATCAAAAGGTGTATCCATGGTACGATGTTAGAAAGGAAAATATAATTTAGAATTTATTACATTTACGACACGAACGTCATGACACAAAAATATTATTAATTAAGCTTGAACCTAAAAACATAATTGCAAGTTTATATTAATTCTGATTATTTATATAATGTAAGTCTGTTTATGAGTACTCGATAAAATAGAAAATATACAAAAATTTACTTTCGCACGTTAAATACTGAAATTTTTAAAAAATTTCTTCCATAAGCTCATTTGATTTTTTTAAATACATCAATGATTTAACTAAATACATAATATAAATTCATATTTATATACCCATTGTCTCCCAAACCACCCACAGGAAAACACATGCATATTGTAACTAATCTGACATTATTAGTGATGCTGACGAAATCGGTTGCAAAACTAATATATAGTATATTCCAATCAAAAACTAGTTATCATAAAATAAATACAAGATATTTAAAGTACTACGTTTAAAAAAATATATACTCGTACATCATTACAGAGCGCAAGCCGAATTAATATAAAGACTGAGAAATAAGATGAGTGTGCACAATTATGTGTTTGTAAATTCGCTATATCCAAAGAGATCCACTTCGAATGCCAACTCGTTGAAAAGATAAAATGCCTTAAATACATGAGAGTTTTAAAGTGCTTCGGTGCGGCAATTGAAAATCATGAAGTCTACATTTTAATGATCCAAGATATTACAAAGGCGTACTTTGATGTTATATTTTAATTCATTGGGTTAAAATGTGCTCAATACTGTGGATTCGTCGGCCACTCGAGTCAGCCCCGGTGATAAGGGGGTGGGGGGGGGGGGGCGGTAGCTAATCTAGGCGGGCCCACTCGTCCGTGATGCACAAAGGGCGACCGCGAGTGGTTATGGCGACTATAATATGCTCACAAAGGTTATCTGCATCCTCCGCAACGTAGGGGAAGAACTCTACCGGAGAGAGCATTCGATACTCTACTCGATAAGTCGAACTCAATGAACCAACTTACCAACTCAAGTAACCAATCATCACAACATTATACACATCAAAAAGAATTGACATACTGCTCTTTCCTGACATACTTTTTTCGCTTTTTTAATATAGGGGACATGGGTTAGAGCCTGGACACGACCCGATTCCTTCTTCATAATAATGAGCTATTTTCTGCTCATATTGTAGATTGTAATATAAATTCTAATACCATTGATTCAAATCCTTGGGGTTAGTCTTTTTAAAAAAAGAAATAATATTCATACATACACTGTGTCATGCACGCGCTTCGATTTCTCCGTCTCCTCACATAATACGAGGTCTGTTAAAAAAGTATTGCGAATTTAGTTTTTTTTTTTTCAAAAATTAATTATTTATTCTATCTAAGAAGATATTGAAACTAGGGTTATTCCGTATGTTATTTTTTTATGATATTATAAAAAATGTCAACAACTAAAACAAAATGCCTCGAAAAGGTAAAATTCAAAATATCCAGATTAAATATCTTGAATAAGATCTTTTATCGGGCTTCATTTTTGCCATGAAAGTTCTACATCAGTATCAAGAAACTCTTTACTCTATACCGAATGATCTCTATTATAAGGACGAGCCGACTCGAATTATTATGGCTACATAGAGATGATGGAAGCGATCCAATGAGGCATGGTAGTGTTTAACAATAGTTTCGGAACAATCAAAACGGAAATTATGTAAATAATAAATTTATAAACACAAGGTGATTCGAAAAATATTTACTAAGGATATTCTCCAAAATTGATTACAAAATACAGAGTTTTCAAACAAAAAAAAAAATCATACGAGGATGGTTTGAAAAGTATCCAGCCTGACCCAGAGATGTCGTCAGCAGGTTTAATTTTTTTTATTCTATACTACTGTCCTTGACTAGCTTGCATACCAACTTCAACTGCAGATTGAAAGTGAGTGAGATAGCTGAAGCTACTGGGATGTCATCTGAACGTGTTCTATCATGTTAAATTTCTATAAAATAGGCATTACAAGAAAATAATATTATTAGCTTGTTATTATTATTATTTTCGTAAAAAGCAATTAATTTTGTGATGCGACATTTCAAAATTAATAAAAACACATAATTTGTATTTTTAGTTTTGTTTCAAAAAGATCACCACCAGTGTCGCACAGTGAACTTAATGTTGAAACAGTTTTTATTGTTTGCAGCGAAACCGGTAAAGTGATATTAAAACAAGATTTTTCGCAAAATCACGATTAAAATGTTAAATACTCAAATTGACGATCTAGAGATTGGACGCTTCCAGGGAACTTCTTGTTTCGAAAATGTATTTAAATCATCTACCTTCTGGAAACATCACTAATCTTGAAACACCGTCTACTTTATACAATCGTATTCGAGATGAAGACAAATACAACAGAATCCAATTTATACACTTTGCCGTGCAAACACAAGTTTTCTGATTGACTAAACATTGATTTTAATTTTGAACTTTCAATTTAAATGAACTTTAGACGAGCACTACCAGATGATATTTGTAGATAAAGTAAACAATACACGCGATTCAAGCTTTTATCGTTTTCAAAAATCAGTAAATGCAGAAGAACAACATACTTGAATTATACAATATTTGTTGATATGGTTAGAGTAGGAAGTTATAGATAAAGTTGGTGTGAATAATGAATATATATTATTAAAGGCTGCGATGGGAGGATGAAGTTGGGAGAGATGGGGCAAGATTGTTACGAGTGTCAGATTGGAGGGTCGAAGCGGAAGACAGGAGGATTTGGAAGCGAAGAATACTGGAGGCTAAGGCTCGATATGGGCTGTAGGGCCATCGAAGAAGAAGTGAATAATGAATAATTAAGTTTAATGTTTAGTAAAATGCCTAACTCCCAATTTTAAATAATTTAATAGAGGAAGATCAACAAAACATGCACTACCAAATCAATCGAATTCCAATAATGCAAGTCCTTGCCATATAAATATGGTGGGATCAAGAGAATAATGTCAGGATAAACACTGTGATAGTTCATTCTTATAGGTAAGCTTATCTCCCCAGTGATATAGTTTGGTGATTACTTAGAAGCTGAGTAATAAACTAACTAACTAGCCATCACGCCGTCTCCCCGAAAGGGTAGGCAGAAAGAATCGACTGCCACACTTTAACCGATGCGGCACTCCATCCTTCTCTTTTCGCCCCCGCGAGAGACGCGGTGTGATGGGTTGAATATGGGATGGGAGTAATAAAGTTAAAAAAAAACTAAATTTGATCAGTAATAATAAAAAAAATGTTTACAGGAACATAGTTTTTTTTTCTTTATTAGTTTCTGTAATATTATTTTAACATTTATTTAAAATAAACATTAAAATTAAAGCGTGAGTTGACCCGTTTGTGGTCCACAAAAAAAACATAGTGTCCAAATATGATTAATTTTTACATTTTGCTATAATATCATATGTTCGGGCTTAAGCATCCTCGCGGAATGCGACAGATCTCAGATCACAAAAATGGTGTTGTGTTTAAAAACTTTTAGTTGAATATAAGTGTATCTATAAGTGTCAACGCGCTAAGAAAACAATATAACCATTCAAAAGAACTCATTAAAAGAACTATGCAAAAACTATATAAAACGTTCTGAAACTTTCGCGGAGGGCGAAGAATGTCTTTATGTTTGAGTTGTACAACGAGATCAAAGACAAATATATTGTTTTCGAATGAACGGGAATAAAGTTGGGAGAAAAGTTAGGCTGTTCGCAGCGTCAGCGAAATCTGGAATAATTTTTATCTCCCTTCCCCGCCCGCCCCCTTCCGCCATGTAAAAAAATATTATTCGCTAAAGGCACGAAACAAACAAGCGTCGAGTACGAAACAAAGGAAAGCTTCGAATCGAAATGGAGCTGCGAACGATTAGAAATGAGAAATAAATCATTTTTGATGTCAAAAATACGCAAAGGAATGAAATAGGGCCGAAAAGTACATACTCACACAAGAAAAAGTGGGATTACTAAAGGGTAAATCTAAATTTGCTAAAGAAACGCGATTAATCGTTATGTATTATGCGGGAGCTTTTAAGTGTAAGGGAAATAATAAGTGGATACATATTATATTTTAACCGTTTCGAAAATAACAAAGAAAACCACTTTGGACAAGGGGTGTTGGAAATAGTGGAAAATGTTTGAAGTAGGTGTACCAAAATATAACATATACAACAAAAAAAAAATTAAGAAATTTAGGACGTTAGAATTGTGTAAAAGCGAAACGCTTACTTTAGGCAGCATGATAAATACTAAAAATCATTAACTTTCAGTAAATTCAACTAATTTGAACGTAATAAGTTATTTATGAATTAATTTCAGTTCACAGGTCAAACGAACGAATCAGCTAAAACAGGTCTTATGATAATGTCTCAATCTATTTCGGTTTTTCGATAGTGCCCGATGAAGAAACCCACGACGCGTTTTAAATGTTTTACTGTCTGTTGTGTACGACCGAATTTATATTGTTGAGAACCATTAAAAAGCCACAATTTTGACGAATTTGGCGGAGACCGAGAGCGCTTTGTTACGAAAATTATTGGTACGTACCTCTCATTACCTCGCGAAATTCGCGACGTGATTAGCGTGCCGGGGGAAATAATTTCGCGAAGACTCGCTGGCTGGATTATGCAGTAATCGTTTAAAACAAGCTTATAAAAGTTTAATCGCCCCCATTTTAAACAGCACTCACGAGGAGAGACTTCTTAGTCACACAATATATAATGAAGGTAATATCACAACCTTTATTGGTTCAAATACTTAATCCTGCAAAACTATAAGAAAAAAACTGTTGTACACGGTATTGGAGTTAAAACGTTGAATCCCAAACACATCGTGTTTGACAACGTGTATTACGAAGTATAAAAATCACGCTTAACATAATTTCAAACAGAATCAAAACGAAAACAAAAGCACATTTTCGAATCACCACACAAAAGTTAAGCTTTAATCTTGTACAAAAATCGTATAAAATCAGTTTAGTTAAAATAAGAAGAAATTCAATTAAAAAGCAAAGGAAATAAGTTAATATACTTAGGAAATTGAAAATAACGTTTAATCCACTATTTATTAAAAAATATTTAATAACACGACATGTTTCGGAGGATACCTCCATCTTCAGGTGTAAAAATACAATAATAATATACGATATATATTTTTATAATATATATTTCTTTTATTTTATTGTATTTTTACACCTGAAGATGTAGGGAGGTATCCTCCGAAATATGACGTGTTTTTTAATATTTTTTTATAAATAGTGGATTAAATAAAGTTATTTTACTATGGAATTCTAGTGTTAATACCTTGGCGTTCAATAAGTTGAAATAAGTTAAGCTTTAATCTCGTACAAAATCAGTTCAGTTAAAATAAAAACCAAACCAATTAAATAGCAAAGGTTAGAAAAAAATATTACAATTGTATTTTTTTTGGACGATAAAAAACTCTTAACGAATTTGAATACGAGATAAAATATATTTGACACGAAGGCAAGACTTCAAAACTTGTAGTTAAAATATTACAAATAATTTATTTGCAATGAGGATATTTGTCTAAATAAAAAGAATCCTCTTACCTTCCCGTATGTTCTCGTAGGGATCGTTGACATCTTGCTCCCGGTAGATGACCGAGTGGAAGGAGTCTGTTTGGTTGTGCGGAAAGTAATGTTTGGCTTTCTCCACGAAGTATGACCCGTGGCGGGCCATTATCTTCCCCTCGAACACTCCGTCGACGATGGACCCAAACACTGTACTGCTGCGGTCACCTGCGAACGGAAATTTTTAATGAATAAAGAAATACAAATCTAAACGAATGGTTTAAGTAAAATAGGCACTAAGTACAAATAAAAAATAAACTAAGTATGCAGTTTCATTCTATATGGCATATAGATAGAAATTGTATACTTAGATATTTTTGTATTTAGTGACTATTTTACTTCGACCATTCAAATGAAAACATGTTTTATATTTAAAATTGAATTATCAAATCATTTTCAGAGAGGCGAGCCCAATGCATCGGCTATATTATGCGCCATGAGGGTGTCCTGTATTATTATTATTTTGTTGAATCCCTCTTTACATCATGACAGCATGAGCCAAATCGATGTAAAGGGTATTATTAAAGCTATCATATTGATTCTCGTGACATGTGATAGGTAGCTAATCTATCGCCATTTTATTGTCGCGTGAATTCTACACCAGACCAAAGACAGTGGGAATCGAACCCGGAACCTTTGCGGTGGCAGTCATTGCACTTACCACTCGGCCACGAAAGTCGACTATATGCTATAATAGAGGGGATGGTTGATGGGACAAACTAAAGAGAATAATGAAACGGGTGTGCGGTGACATGAACTGCGTATCATGAGATGAAGTAGGCTGCAGAAGATCGAGCGCACTAGAGGACGATCACACTTTGAGCGTATGTGATAGATGGAGGCTACAAAGGGAAGCCCTATATACAATAACCGGTCGCTTCGACGCAGACTGCACGGTCAAATCCATGCTGCAATCCCAAGAGTTGTGGAGTGAGGTGGGAGGCTTCATGGTAGATATATTGGCCCAAAAAGAAAAAGTCGAGATGCAGCTACAGCAACTGGGGTAAACGAAAGACAATTTTGCAGCCCTGGGTAGACCTTAAGGTAGACACCGGGCTGCAAAGGAAGAGGGGGGCTTTAATCGGTAGGAGTCCGGCACTAACCAGCCTGAAGGACTAGGTGTCCATGACGGATTTCCCCTCCACAAAAAAAGTAGAGGACGAAGTGTAAGGCTTTGCTCCAAACCCCCAAAACTGCGAATAAGATATTTAATAAGAATGAAAACGAACAAATTAGTGTTCCTACGTAATGTCATGATATTTGAGATTGTAAAGCGACACATGTCACTCCGATAAAATAATATATAACTTCTAAATAATGAATGTTTACATCCATATTAAATATTTAAAATGAGATTTTATGTGAAAATTTTATATCCTTTGGTAGAAAGTGGGGAATACTTTATCCTTCATTATTTAATTCGCATGACTAACATTATCCTGCATTAGTGTACATGCCATATACACCCCAGAGAATTTAATAAAAATTGTTAAACTCGATATGGCCTATTCTTCCATCTGAATGGTTGCCTACACGTCTACTGAAAAAGGATGATGGAAAAAGAAAATTATGTAATCCGGAGATAGAAAAAAAGTATGTATTAGGTACCGGGAAAAATTGGTCGAGATTCAATTATTACAGCGAAATATTACGTCAAATCCTATTACAGGAAACGAAAATACGTTTCACTCTCAATGGAAGTGAATACCTATCTAATGGTACGTACTTATATAATAAACCTGTAAATACAATATAATGGAAGAAAACAGAAAGCAACGAGCATATTGTAAAAAATGTACTAAAAACTATTAGATATACAAAGAAATTCTGAAAGTGATATAGCTCTGTGTTGGATTAAGTCGAATTGTATTTTATATTGACCACCTGACGCACTGAGCGTTTTTTAACAGCCGGAAGAAAGCGAAAGAGAAGCTATTAATTTAATTTCATATCATATAAATCACGTGTTCGGAGAAGATAGCGCAAGTCATCGCGACCTATTGGTACGGTTTCGTTTATTTTCATTTTTGAATAAATGGCTCCGGTCACAAGAACAATTAATTAAACTGCATTGTTTCCCTAACTGTGGTGGTGGTAAATGACTTCACAAAAGCCGGATGGGCCCGATAATTTTAACCGCTTTCTTAAAAGAAAGTTTAAAAAGTACAACAAACAATAAAAATATAAATAAATGGTGTAAATTGAAACCGACCGAGGTATAAATATACTATTCTGAAAAAGTCAAGAAGTATGAATTAATAATCAATGATACTTTTATGAAAAAGTCCATATATTTTAATTCGCATTTTATAAATCATATTATTTAAAAGATGGGAAAAAAACGGTAACAAATCCGATATGTAGAAACTCACGTTTTTAATGGGTCTTTAATTCTTCAATTAAAATTTTATAATACCATAATTAGGCAATATATTTCAAAACGTAATAACGAATTTAAAAATCTTTGATTATATTCAAAAGTCATGATTTATTATGAAAGTCACATTTATGAATATTTAAATGTGAACAAAAAAAGGTTTTTGCTATTGAACAGATTTTTCTCTTTCTGTTCTTCTTAACCTCATTCCCATTTTCATCATCTGGGGTCGGCACTTCTTATACGCACGTTCCACAGAATTTGAATTGAACAGATTTCTTATGATAAAATTATATATTATTTTTTCCAAATGAATATCGAGTATTTTATATATCTTCTAAAATGATAATTACAAAGTAGATGATAGATACGATAAGTAGAATATAATTTCCAAAAGTAATCTGGAGTTTTTAAATTATATGGATCGCGGTAAACTATACATTATCTGTGAAAGTTTCAAGCTGAAAATGACGTGACGCCTTGTACGAGAAACCGAAGTCGGGGGTTATCAGCGCTCGTTGCCCTTGGGGTGAACGGTAAGGGTGTATTTCAACAAAGAAAAGGATAATTCAAAAAGTTTTCAAAATATTACAAACACCCGTGTTTCTGTACGCTTGTATTATACATTTTCAAAGGAAATTCATATGAAATATCACATTTAGTTTAAATGGAATCAAATTAAATAATAACTATTATACTAAATAACAAACCATTTTTTTTTCTTCTAACCGATCGTGAATATAAGATGCAGCGTTCATATTTAGATTTATTTATTCATTTTAAATTTAATATACACGTCGAAATGCGTCCTTGATGTGATTATATCACGAAAAGGGCACTTTAAACGTTATAAGTTTATTGTCGACATCATGAATCGTACAATTAATAGAAGAGACAATTGGTTGGACATACGTATATAGCCAGATAGGGCAGTTCCAGATGAACACCCAGAATACTACAATGGAGGCCTTGGACAAAGGGGAGTATCGGGAAGCCACATAAAAGATGGACTGATATTGTCCGAATAGCTGGGACGAACTGGACGGGGAAGGGACAAGACAGGGACGAGTGGAGAAAAACGGAGTAGTGGAGGAAAGAAGACCGAAAAAGAAAAATACATTATTATTAATTTTGTAACCATCACGCCGTTTTCTACAGAGGATAATAATGTAGTATTGTATTTTATATTATATGTTTTAGATTTATTTTATGAATGTTGGACGATCGAAGTGTGTGCGGGAGATGCTTATTGGTGGCGATGAGGTTCGCAACCCATCACACCGCGTCTCCCGCGGGGGCGAAAAGCGAAGGATGGAGTGTCGCATCGGTTAAAGCGTAGCAGTCCATTATTTCTGCCTACTCCTTAGATGAGACAGCGTTATGGTTATTTAGTTAGTTATAATTATAGATGATGTAACCTCAAACTTCTACCCTGACATAATTTTCTAGGATCCCCAAGATCTATTCAGTATTTCAGGTAAGTCAATATTATTGATTTCTCAAGGGACTGACAGCTAAATTGAATAAATTAGGTGGCTCAAATTTTTCCTGTTTTTTTTTTTAAACTATCTCTTTTATGTAAGATTTACCATCCATCGACGAGATTACACTTTTGTGCTTTTATTCTACTAGGAAGTATTTTTAACCACATCCTAACGTATGCATGTACGGTTAAATAAAAAATGCAATGAGCTCTAACAAGCACAACAATTTTCTGCCGTAGAACTGTTATGCTGAAGAGAAAAAGCGCATCACGGTATTTAATCGAATCCATTAAGTAATAACATGACTCCATTTCAGCGAACACGAAGGGTGAATGTGCAATGCAATATTCTATGAATAAAAATAGATTTACACAGCAATCATATTATACAAGAATAAGTAAGCATAAATATGTTATTATGGGGTCATAAAATGTTCTTTTTTCCTTCGCGGTGAAATAATCACCCGATAAATCCCGTGCGTGTAGATCTAAACCAGTGGTTGGCAAAGTGTGCGAGGATTGAGAAGCCGATCAGGAGTATAACAAGTTGGCAAAATCCTATGTTTTGAATAACCTACTTGTGTGAAGCAGTATGTAGAAAATATATAAATGAAACAATAAAAAATTGATCTGAAAAGTTTTGGAACCTGCGACCTAAGATATCACAAGCATTGAGATGAAGAAACGTAATACGTAAAAAATATAGGTTGAACAATAATGTAAAACCCTAACTAACTAGTAAAAATTATGACGTCTCATTGAAGGGATAGACAGAAATAATGGACCGCCATCTTTTTTTTTAATTAATATGCCACGTCATGCACACATCTCGATAACTCTGACTCCCTCACATGACTGAGATTTAATAAATTATTAATTTGATCGTACCACGTTTTTCTTGGTCATCATTAATGTATACTTTTTTTACCATGTGTCCAAACCATCTTAATTGCCCTTTCATTGTTATGTTCACAACGCTTTAGCATTCGTACGGCATTCACTCCTCATATTTGCATACGACACCTTATCATATACAGATTTACACACATTCATCTAAGTGATCACAATTCTACTGCATAAAACCCAATAGTTGAAAATAAGTAAAACATATTATGTAAAGGTAATCTAACGATTTTACTGAAATCTCTTGATGTAAATTCATTTTAAATAATAATGAAATAAAACGATGTTTTTTAATTGACTACCTCCACTTATTGTCTTTATTTCGACAACGACCGGTTTCGCCAAGGTAGCTGATATTGGCAAACTAGTGACACTGTTATAAACTTACTCCTTTATATACATACAAATCGGGGATAGTAAACCAGATTCAATACAAAAATAATATTAAAATAATTATGTAAAATTTACTAAATTTAAATATTGATATTAATGTCATTGAATATAAAACTGACTACAGCTGATATTTCTATTTAATATTGTTTGAAAAATTATCTAGAGGAAAAATAAAATAATTTAAAGAGTGACATATTTTTTTTTACTAAGCCATTTTCAAAAATCAGTTTACCTCAAAATTTGATACACATATTTCAATATTATGGTTTCAGGCAAATTAATATATAATATTTTAGGTCATCATACACCCTGACCAAAGTCTAGACCAAGGAATCAGAGCGACCTTTGTTTGACTTCTAAAAACCAGAATACACAGCAATCGCTTAATTGTACCAACAATTATTATAACGACATTGAGAAGTCACTTGGCACAAGACGCGCTTATTACAGTCATATGTTCCAATGAAGGAAAATTTAGAAAAAAAATAGACCAACAAAAAGAAATGGACCAATATTTTAATAGCTATATATTTATAGGTATATAATAATCGGTTAAGATTCTAAAAATCAAAAATAGAGCCCCTAATTCGATTTAATCTTCATAACATCTGTCAGATCACGTAAAAAAATTTATAATATTTTTAAAAATGTATCTTTACTGCAGAAGGACTGTTTGTCCGAAACATGTCTATGTAATTATATTTTTTTTAATATAAGTGTTGTATATACAAAGTATATAAAAAGAAAAAGAGAAATAAACCATCATAACAACACAAAGTATGGCGTATATACATGGAAGAAAGATTATTAATAACGTCACATTATGTATATAAACAATAATTAGGTAATACTAAAATGGATTAGGTCACTTGTAGCGTTGGTGTATATTTTAGAACCACCATTAAAAATAATACACTTGTAAAATTGGCGTATACACCACTTTATTCTTTACAACCAGCAATCGGTTTCGCTTACACCGGAGCTTCGTCAGGGTTACAAAATATACTTAAGTACATTTTGTAACCCTGACAAAGCTCCGGTTGGAGCGAAATCGATTGCTGGTTGTAAGGAATAAAGTGGTTTATATACAAGTTTTACAAGTGTATTATTATTATATATAATGTCACACCACAAATTAAGTGTTTTATATGAAAGCATAACAATCGATTTCGCTCACACCGGAGCTTCGTCAGGGTTACAAAATATACTTAAGTACATTTTGTAACCCTGACGAAGCTCCGGTGGGAGCGAAACCGATTGCTGGTTGTAAAAAATAAAGTGGTTTATATACAAGTTTTACAAGTGTATTATTATTATATTTAATGTCACACCACAAATTAAGTGCTTTATATAACAGTATAAATATATCTGTTAATAAATTTATTTAAAATAAAATTATTGAAGAATCAGGAAAACCTACGTTTTCTAGCTATTTTTAATAAATTTTATGGTGACATGTTTCGCGTTGCTATATCAAATATCATATGAACATATAGCTCTGATAAAATATCATTAAACTTCTAAAAAACTAACGATTCTCTCAGTTTAGAATATTTCATACGGTGTTTTACATAAGTACACGTATTATATCTTATATGTAAGTAAGTGAGAGAAGTTTATGAAAAATTATACACCATCGTTTTAATTTATCGAATTCTCAAACTTTCCCCGAATTTAGAGCCCCGTAGTTAACTAGTGTTTAGTACAAAAATTGACTGTCTGCTCAAGTTAAGTAAATTTAATTCCGGATTAATTCACAAAACTTGTAAAATAAGTAAATTTCATTAAATTCTGGGAACTACTTAGCAACTTTATCCCTCACAAAGGAGTTACACGGAGGATGTAAAAATATAGAGCAAATAGCTTCGATCGTATCGGAGGGGAAATATTCCTTCAGGGAGAGGGCTCCCGTACTATCGCTAACAACGATAAATGAACTTCCTCATTAACGGAATATTTCCCTTTAAAAAGGTTCGTCACAGCATTCCTTTGATATTCACGAGATAAAATGTGTATCCATTAGATATTTTCCCGTATAAAGGAAAATTTGCGACTTATTTCTCAGTAAATTCCCTGCGATGGAAATAACTTGTGAGAAAATTCTCACGTTAATACTCGCATTATATGAGATTCATTTCTGTTTAGGGAACTAAATATATACAATAGTTTAAATTGTGATACATAAATACGCGTCTTTTTAACAATGAAAGAAATATAATAGATTCCTTATATACAAATTGCGTTGCATTAAAGTGAATGTAAAATTGTCGGATTAATCGATAACACATTACATTTTCTCTGGAAGTGTAGGTAGAAAGAATGGACCTCCACACTGTTTTGTCCTGACATACATCTCTCGGTTTTTCTAAAATTTATATGAAACATTAAATCCAAAATATAAAGCACTGAACTAACTAACTCACTAACGCCGTCTCCCTGGAAGTGTAGGTAGAAAGAATGGACCTCCACACTGTTTTGTCCTGACATACATCTCTCGTTTCTCTACATTCATACATCGTGTCATTCACGCACGTTGAGTTCCCAGACTTCTCACGTGACTGACATTTAATATTTGATTGATTTGATCATGCCAAGTTTTCCTCGGCCTTCCTCTATTTCTAGCTCCGTTCTCATCGTTTACACATTGGTTAGTCGTTTGGAAAACCAAAACCGCAGCTGGGCTACAGCATTTTGGTAGAGATTCTACATATGGTACATTAGGAGGCATTGAATAAAATAATGTTGTCGATAAATATATTTATAAATCTTTGTAGTTTTCAGTTTTATTAATATCAGATCATTAGTGCTTATGGTCTTAACGTTATCTCAAATTGACGGCCTAAATATTGATATATTTAAAATGTCTTTTTATTATATAATATAATGAATAATATACATGTTAAAAAAAAACTATTGTAAACTGCTATCAAAACACACTATCCCGACATTCTGCAATCGGGTTATATATTTAAAAAAAAAACAGCACTCTACAAATAATTTATACTCTACAAATAATTGAAGACTACAGGGGAAAAACAAGGAATGTCAGTAGAAGGTTAATTTAAATAAATAAATCGAGAATAAAGCTAATCAAAGTGTATATATTTCTTAGCAATTAGCAATCGATTATCTGGCCATAGTCGATGACACACATGATTTTTGAATATGAAAATTTTACTGTGGATAGATACGTACAAATGCCGCTAGATGGCATTATTACATTTATTTTGAATTTTAACTGACATTCCTTGTTTTTCCCTTGTAGTCTTCAATTTATACTCTACAAATAATTAAGAATTTGTATACATTAAAAATGTTGTGTAAAATAACTGGTCCAAGTTAAGGCATAAAAATTGGAGAGACATCTCCAGGCGTAATCTAGTACTGTATCTTAATTGCAAAGCCTTTCACAGTGCATTAATAAAGATTTTCTGCTCATGCTTCCCAATCTTAATAGGTGACGCTAGTGTAGAGTGAGCTAAAAAATGTAAAGATAGGCGCGGCATCTTAGCATACGAGTATATACAACTTCCAAAAAAAAAATTTGTCAGCCGTGGTGGTCTTAAGAAGGGCGGAATGGGGAATGTTGTTTAACATAAAGCGATCGCTCAACCCAACCAATGACAGGTCATAAGTCCTGTAAGCACCTCGGCCACCATATTCTGTTCCCAGAAAAAAACAATTTACATCTTCGTCTCTATTGAGATACAATTAATCCTTATAATTTATATTTATTAAATTAATATACGAATATTAAAACCTTTAAAGAAGTAATCATACTATTAATTTATTCTATAAATTAAATAATGGGAATTTAAATTTGATTAAATAAATACAGAAATGCATTTTCAAATATAAAAAGTAAATAATTGAAAAAGCACTCAATCAAATCGAAGTGCCACACTTTGTAATGTTCGCCCAGCATTTGATTTGATACGATAATGGGTCAAAACCACGAAACATAATAATTAACATAAAATGGTTGGCTGGAATTGTATAATTATTATCATTCGGGTGCACTTGTATATGGCCACAATATTCCGGAGTAAAGCCCGTAATAATTAATGCTCCCGGGTATCTGCTTTCATTCCGAGGATAAAAATATAATGGGAGTCTTGTTTCATATTCTGTCCCGACTTTTATGCAAATTTACCTAGTCTCTGCTTGTACAACCAATTTATAGCGCCCCGTGAGCAGTGGCACCACGATTTTTTTCTACGGCATTTAAACGAATGCTGACTCTTATTAAACAAAAAAAGAAACACTTGTTTATACCAGGAAAACATTACACTTTTTATGTTAGTCAGTGCATTATAGACACATAGAAAGAATAAGTGAAGACAGAATGAGTGGTGGCGAAGAAGGTATACCTGTATATGTAAATGATGTGAACGGAGCTAGAAATAGAGGAAGGCCGAGGAAAACTTGGCATGATCAAATCAATCAAATATTAAATGTCAGTCACGTGAGAAGTCTGGGAACTCAACGTGCGTGAATGACACGATGTATGAATGTAGAGAAACCGAGAGATGTATGTCAGGACAAAACAGTGTGGAGGTCCATTCTTTCTACCTACACTTCCAGGGAGACGGCGTTAGTGAGTTAGTTGTTCAGTGCTTTATATTTTGGATTTAATGTTTCATATAAATTTTAGAAAAGAAAAGCTGAAGGAGGAAGAAGGGCTCAAAATGACAAACAACTTCCAAGCAAATTTAAAAATGTTTTGGAAAGAAGTTAAAAAAGCCCGAAATCCTCCTGATAGTGGATGTGTGAAAGCAATTTTAGACAACGAGGGAAGAATGTTAACGGAGAGTAAGATCATACAAGAAAGATGGATGGAATATTTTAAGGAGATGTATGGTGGTGATACAAGCGTGATCGAAAATATGACAGCTAGTGCGAGTGCGGGACCTATGAATGATAATATTGAAAAATAAGTACGAATGAGATGAAAAGATCCGTGAGTGCAATGAAAAGTGGAAAAGCTGTTGGGTTTGATTGTATTGCCATAGACTTTATTAAAAGCGGTGGCGAAGTGGTTTCTACATGGTTATGTAAGTTATTTAACCAGTGCTTGGAGGAGGGATATACGCCGCTAGACTGGAGGAGAGCAGTAATTATGCCCCTGTACAAAGGAAAAGGATCGCGTATGGAATGTGGAAACCACAGAGCTATTAGTCTTTTGAGTGTCGTTGGTAAAGTCTATGGCAGAATTTTAATAGAAAGAGTAAGAAAATTGACAAGTGACAAAGTTTGGGATGTGCAAGGTGCCTTTATGAATGGCAGAGGATGTATGGATCAAATTTTTGGACTTCGTACATTGACAGAGAAGTTTCTGGCCAAAAATCGCAAACTTTTCTGTGCATTTGTCGACTTACAAAAAGCATATGATTACGTTAATAGAGAAAAGTTGTGGAAAATATTGTCTGAATATGGAATAAGTACAAAACTGATCACGGCCATTAAGTCGCTATACACAGAAAGCACTGCTAGTGTCAGAGTAAATGGTGATCTTACAGCCTGGTTTGATATCAATAAAGGTGTCAAACAAGGTTGCGTAATGTCCCCGTGGTTATTTAATCTGTATATGGACAATTGTATGAGAGAGCTGAAAGGGTTGGATGTAGGTGCCAAAATGAGCGGAGTGTCAGTAAGCTGTCTCTTGTATGCGGATGACGCTGTCCTACTTGTTGACAACGAGCATGAACTACAAGTCCTGGTGAATTGTATGTATGAGGTATGCATGCGAAATGATCTGATGATGAATGTTAATAAGTCCAAGGTAATGATTTTTGAAAAGGAAGAAACCACGACAGTCTGTAACATTAGCGTGAATGGTGAAAACTTGGAGCAAGTAGTTGAGTTTGTGTATTTAGGTAGTATGTTTACAAGAGATGGGAGAGTGGAGAGGGATATTGAAAGAAGGGTTGGGGCAGGCAACAAAGTGAATGGTGCACTTAAAGTTGTCATCGCAAACAAAAACCTATCCAAAAAGCTAGAATGGCAGTGCACAATGGTGTTCTTCTACCGACCCTTATGTATGGAAGCGAAGCATGGAACTGGCAAAGGAAGGATGAAAGTAGAATAAATGCAGTAGAAATGAGATCTCTTAGACGAATGTGTCGATATTCTGTGTATGATAGAGTGTCGAATGAAAATATAAGAAGTGAATGCGGTGCGAATGATGGTGTCATGAACAAAATAATGAAAGGATCATTAAGATGGTTTGGACATATGGAAAGAATGAATGAAGAAAGAATGGTAAAAAAATTATATGTTAATGATGTAAATGGAACCAGAAATAGAGGAAGACCGAGGAAAACGTGGCACGATCAAATAAATCAAATATTGAATGTCGGCCATGTGAGGAGTCAGAGAAATCGACGCGCGTGCATGACACGATGTATGAATGTTGAGGAAGCGAGAGAAATATGTCAGGAAAGAAAGGTGTGGCAGTCCATTCTTTCTGCCTACCCCTTCGGGGAGACGGCGTGATGGTTAGTTAGTTAGTTAGTTATAAATTTTAGAAAATAATCGTTACTGTAAGTCACTTTTTTGTACAAAATCAACTTTTAACATTTTTTTTAGTTCTAAACTATTTATGTTATTATGATTTTTTTAATCATTAAATAAAACATCATTAATAAAACCTAGACTTTTTCAAGAAGAATTAAAGGATGATCTTATATTAGACCAGAGAAATCAAGACCCTGTACGCGTCTAGACCGACTGGAGTAAGACCTCTTGGACTGGAGTAAGGCCTAGACAGCGCCTGATGGACAATGTTCTGGCTGATCTGGCTAGGTTGGGCGAATCGGTATGCTGGGAGCAAAAGGCGCAGGATCGAGGAGCTTGGCGGAAAACCATCAAGGAGGCTAAAACTCTTCAAGAGTTGTATGGCCATAGGAAGTAAGTAAGTTAGCATATTACAATTTCTTAATAGAAAACGAACGTCTTACATATAACATACATATAACTTAAGTTTTGTATACATTTTTACAATTCAAAACTATTCAGTTAATTATTATGAATTGTTTCACAAATTCAAAATTTATTGATTTTGAAAAGTTCTTAAGATAATATATCTACATCTTCGTGAGAATGGTGTATTTCATAGGGTCTTTCAAATGATGATGGTTATTAACAGAAGATTGTTGAAAGAGGCTAAAATAAAAAAAATATATTAGCACTGAAGTCGGGATATGTTGGACATATCTTGCGTGGTGATTGATATTTGGATGAAGGAAAAATATCAGATGTCAGAACTTCTTGTTGAAGAACCTACGAAGATGGTTACGACAGCATCTATAGAACGTCAGTTTCCCGATGTAATAGTCATCTGGATTGCCAACTTTCGTACGGAGACGGTGTCTTAAGAAGCATGCCTCTGTTCAAGAGTATATTTACTCGGGAGAGTCATTTGTTCATTCTAAATAATACGAAGGCTGCACTGGCCGCGAGGACATCCCGTATCTAGCATCTAGCTACAGGATGGCGCAAAATGACCAATACGGTTTGAATTTATTATAACTTATAATGTTGATTATTTTAGGGTAAATAAAACAACAAACCATCACGCCGTTTCCCCGGAAAGGTAGGGAGAGAGAATGGACCGTCAAACTACTCTATTCTGACATATTTCTCTAGTTTCCTCCTTGTTCACACAACGCGTCATACACGATTCTTTCGACTTAACATGGTTATGCCTTTAAATTTGAATTAATTTAGTCATGCCACGCTTTCCTTGGTTTTCCTCGACACCGCAATCCTATTTTTCTTCATATGTCCGCTGTGGTTTGGATGATCATTTCCTACGTTTCTTATTTATGCCAGCAATTTAAATTCTGTCGTACATCGTTTTACCACACATGCGTCTAAGGGATTCATCTCTACGGATTTATTGTGCTCTCATCCTTCTATCCTCATGGAGAAAACTTGATATTTTAATGCCATTTTACAAATAAGGAAAATTCATAGGAAATTCAACAATTTTATTGAACATTATTTTATTAATAAGTTCATTAAAAAAATAATAACAGAAAATCAACACAATAATTAAAATAAAGAAAAATAATTACTGGAATTAAATTCGGTGGTGCGAATCGGGTGGTGGTTTAGGGGACAGAACGCTTGACTGGCTCCAGATCCAGGGGACTTGGGTTCAAGTCTAGACACGACCAGATTCCTTCTTAATAGTAATGAGTTATTTTCTGATCATATTGATGATTGTAAATTAAATTTTAATGCCTTTGATTTAAATACATGGAGTTAGTCTCAAAAATCAAATATATCAAATATTGAATGTCGGCCACGTGAAGAGTCAGAGAAATCGACGCGCGTGCATGACACGATGTATGAATTTTGAGGAAGCGCGAAAAAAATGTCAGGAAAGAAAAGTGTGGCAGTCCATTATTTCTGCCTACCCCTTCGGGGAGACGGCGTTATGGTTAGTTAGTTAGATAGTAAGTCTCAAAAAAAATGTGTACTTATACTGTCACAATTAAAATATATATTTCTGATTATGAATGAATAATATTGTAACAAATTCAAAGTATAAAGATTATTTTGCACCACCCTGTATAAACCAACATCCAACAAGCCGAAAACATTCTAGTCCGGGGCCGCCTCCCCGAATACTCTCCCTCATTAAAACGTGCAGTTGAATATTTAGAAATTTATTTCCAGAGGCGCTCCGCACTAGTTCGGCTAAGTGATGCAATGCAAATGAGCGCAATTTCGCAACTTCGAAATAACTTAGGCGGGATGAAGCGCTTGTGATGAAAAATAGTGGCGCGGGGGGCTGGTGGGGGAAATTATAATAACGTTTCGCCCCCGCACCCCATGGAGCTAATTGGGGCCGTTGTTTCTAGCTGCTGCAATTGTACGAGTATGTCAGTCTCAATATTTAAAAAAACATTTTATTTATTTAACTAACTAACAAACTAACCATCACGCCGTTTCCCCGGAGGGGTAGGCAGAGATGATGGATCCTCACTTTATTATATTCTGACATAACTCTCACGCCTCTTCTACATACACACATCGTGACATGCACGCTCTTCGATTGTTCCTACTTCGAACATGACACCTTTCAGTAATTGATGAATTTGGTCATGCCAAGTTTTCATTGACCTTCCTCGACTCCTTTTTCCATTCACACTACTTGTATACATATTTTTAACCATTCTTCCCTCTTCCATTCGTTCCATATGTCCAAACCATTTTAGTGACCCTTTCTTAATTTTATTTATCACGCATTCATCCCCCTTACATTCCTTTCTTATTTCATCATTACATATTCTATCATACATTGTTTTTCCGCAGATTCTTCTTAATGACCTAATTTATACCGCATTTATCCTTCTTCTGCCAACTTTAAGCTTCACTTCCATGCATAAGGGTCGGCATTAGAATTCCATTGTGCACTGTCATCTTTGCTTCAGTCGATATATATAATTTGGGGTAATGCCTTGAGTGCACCATTTATTTTGTTTCCAACTCCAACCCTACTTTCCATATCTTTCTCCATTTTTCCATCTCTTGTAAACATGATTCCCAGATAAATAAATTCAATAACTTGCTCTTATTTATTTATTTTTTTTTTAAAAAAAGACTAATACCAAAGATTTAAATCAATGATATTAGAATTTATTATTACAATATTCAATGTGAGCAGAAAATAGCTCATTATTATGAAGAAGGAATCTGGTCGTGTCCATGCTTGAACCCAAGTCCCCTGGATCAGGAGCCAAGCGTTCTATCCTCTAGACCACCACCCGACCTCGTTCGCACTTTAAAATCACAAACTATGGAAAAAATGAGAAATATGTATAAAACCACGAGAATGGAAGCATGACTATTATCTCATTGTTGTCATCATCATTAGGATGTTCATTCCTATTTGCTACAACTGGATATAAAGTGGTCTACTTCGAATGCCACATCGTCGAAATCGCCTTCTTTACGCGAATATCAAAGCGCTTCTGTGTGGCAATTTGGGGCATAAAATAAGATATGCCCTCTTGCTGTGCTGTAGTTATAGGTAATGTTAAGATTTAGTTGTTTCAGTATTCTTGGATTACAAATACTCCCAGATGACAAGAATAAATTGTTCCCAAAGACGTGGGTCAAGTGCCTTGTCCAACATTCCTATAACATAAGTAACAGTGAGGGATACAAAAAACGGCAATAATTATATCCCCTGAGGTATATTATATAGAGCAAATATTGATTTTGGGTCTTTTCTAATTCCAAGATTGCTATTTTTTTATCTGGACCCCAAATATTGGAACAGTACTCTCCAAATGATTGTGAACGATTGCTGTACATAGAAGGTGAAGGTTGGCTTTTGTTTTTACCTATGTACTACTTCTGTGTTATACATTAATACGTAATGAGAGAATAATAATATAGGCTTAATCTTCGTCGGTTTGTTTCCATCCACTGCTGGACGTAAGCCTCTTCACCCCCACGCCATCCCGGTCTTTCGCCAGTGTTTTCCAGACCCTTCCCACCGTCCGCACAATATCATTGTTCCACCTGAGAGGCTGTCTCCCGACACTTCCGGCCCAACCTTGGCCTCTATTCAGTAACAATCTGGCTCCATCTTCCACCATGAATATAGAAATAATATGAAATGATAAATACACTTACAGATAATTTTTTAATTTAGCGAAATAAATAGAAAATGGTTACTCCGTTTAGGAATTCAAACCTACAACCATTTATCATCACATAGCCTTAAAAAGGTAATATGATTTAACGTGCTTTTAAGAATAGCTGATCACTACTTTCCTACCATAAGTCAATTATTTTACGTCGTTTCTATTAGCTGATAAAATACGTTATTTATGCTATGGATAAATTTATTTTATTTTACGTGTATGAGTAATGTGTCCATTAAACATTAATCGTAAGTATTATAAAATGCCAAATAAAGGTAAGAAAAATGCATTTTTTTTAAATCTCGATGTAAAAGTAAATTTGTTTATATTAATTAATGATTAATTAAAAATTTCACACGTAATCCACGGTTCAGTGAGTAGAAAACCGTAAGAGAATAAGCAATTTAATAGTGTTATCAAACATTTGAAACATTTAATATTACACTATCGCTCAAATAAAAATTTCAATAAAGAGGTATGCAGGAAAACTTTCTCCTATTTGATTCGTTAACAAATGCACAAAAAATGACATGAACAAAGCATAGAAATTGCAATCATATAAATCAATATGAACACTGAATTAATCAATAAATTTTACTTATCAAAGGTATTCAATAGTTTGATTAATTATATAATCGGTACAAATGTATGAGTAATCGTTAAAATATAAAATCGAGGTTAATATTATTTGTCATTATTATGATTTTAATTCGATAAACATATATGTTTCTGACATTTAAAAGATTTTAGTTAAATCTCTTGATGGAACGTCATTATTAATAATAAAATAAGACCAGTCTGTCGATGCCAGCGAGCCTGGCGAAACCGGTGTAGAAATAAAGACAAAAGTATTATTGAAGGTTGAGGTCTTAGTTTTGTAAAACTCCATTATTAATTTAAGATTGTTTAATGGTTTTACTTGGATTTAATTTATATAAATTGTGACATATTAAATCCAAGTTGAACCACTAAACAATCGTGTTTACTATTACAAAAGTATTAGTTTATCACTCTAAATGTTCAATACATATAGCGTATATTTTATATAAATTTCATTATATTTCTATGAAGCGATATTTTTGCTTTGTAGAGTATAATCAACGAGTCATTTGATAATACCCTAGCAACGCAAAACATGACTCTCAAAATATTGATTAAAATATATTCTAGAAAACATTAATTACTTTAATATTAAAAACTTAATATGGAGTTTTAAATCATTGTTTAGGATACAATAAATACATTTTTTTAATCAATATTGTTAAATTATTATCAAATACAGTCCCTGTCTATTAAAACGACTATTGTTCAATCAATATATTGTATAATCAAATGTATTTGATTTAAAAATGAAATAAGTAAATAAAATAAATAATCAAGCAAAATTCAAAAGTTTTCATTAGCTCAGCGCATTGCGATAGGGCAGATTGCATCCGGGGAAACTAAAAAAAAAAGCCCGCCAGGAAAAATTGGGGCCTCTCATTCCTTAAAAAGCTTTTAGTTCCGACCTCCCGGCATGAATATTCATGGTGCAGCCCAGGAGCGGTTTGGAGAGTCGCTTAAACTTGGGCCAAACACAAGAATGCATATCAGAGAGCTTTGACGGGAGCAAGGATGGGGGAGGGGGAAACCCAACAAGGCAGGAAGTTAGGTACCTACTGCATAACAGAAGCGGTATATTAGTATAATAATCACTTCTAACGGAACAAAAAAACTATGGGGATCAAACAAAAACGAAAAATAAACATTATTTGCGGAGACCGCATAAACGCGTTTTTAAAATTCGAAACAACAATTTGCGTTTTTGAACAAATAAAATAGAAGGTAAGAAATATTTCTTATCTTAAAAAAGTAGCAATGATTCAGAAGTTGTATCCATAATACTTGAAATGAAATTTCGCGGCCAATTTTTTTAAATGCCCGCTTGAATACGTGAATGGTAAAAAGAACGCCACAAATATTTTCTATTTTAAAATATATTGAATCGGATAATATTTAAACATATATAACATAACATTAGAATAAATATTAGACGGACATTGATTTAAACACACGAGAAATATCGAAAAACCCGGCTTGATGAAATCAGTTATTTTTTGTCGTCAGTATCCGCACTAAATACTTCATATGAATGTGGAAATTACAAGATTAGAATATGGTAAAAGAAAAGGGTGGGGTGTATTCTCTGTACCTACCCTTTCGTAGAAATATCATTATGATTCGTTAGTTGGTACAATTGTACGAAAGAATTAATATACGAATTTGACATAAAAAACATTATTAAATATATTGTGTAAGAGAATTGGAACTTTAATATGGAAAAACCAATCACGAATCAACGATGTAATGTTATTAAAGTAACCGGATTGATAGATATTTAATTAAGAGTTTCAAACCATTGTTCAAGAAACATAAAATATTTAAGGAATATTTAAAATAACAAACCCAAAAAAATATTGGTTTTATATTCACTCTGATATTTTATAGACGAACGCCACGTTACGAGATAATTTGTTAATAGGTAAATTCATGTATCAAATCATCGGTTTATAATAATTTTCCTACTAGATGAGAGTCATGTGATACATACATTAAGATTGAAACTGAAAGCACAAAGCGTTTTGGAACCAATCAATAAAATTATTGAGTCACTATTAACTATACACGTCAGCATTTTGACTATTGGAGAAACTAACTAACTAACCATCACGCCGTCTCCCCGAGGGGGTAGGAAGAAAGAATGGACTGCCACACTTTTCTTTCCTGGCATATTTCTTTCGCTTCCTCAATGGCCGACATTCAATATTTGATTTATTTGATCGTGCCACATTTTCCTCGGTCTTCCTCTATTTCTGGTTCCATTTACATCGTTAACATATACATTTTTTTACCATTATTTCTTCATTCATTCTTTCCATATGTCCAAACCATCTTAATGATCCTTTCATTATTTTGTTCATAAAACCATCATTCGCACCGCATTCATTTCTTACATTTTCATTCGACACTCTATCATACACAGAGTATCCACACATTCGTTACACTATTGGAGTACCAGATCAGAATATTCAAATCATTCTAAAATGTGTACACATCCAACATAAATTTAAACTAAATACAAGAATTCATAGTTAAACTTTGGTTTGCACCCGAATAACATAATCTACAGGGGGAACCATATACGAAACACGTCGTATGAATAACAATTATACGAAATTAAAATGAATTGGCGTTCCTAATATGAATACGTGTTGTGAACTAGTTAACAATAATTACCATGTCTATGTAAACATTAGGATTTAAGCGCTGAGAAAATTGCTTTGATAAAATTAATAAAATACTGTTATCAATTACTCTACCTGAACAATGATTTAAATCCCATTTATACAAAAAAACATGGATATTTTATTGAGGAATTCAACGTGTTAGAGCTATGAAAATTCTTAAATGTGATATTTCCATTTTAAAAAAATTGTGTTTTTATTTTTAAAATATCTTCATTGTCTTCATCATCTTATTCTAGATCGCTTATAATAAAAATATATGCTAACTTTTATAGCGCCGTTTTTGTGATGTAATCACCTCAAATGCGATCATCAATAACAGATCTAAAATGAGACGAAGAAAAATATAAATACAAAAGATTTTTTTTTTTCATTATTAAATTTATTTTACTCGACATATTTCTAAGATACCTCAATTATTGCAATAGGAAATAAACTAAAATGTAATATCGATTTGTAGAAAACGTTAATTTCACTACACTCTTCTCCTTCTTCAGCCTGTATTGACCGTCAGCTCCTGGACGTAGCCTGGCCTCCTCTCGCATTTTCCATCTCTCTTCTATTCTGAGCGATCCGCATCCGGGCCCTTTCCGCACTTCTCTGGATATCGTCGCGCCAACGCAACTGTGGGCGCCCAACTCCACGCTTTGCCGTCCTTGGCCACCAGCACAGCAGTCGCCTTGTCCACTTTTCATCTGGATCGCGAGCGACATGTCCCGCCCATCGCCACTTGAGGGTTGCGGCCATCTTGATAACATCGGAAACCTTTGTCCTGACTCTTATAATATGTCCTCATTTCTGAGTCTGTATACCCAACATGGCTCTCTCCATTGCACTCTGAGTGACTCTTAGCTTGTTGGCACTTTTTTGTGACATTGTGACTGTCACAATACCATAAGTGAACACTGGCAGGACAAAGGCATTGAACACTCTCCTTTTCAAGTTGATGGGTATTTTCGGATTTTTCAAAATGTGACAAAGATTTTTGAATGCTGCCCAGCTTAGTCCGGCTCTTCTACCACTACACTCTATAATAAGCTTTTGAAAATATATAATTTAATTTATTTTCATCATAATAAGAAATAGGAAAACGAGTCACTTTCTTTATTTCTTTCTTCAAAAAATTTAATCGCAAGAGTTAACACGTCCTTACCCGACTAATTTCCACGACTCCCGGATACGTGTGCAAAATGTATTAAGAGTGTCAGACGAAAGCGTCCCTAGGGTGTGAAGGTCTGCTCGGTGGGGAAAGAGGGGTGCGCGCCTAGAGCAGAATTATTTCCTAATGAAATCCTCCCCCCTCCCTTTATGCAGTGTGAGATATTAAAAATACAATTCATCCCGGCGTGAAGTTTTTACGAGAGTTAAAAAAGAAGCGAGATTCGCGAGGTAAGAGTGGGAAAATTACTGTGACAGAAGGTAGTATTATACGTTGGGACATTTTGTTTATAGCTCGTTCCTGCTCAACCAGTTTCCGAGATCCGGGAACTCGCAAGGACTCTGTAATTTGGTAGGCGGAGGAGAATGTTTCACAGGCGACAACGTAATCCAACTTCTCGTAACTAAGTTTCGAGAATGGTTAAACACGTACATATCTATAACGTCGCCCTATATCAGTGATGGCGAACCTATGACCCGCGAGTTACACTGACCCACACAGGTTTTTCTAAAGACCAACACGTTGATTTTCATAAACGTATTTTTCATAGCATAAAAGAGAGAACAGATAATCAAAAATATTTAAAAATAATAGTATATTATACAAGTGGACATTGGCTAGCTGATTTTTTTTATCGTATTACTGCACCTGTGTACGACGAACATGGTCGTAAAATGCCGTGTTTCGTCCTTTAGTCGTAAAACAAAAAGGAAAGGTAAACTTTTTAGAGGATTTTAAAAGTGAGAAAAAAATAGGAACTTTTAACCATCTTCCTCCTTTTTAAGTGACGCCTCTGACTTAGTGACCCACTAGATAGTACTAAAAAATTGACAAAATTTGAACAAATAATCAAAAAAAGGTTCGCCTTCACTGCTCTATATGATACCAAACAATTGAATTTTGAAAGGACTTAAAGAATTAACTCATTGACTAAATTCGAAAAAATGCTACATAATTTTTAAAGATAAAATAATTTATAACATTTGAATTAACAAAGTTTATTACATATTGTTGCTTCAAAAATAAAGTATAATAAAAATAGAGTTTATAATATTTTTAAGATAGCGACATGCTCGGCTTTACTTTGTATGACGACAATCAAAGGAATATTAGTTTTTAAAATATATTTTATTCTAGTACAGCGGTTTTCAAAGTGTGCTCCGCGGAGCCCCGGGGTTCTGCAAGGCCTCGGCGAGGGCTCCGTCCCGACAAGCTGCATAATAAATCTACAATAATGAACGTGAAACCAGATTTTGCTTATTATATGGTTCTGTACAATATATTGTGTATCATGTTACGTTGTAAAAGTTTGAGAACCACTTTGATTCCATCATTCTTTTCATTCCATCGACAAATATGTTTTACATTGTATTTATAATTACAATTCGTGGTTAATACAAACCTGTATCTATAGGAACATAATATCAAGTAGGAATTATTTTTGTTCGATCCAATTAAGGGTTAACTTATTTGTGTCCAAATGAGTTTGTCAAATGTCGTTCGTATAATGTCTTGTTTGTTAAGTAAACCCCAGTGAGGCGAACAATTTATAAAATATAACAAAACTTCCAAAAATAGTAAAATTTCCTCAATATTAAACTATCACTGTAAAGAAACTGATAGTCCCGGTGAATGGGTTGAAACTAAATATTTTTTTAACGTATAATTATAAATGGATTAACGTATAATTATAATTGGACTAAGCTGGGTAGCTTTCGGAAACATGGGTTACATTCTTAAAAACTGGAAAATACTGATGAATCTGAAACGAAAAGTCAATGAAGAATGCGTTTTGCCAGTTGGTAATTATGGTTTTGAAACTGAAAAAATGTCCAAACAAAGTGCCGATAAACTACGAGTGACCCAAAGAGCTATGTTAGGAATAAGCCTAAGAGTCAGAAACGATACGGTGAGAGAAAAAACAAAGGTCACTGACATCATCCATCGGGTGGCGATTCTAAAATGGCAATGGGCAGGTCACGTAGCCAGAAGCTCAAATAAAAAGTGGACAAGAAGACTGTTGACTTGGAGACCGTGGACGGCAAAGAGAAGTGTAGGGCGACCGCAACTACGGTGGAAGAATGATCTGAACAGACACGTCGGAATAACCTGGATACAGTCTGCACAGGACAAAGTGATATTGAAGCGAATGGAGGAGGCCTTTGTCCAGGAGTGGACGGGAATAGGCTGAGGAAGAAGAAGAATTATAAATGAAAATATGTAATTTTACTGTATTGCACCTTATGTTTCTTGTACAATGATGTAAAACTTAATATTAAATAATTAATACGAATGGAAACGTTTGATAATGCCGTAGCAAGGCGAAACATGTCATTCCCATTAAATATAATGAAACTTCTAGAAAACCGATGTTTTCATTCATATTAACCCTTAACGTACCGTGTTCAAAACAAAACGCTCGCTCCCATGTGGTCAATTCAGTTTACCGCTAACTTTATCTAAATATCAAGCATATGACTAGATGAATCAAAATTTAATTTATGTCATCTTGTAGGGAATTTCATTAGGAATAAATCGATATCTATAACATACATGGATTATTTGAAAAACATATCATTATTAATTTTTTTCTGGAACCATGCGATTTCTGATATAGAATGCGAGACAGCATATGAGCAACTGACACCAAGTATGAACATGTCTCGCCCCGCCGCGCCGTGGCGCTATAATTTTACGTATGATAAAGGCACCTAGGCAAAATGTATAGTACGTTCAAGACAACGAGTACGTATTAATATTTGTCCCTTTTGGTAAAGTGTTAATATTTTCACAGTTCTGATATTATTAAGTTGCGTGCTGCGTTTCCGTCCACAGTCGGTATTATTACGTACCTATGAGAAAAGGCCAAACATATAATTTATAATACGTTCAAAACAGCGAGTAAGTATTTGTCACTTTTGATAAAGTTGTAAATATTAGCAAAACAAATTCTACCTTAACACGAATGAAGGTGAGGGCAGTCTTAAAAAATATTTTTTTTGGGATGAAGGAAGTAATTTTTTGCTTTTTTTTATTACGAAATATTGAGAACACTTCAATGGAGGAATACAATTTTTTTTATAATATTAAGGTCCATAGGTTTTAAGAAAATCAACTTTAAATTGGCAGTGGAAACTCAATTGACCACATGGCAACGCGACGGTTAATTACTTACCATATTACTTATTCGATGAATTATTGTTATTGAATACCAATATTGGACACATATGTATAATGCGGACTTACCCAAAAGTTCCCCGTGATATAAGTGGGTGGTGTCAACATCCTGCAGGTCCCCGGCAGGTCCTTCCACCTGTAACGGAAACGTTACCACGGGCATGTGAGGATGGGTAAGATAATACCGCACTATACAAAATCACACCAGACTTGCATACGATAATAATTCTACAAGGTATTCAATACTATAATATTAAAACATTATCTTATTTTATACATTAATATTGTTTTAGGATTTTTGTATAATTATGCATGCTTCGCATATTTTAATAAAATCTAAATAATTCTTCAGTTTTATAACAATTTTCAAATTTAAAATAATTATCCTAATAAATAAGTGTAGAAGATGAGTTATTTTTTCTAAATTTTGAATAGAAAAAAAACAATACCAATCTCAAATGCATAATATTATACTAAAATTAAATGTAGCATTTTTTTAATTTTTAATACATAAATTAACAGTGAAATTTATATATTAAAACATAGAAGGATTTTTTTGAATACTCGAATTTTTATACACTACATCTTTAAGTCTCCCAAATTTTTAATTTCTATATCTTCTTCTATATTATTAAATATATTTTTCGGTATACTTTACTTAAAAATATTTCGTTTATAATATCCTCTTATTTTTTTTAGTAGTACATTACTTCGGGATGTATATCGAGTGATCAATGCTATAACTGAAAAATGAAAAATATCTATTCTGAGAAAAGTATTCTTAGTTTCGTGGTCAAATCGTTACTATGCTCTTGTCACGAGTACTTTAACAAGGTAAGTGAAGTTATGTATGTATTGCTTAGGGGAGTAGGTTTGTGTAAAACTATATCTACTTAAAGCAGTCTTTTGTTTTCAACGTTTAAAACTTACATAAATATGAAAATGATAAATGACTCAGTTGAGAAATAATTATTTAAGATACCCATTAATAGTATTGGAAAGTTCCTTCGATGAACAATACATAGATGAAAATAATTCAAATCTAGAAATTTTCCTAGTAACCTAGTATTAGAATCGAGCCAATATATTGCATTTTTAGTCACAACCGCAACAGCCAATCATCACACCGTTTCCCTGGAAAGGTAGACAGAGAGAATGGACCGCCACAGTACTCTATCCTGACACATATAACTAGCTTTCTCCATATTCTTACAGTGAGTCATACACGCAATTCGATTCTTCTGAATTTTAACATGGCCGACCTTTAAAATTTTATGAATTAATTTGATCAAGCCACGTTTCCTTGATCTTCTTCGCCCCCAAACACCATTCACACCGTTATGTACACTTTCTTAACCATTATTTCTTCATACATGCGTTCCATGTGTCCAAACCAAAGTAGTGACCCTTTCAAAATTTTGGTCATAATACTTTCTTTTGCTGGACATTCCTTGCAGCATTTGAAATTATGTCGTATACCTACAGTTTTATGTCTAAGGGATCTTATATTTACCACATTTATTCTGTTCTCATCCTTCTTCTGCCAATTCCATGCTTCACTTCCATAAATAAGGGTTGGAACTAGAACTTAATTGTGAACGGCCATTTTTGCTTCCATTGAAAACTTTTTGTAGCCATGAAAAAAAACGTGTTGATTGATTGGGAGGTAAATGGGACTTTACAATATTTCGATTGTAAATTCTCTTACCTTGAGATCTTGGCTGAAGGTGGAAACGTCGCGCTTGAGTCGGAGATGGAAGTGTTGTCCGTGCGCGCGGAATCGCACGTTGACCGGCGGCGCGGCAGCAGCCGTAGGGGAGCCGGTCGAACGGCGTGCGCGCGCGTGCGATTCTCGCACCGGCTGCAACTCATAGCGAAGAGGCTCGTAGTGGGAGATGTACTCGCTCAGCCTCCGTCGGGACACTGTAACAAAATTCGACATTGTATTAAAAATATAACAACAACAAAAAGTGCTGAAAAATACACTTCACGATTCTATGTACGATGATGATGATGATGGTGATTTTTAGGCGTCATTTTCTTGAGTGAAAAAATCAAACTCGGAAATGAGAAGCAATTAGCCGAACAACCTAGATTAGCAGGACCGGACGGGGCTGCCATTGGGAAAATGAAACATATTTTTGAAAACAAACAGCTTCCACTTTGACTGAAAAGAAAAATGTTCGATGTATGTATATTGCCAATACTGACATATAGTCTAGAGACAACTACCCCCACAGCAATAAGTGTCCACAAATTAAAATGCACACTACGATCAATGAAGACGCCTCGGCGTGAGTCTTCGTGATAAAATACGTTTATACGTGATAAAACGTAAGTCAAACGCTAAACCAAAGTCGCCGACATCATGGCTCGTAGAGTTCTATTGAAATGGACTGGAAATTTAGCTAGACAGTGTAATGCCAGATGGACCCCCATAATACTCCAATGAAGGCCTTGGATAGAGAAAATGAGTACCGGGAGGCCACCCTAAAGATGGACTGATGATAATGTCCGAATAACTAGGACGACCTGGATGCAGAATGGACAATACAGGGAACATCCAGCAACGTAGCGATGGGAAAAAAGCCGAAGAAGAAAATTTTCGCGAGAGATTCAATTCAAGGGTGCTATTCTTCTTGAAAGCTTATCTTAAAAAAAAGGTTTTAAGAGAGCTCCTAATAATTATTCTGTATTACCAAGAAAGATAAACGATCGCACATAGATCAATAGCAAATTAAAGGTCTAAAAAACTTATGTGCGACCCAACATGACACATGGGATAGAATGCAGGGCGGACACCACAATTACAAAAAAAATTCGCTCAGAGTGTCAGAAATAAAGGCATTCACGAACATATCTAGCAAAACACTGTGTGACCGAATGAGGAATGAAAGAATAAGGGCAAATGCGAGGCCGAAGATGTCGTTAGGTGAGAGAAGGAAAAGATTGGCATCCACACGTGGGGTAAATAGATCCATTTAGACTTCATCTCATTGGGTTGCATGGCCAACCCCAAGGCAGACCACAGAAAAGATGGATCGACAGCTGGGAATTGATCTCGCAGGAGGCCAATCCCTATTGAAAAACAGGCCACAAGGCCTACATTAAGAAGTAGAAGAAGAAGACATAGATCTTTTAAAGTAAGAAATTATTTTTAATAAACCGACAGTTAGTTGTAGTCTTTTCACATTTATTTGAGTTGTTTTACAGAAAGAAAAATAATAATCAAGCTTCGGCTAAAATTGGGTGATCGCTTGGGATCTAAAAATAGAAAAAAATATATCGGAAATCGTCAGAGAACATAGTGAACATATAGTCCGTTTTGAGTTTCTTGAAAAACAATCTCAGCAGTAGATAAATTAAATGATCATATCGGACTTTCGGGCGCAAAAACGCCAATAATACAAATATAAGTAGAATATTATTTATTATATGAAGCATTCACTTTGTGGTTAGTCATTGAAAATTGATAGATATAAAAAAATAAAACACTTTGTATTTAACCGCGGTATGGTTATTATAATTGATGCCAACTAGATTCGCTTGGACCCAAACTAACAACTAATACTCGTATAATAACTATTATATTGCCCCGATGAAGCTTGGGTCCAAGCGAAACTAGTTGTCATCAATTATAATAACCATACACCGTGCTTAAATACCATTTTTTATTTATTTGATAGATACTAACGAAACAGCTGTATGCCAATTTCATAGAAATTAAATCAATTGTGATATTACAACAGAGTTTCAATCACACAGTTAACAAAATATTTTATAATTTAATATCTATAATATTATTTATTGATTCTTTAACATTGATGTAAAACTCCATATATTTTATGGAAATGACATGTTTCGCCTTTTAACTTCAACAAAACTTCTAGAAAATAGACGTTTCCATCTGTATTAGTTATAAGTAGAATATACAGGGCGGATTAAAACGAAATAAAAATATCATGTCGATTCGTTAAAGAAAAATACATTTTACTGCAAAGACGTATTAGATCCAAACAATGAAAGACTTAAGTGGCCTGACCCAAAAAGCAGTAGGACAGTTTCGTAATAATGTTTACTAGAAATGTGACCGATAAAACATTGTGTAATAGCTTATGCTTGGAATATCAAAAAAACAAATTCAATCAATTAGTCACCCAAAGAAATTAGCTTAGCTAGTCCACATGTACGCGACGAAATATCAAAACGATAGCAAGCTAGTTGATAACTTACATTTATTGTGGTCCCAACAATACGAACTATTCAACGGCACGCCAAGATGGCTTCCTACGGCGGCAAAACTTTGCTGGTAGCGTTTCTATTGAAACAATACGCGACGATTGGCTCCAATAGGCCGTTTATAAAGTTAGAAACGGAATTGTAAATTGAAATACAAGGAGTGTGTGCAGGGACGCAGATAAGAATTCGGGGCTTTTAGGTAAATTATGGCAGCGATTTCAATACAGTCAGAGAAAATCACGGCCACTGGGGTAATAAAATAAAAGAAAAGGACCGTTTGGAAATCTGCCCCTTTTTCGCTCAGTGTGCGGTGAAGGTTCAAATAGAGCACGCTGGAGCAAAAGCGAAAAGTATTTTTCTACTTCAGATATTCAAGATTCGTTATTACAATTACGAGTCTCGAATCTCATAGCTCACCGACATAAACAGGTCATAACGTCCTAAACTAAGAAGAAGAAGCGTGAAGTTATGACAATAATTAAAACTACTGAAAAAAAAACACTTTGAAATCTATTTAAAATGTATATTTAGTTCAAATACACTAGTGTTTGCAGCGTGATGCAGCCCTGTTAGTGCAGCGAACTGCCGAAACCGGTCGAAGACACAAACACTAGTGGAATTTAACTAAATATACATTTAAAAAGATTTTTTACAACAACAAAAATATATAAATGCGGACACATATAGGTAGATTGTTCTAGTAATCTAATAAAAAATAATCATTTAAGTGATTTCAAAAAAAATATTAAATCTATGGTATTTCCGTCTATAAATCTAAAAAAAAAAAGAATTTGTATTTAAAATCGATTTCTGACTTAAAACAAATTATAACATTATAATTACGATATAATACATTTGAATAATCCATCATTTTCTAAGTTTAATTTAATGTCTATTAAAATACTAATACTAAATAGAACTTAAGCTCCTGTAAAATATGTACTTAATAATTTATATAATTTTTTAAATAATTATAAAACAAAGCGCGGACGCATAAAATAATAATTGTTTTGTATAACTGATAGAAAGGAAACCAGTTATAAAAAATACTAAAGGTCTCTTGAAATATGTAAAAACTGCCTCCGGGAATTACTTTTACAAAAGCGAATGACAAAAGAAATTTATAAACTTTAAAAAGATAAATTAACTTCATTTGTACGAATACGAAATAAATTTGAATAAAATAAAGTCTGGCATATCTCTTATGATGGCTAAAAGGCGGAATATTTATTCGCATTGAAGAGAAACCAAAGTTATGAATTAATGGCTGGTTATAGAAACGCTTCAGAATCGATAGCATTTTGATAGCAGACTTACGTGCGACAAGTCACGCAAAATTGTTAAAATAAATATTGAAAATAACATGAAAAATTACCTTTCAAATAAAGCAAGGTTAATCGATTAAAATAAATACCCACAAAATAAATAATTCGGCTGAAATAAAATCAATGTAGGTACCCCATTACTGAGCTGATAAGTAGGCGCGAACGTGTGTATGCAATACCAGTGTGCGGCAGTATTATCGAAAGTAGGCACTAAAGATCCCTTTATCGGTTGACATTATAATGAAAAAGACAAGGGGTTCGAATTTTGATTCGATGGATGAGTACGGGGGAGACGATTCAAGACAATACAAAGGCGCTAGACGAGACGCGCGGAGGTGACAATAGGGACTTTGATAGTTTGATCACGTACAGAGCGTATAATGAATAGATTAGAATGGACCATATCCCCGGCAATAAGAGTACACACGAAATATGAGGAACTCAATAACCTCGGAAAATAGTCATTTATATTACATACTAGCAGGTGTATGCTCGTAAACTCATGTATCAAATAAAAATGTGACTTGTATTACGTAGTCGGAGAACGAAATTTAATAATTCAATTTCAATTATTAATAGTTGAACGATTTCATTAAGAGCTTATTTCGTTTAAACCACTGATCACTTTTACTATTGACCCGTTTCGAATCTATTTAAAATGTCATAAGGGTGATGACAGAAGAAAAGTTATTTCGTTATATCTTTAGTATATTAATACTAGATATTTAACGCATTGTAAACTTAGTTCACTGTAATATCGTAATCAGTAATAAGTTTTAACTTTTAATGTAATTTTTTTTTCACATGTTAAAAAAATTATAATTAACAAAACTAAATTCTTCTCCTAGTGTTTTCTACATTACTGTCATACAACAATAATCAGAACTTAATTAAAAATGATCCAGAAACGTTCAAGAGGCATGCGCATCGTGTGCAATTTGAATTACTTTCGGAGAGAAACGAAGTATTCCTCTCTCGCTCTCTCGTATTCAAAATATTCACTCTTTCTTGATGACGGTTTTTGCCTATTTATATTTTGATAAAAATTAATTATATTATATAATATTTTAAATGATCATGTTCTAATACGTATTTATATATGAATTAGCACAGGTTTTTCTTACATTATTGAGTATATTTTTCTCGACATATTTCAAAGAAATTAAACCTTCATAGTCAGGAGAACTAAATAATTTTACAACGTTTTAACACTTTTGAAACATTTCGAGAAAAATATACCAAACAATGGAAAAAAGGTTTAATGTAAACGTGCCAAAACGCTGTCTAAGCACAAATTTTAGCGACCGAGCTTTCGCGGTAGCCGGCCCTTCAGCCTGGAGCAATCTTCCAGCAGACCTTAAGTGTATTGAGAATCAATCAGAGTTTAGATCGAGACTCAAAACGCACCTTTTCAAATTATCATTTCCTGACAGAGAGGGCTGATCGACTTCGTCAGGTGCAGCCCTCATACTAAATATGTTCATTCTTTTTGTTATCATCATCATTATTATTATTATCTACTTGATAAAACGGAGCATCTTCTACATAAAAATGGCGCTCTATAAATTATCCAATTTATTATTATTATTATTATTATAAATCATAATTACCGAAATTAACATAAAAAAGGGTTTCCCAAAATAACAATCTTGTACATAGATTTGCACCAAATAAAAAAATCGTTGTTGGAATATCAAATAATTTTAGGTTACTTTAAAATTTGAAATACATATTTTAAACTAAATCTCTGGTGTTACTTACGTAAGAATACTTCAGAGCTGGTACACGTATCATGGAATAAGTCGACATTCTAGAACGTAATATGTAAACATTTGACAAGAGAAACATCGCTAACACGTTTAGGAATGACGGAATTCGTGTTATCTTTACCATGTAGAGAATGAATAAGTAAAAAAAAATCAGAAAATTCCTTCAATTTCAGACGAGAACGCCTAAAGAAAATTGAATGTGTTCCGAGTGAAGCGCGGACGAGAAAATATTCCCAAAAAGAGACAAAATATGTAAAGGGAACACTTGAGGCTTTGGCGAGATTCGATGCTTTTTGCAGCCAGAATCAAACCAAAGGATAATACGAAAATTAAATACACGGAATAAAATATTTAAAAAAACTGTCGTACTAATAAAACATTATCCTGTAACAGCATAAAATAAATGGCTTTTGCATAAGAAATATGTCGAAGGATGATATTTTTATATTCAACAGGGAGGAAAATTATTTTCAGAAAATGGAATTATGTTTAAGATTTTCTAATCCAAAATATTCGATATTTCTAGATAAAAATTAAAAAAAAGTCCTTTCAAGCATCTATAAAAACAAAAAACAAATATTTGTTCCGATAATTTATAACGATTAAGTATGTACAATATTGGAATAACATTTTGATTGGTCCTTTAATCTATTAAAATTATTACAATAATAATTTTTTGAATTATTATAAGTATCACATTGCATTTATTATTTTGTATGAAACTATCGCGATAGCTGTTTCACTAACCTATGTTGGCAGCATCAGGTGTTATAAACAACGAGTTGTTTATAACACCTTATTATGCCAACATGCGTTGGCGAAACAGCTGTCGCGAAAATTTCATACAAATTAATTAATAAATCGTGCTACGTATTATAACGTTATTTCAAAATTAAATCAGTCAATAATGTTGTAATATCTTAGTGTTTCGGTTAAAACATTGGGTCTCATTAAAATTGTATAAAAATATCATTCTTTAAGAATTTAGTCGTATTCAGGATGTAAAAATTTAAATAAAAAACAGTAAAACGAGAGCATTATTTTGAACATAATATGTATATCTTTATTGTTTACTATTAACGTTGGTAAAACAGTAGTACATAAGTCTCATAGTACACATTTTTGAGCGTACTCGGTGTATTCGAGTCAGCGGAAATGTAAAACGAGTTGGGTGGAAGATCAAAATAAAACAAGGTGCACATTAGCCCGCGGATATAAAAATGCATTTACTGCAGTCGGAAGCAATCTCTTTTGGCTTTGTGAGGGCGGTGACCAGAAGCCGGAAGGTGTAACCGTAATGTGAATGGCTTCCCTCACATCTGGGTACGTGATTCCAGGGCGACGAAGAGTAGGTAGAGAAACTCGGGAGGTCATTTCGAAATACTGCGAAAAACACTGCCTTTATCACTTAAAAATAAATATCGTATATTTTATTTCTACCGACCCTTATGTATGGAAGCGAAGCATGGAACTGGCAAAGGAAGGATGAAAGTAGAATAAATGCAGTAGAAATGAGATCTCTTAGACGAATGTGTGGATATTCTGTGTATGATAGAGTGTCGAATGAAAATATAAGAAGTGAATGCGGTGCGAATGATGGTGTCATGAACAAAATAATGAAAGGATCATTAAGATGGTTTGGACATATGGAAAGAATGAATGAAGAATGAATGGTAAAAAAATTATATGTTAATGATGTAAATGGAACCAGAAATAGAGGAAGACCGAGGAAAACGTGGCACGATCAAATAAATCAAATATTGAATGTCGGCCATGTGAGGAGTCAGAGAAATCGACGCGCGTGTATGACACGATGTATGAATGTTGAGGAAGCGAGAGAAATATGTCAGGAAAGAAAGGTGTGGCGGTCCATTCTTTCTGCCTACCCCTTCGGGGAGACGGCGTGATGGTTAGTTAGTTAGTTTTTTTTTTTTAGTTTATTAAAATAACGCTTAGTCTACTTGAAATATTTCTAAGCCTGCATTAATAACATTCGTAAGAAGCAATCTTTATTTATATAAGACAGAATATTCGACAGAACAGTGTACCGATTCGTAAAGATCTTTTTTGGGTGGAATTAAACTCATGACTCAAAGGAAGTGATTTTTTTTTAAGGAACAGCTATTTACATCATTACAACATGGGCCAAATCGATGAAAATAATATAGGTAGCAATTAAATTGATTCTCATAACATGTGACAGGAAGTTAATCTACCGTCATTTAATTTTCAGATGAATTTTACCAGATCAAAGACAGTGTGAGAATCACACTATCGGGAATCGAACCCTGACCTTCGGTGTGGCAGTCATAGCTGTTGCCACTCTGCCACGAAGGTTGTCATCGTTATTGACATTGAAAGCTATTTACAACCCATATATTATATATTACCCGTAAACAATGTATTCTTAAAACCTATAAACACATGAAATACATTTTAATTCGTTTTATAGTTACATTATAATATTAGTTAAAATATTTAAAAGCTCGTTAAGCTCGATTTAAAATTGAAAGCGATAATTCATCAATCTAAAGATTCGCAGCAAGGTCACACAAGGTTAACTAATGTTAAATTAGAAGCACTAAAACAATATAAACTAAAACGCTATTTGTTATGCTAACATTCGTATAAGAATATTTATTCCAGAATATTACAATGCTACTATACTCGTATATTATATCATTTTACAAAAATTCTCAGAAAAACGATAACTCAATATCGTTCTCCGCATAAAAACTACGTGAGATATATTGAAATATCTCGATAAGCATAGACGAGTGGTGATTCATAAAAAAATCATTACTACGAAATTTCACAGCGTAAACGTAATTAGTTCATTAAAAATTAAAACGAATATGTTTCAATCCACTCGATGATTTAAAATTTTCTCAATAATTATAGTATTGATTAACTGATAGATCGAAGCATAGCGCAGATATGACGCTGCAGAAAGGAGGAGAAAAAATAAGGGAGAATCGGAAGATAGGGGCCGTTCCACAATTAATGCCTTTCCCTTCTCCAGATGTCCTAGAGTTTGTGGGTCCAGGAGTAGACTGTATAACTATATGAGAACCGTCATCCTTGAAACCCAGTCTTGCTCGGATATAACGGGCAGCCCATGATAATTAATCGATTGATAAAACAGTTTTAAAGCTCTCAATCGATCGATCGCGTACCAATCAACACAGTATTAACTACAAAACAATGAACAACATTAAAAACATTTCTAATATCAGTAACAAACGGAGTAGTAACATATCGACAGTCTTCGTGGCAGAGTGACTGCCACACCGAAGGTCTCAGATTCAATTCTCGACTACGATTTTTTTTCACGCTGCCTTTGGCCTGGTAAAATTCACGTGACAATAAAAATGACGATAGACCAGCTACCTATCACATGTCATAAGAATCAATAGCTATATGTTATATGCGGTAATTGAGTTCAAATAACCTGTTGTATACAAACATATACAATATAATGTAACGGGAAACTACTACATTAAAGGCTCAACTGGTATCCCAAGAACCAGCAAATCCCAATAAATTATAAATTTAGGATAAGTCAATAAAATGTACAAACTAGATAACACTGTAAGGTAATTTTTATTGGTTCTACCACGCCATTCACGTATCTACATATTACATAGAATATATAATTTACAGTAACCTATGTACGAGTACATCTTGCGTGTATGGTGTAGTCGTAATGCAAGCTATTTTCCACATGGCTAGAGAGTGATAAATCGACAGTGAAGGCATCATTTGCATACAATAGGGGACGGGATTAATACGTCGGAGGTGTGTTGGTACTAGGAACTCATTCCAATGCATGAACCCAATCCTTGGCAGCTCTTCCATACAATTTTCCGCCGAGAAGACAAAGAGCCTCGCAATATGAATCAAACTTCGGAGCCGTTAGAACACGAACGGTCCCGGTTCGCGCTGTTTGCAAAGTCTGCTTGAAAAATAACACTTGTTTAAACTTTAAATGTTGCGTATCAAATCGAATGGATGTTTTAACAGAGTTCACTAAAGCGGCGGAGAAATGCTTTACATATATCTCAAGCCGGGCGCTTTGGCCATTCCTTGGCGATGAAGAAAAAACCTGCTGTTGTCGAGCTTTTACTGAAAGGAAATAAAATAAACGATAGTTTTACAGGATTCTTACAGACAATGTGTTTACAGACAACGAGGAAAAGGATAGACTAAGTGAATAAAACAATGCAATTATTTAAACGAACGGAAAACGACATGTCGGAAGAATAAGAAAATCCTGGCTAGAAAACTTAAGAGAATGGTTCAGTTGCAGCACAACATTCATATTTAGAACTGCTGTATCAAAAGTAAAAATATCCACGATGTTGTCCAACCTCCAACAGAAGAGAGGAACAAGCAGAATAATAATTTTATTTATTTATTTCATTCAGCATGATTTTTTATTAAAAAGGTGATCCTTTCAAGTACTAACAAGACAGTTAAAATACTAAAGTTTCATGACAATAGTACGGTAAAAAAGTATTTTATTTACCATGAGTTAGTTAATAATTTATATTTTCAAAATTGTTGAGCGTTTGGCGATTTTTCACTTTTTTTTTTAATTAATAAAATTCTAACTATTGGTTTCCACTGTTGTTAATTAAAGCAACATCGTATGATTATCCTAATTCAAACTGTTATTTTGAAGCATGTAGTGATTACGCGAGGATTTTTTTTAACAAGAAAAAATGCGAATCTATCATACATAGTTACGTAGGTAATTTATTATTATTGTTATTAGTCGTCTAGTATTGGACATGAGGCTTTTTTCCCGACTTCTACAACTCTCTATATACTCTGTGCCATTACTACTCTTATGATGTCATCAGACCACTTTGTTTGTGGTCTGCCCGGGTTTATGTGGCCGATTCTTAGTCGCCACTCCAGGGTACACTTGTTCTTCCGAATGTGATCATTTTCCTCACTATATGGTTGGCCAAGTTCCACTTCAACAAAACTGTTTTGCATGCTACATCAGAAAAACGAGTCATACAAGTCATTTGTTATTATAAATAAAAAATAAAATACTGTTCAACATTTGAACGAGCTAGCGAACCAACGAGCTAGCGATTTATTTAATATATACAAATATTTTAACAAGAAAAGTATTCAATTTTCTTTTGAAAAAAATAAACTTGGACAACTGTAGGAATGGGACAAGAAAATTGGTTCGGTATACGGGTGAGAACGCAAATACTTATTTCTATTGGCATAATCTTATGAACGAGCCATAAAACACGTGTTATAAAGGAAAAGCATGCACGAAGCTTTGAGAAAGCTCTCTCGATATAAAAGCACTTTTAAAAATAGACACGGACCGAGTTTGTGCAAAATTTCCGCAGACTTGCAATTCACTTTCGTCTCGTTCACCGATTCACCTATCGCACGAGTCGATAAAAAGACTCGCTCCAAGTCTACAAAAGATTTATCTTGGACCATCAGATGGCTGACTATAAATAAGATTGCTGTATTCAACTTGAATACCTGCCACAATATATCTTCTTCTTCTTATTTTTGACTTGTCACACCTCCGTGGTGCATAGGGTCTCAAGGAACCTTCTCCACCCGACTCTATCATATGCCTGATGCCTAACATCATCCCAAGTGAGGCCTACTGCCTTAACCTCGTCCCGCAGGGTTCTTCGCCGGGTGGCTCTAGGTCTGCCTCGCTTTCTCTTTCCCCCCATAGGGGACCAGTCTAGTGCACCCGTCTAGTGATCTATTGGCCCCAAACAGTGTCAAATGCCGTTCTCTGGAACATGGCAGGCGAAAAGCCATGAGACTCTGAGCCACAATATATATATCAAATCAGTTTATTTCATCAACAGACATTACAAAATTATTTTTAAGACATCTATTGAGAACAGGTAAAATAATATATTATGTATAGTATACAACAACAGGAAACAACATTAGGAAAACAACATTAGGGAACTATCAGATATTAAGCTGATAAGAACAGATACTACACTTTGACAACATTTTAACAACACTTTAACAGTTTAACAACATTTTATAGCATTATCTTTATTATTCTTAATGTATAAAAATAAAAATTCAAAACCATTCATATTGTGATGTCCGTAAAGAGTTTATTTTAATTTCATTTTAGTTCTTAAACTTCTGTCTGGATAATTAAGTATATCCTTCATGGTTATAATTCTGAGGATTGATCTGCAACAAGCTTACTGCTGCAATAAGCTTCACTCGGCCTGTCTCTAGCCAATCTTTTAATGGCTGTGTGCCGCCACAGCATACGTCACTAATCACCTGTTCCGTATAGGCGTCTCTTGGACGATTGTGGTTTCTGTCCTCAATAATTCCCTCAACGATGTTAATAACCAGGCCCGGATGCCTGATGTTATGGCATATTCAGTTTGGTCGTTGCTGGTTGCATTTGTCCCAAGTTGAGCATTTTGTCCCACAGAACACATAACTAGATCCTAATTAATCATCTAGATTCCTAATTAAAAATCCAAATTACTTCTAAATATTTAAACACACAAGGAATATTATTTTGTTGTGAAACTAATATAGAACATATCAGAACAACACTACAGAAAATATCTTATAAAATTGTCTACTTTTCAGTTTATACTCGTATTAGCATTTAAATAAAATAATTAATTATAATGAGAACTTTATAACTTATATCAAAGATTGGTTAACATTGAAATCAGAGCACACAGAGATAAATATTTGCGGATGGGTGTGTAAAGCTAAGCTTGTATGCTCTATATTCTACGAAGAATGATAAGGACCCGGAACAAAGGAATATTTAGAATATTCACTCAGGAACAAGTTCACCTCGGGGCTGGAATATACAGCGGGTCGCGTGCATATTGCCTCGCATTGTAAACAGCAGAGGAGGAACGTTCACAAATATCATATAAAAAATAGTGAAGAAACAGTTATAGGTGGTAAGCTGAATTTTTAGTGTATAACGTTTTCCTAAAAATGTAAAACAACCGAGAAACAAGGAGAGATATAAAAAATAAATCTACATTTTAACAAATAGCGTTCTTAATTAAAAAAAAACATCATTAATTTGAACATTTATATATATATTTTAATGCCTTCTGTTAGCTTTCCTTAGCAGTTCCAGAATATTTGATAAACTGGAGGTATTTTAACGCTGTGAAATTTCATAATGAAATTTTTATGAATTGTTTATTTTTGTTATTTTTCAAAACATTGTTTATTTTTCTCGACAAGTTTCAGTTTAAAACGTTCTCCCGACGATGGAGGCGTCAAACCTTCTGTGTTTAAATAAAAAATAATAAAAAAACAATTATATACGAGCCCAAAAAACATTTTTAAAAATGTTAGAACAATTATTGCAGTGTAGAAGTGTACATTCAATATTAATAAGATAATTTATTATTATTTATGTATTGATGAACACGTTTGTTTTCTATAATATAAAGGAATTTTATTATATAATTCTTAATGTTACATTTAATAGTGCCCTATCAATATGAAATACGTCAGTGCCATAAAATATAATAAAACTTCTAAAAAAAAAAACTGACGTTTTCATCAATATTAAATTTAAAACACCTTAGACGTTGATGATTCCATTTTTCATTTTAAATATCAAGGACCAGCTCCGTCATGTTCTTGGCTTAAATATAGAGATTTTCTTAGATCTAGGAAGCTACATGCACGATAATTATTTAAAAGCTGTATATTTTCTCAGAAATAGGAAAATAATTGTATTAAAACCCTGTTAACATGAACATAGTTATTCAGTTGACAATATTCTAAGATTTGAGTCATAGAATTCATCGAAAAGTTGTAACCCACCTATAATATGAATATGTCATCATCATTGACCACACGCTTACGAATCTGTTAAGGTACTCTTTCGTTATTTTAACTAACTAATCATCACGCCGTATCCCCAAAGGGGTAGGCAGAAAGAATAGACTTCCACAAATTAACCGATGCGGCACTCCATCCTTCTCCTTTCGCCCCCGCGGGAGACGCGGTGTGATGGGATGTGAACCTCATCGCCACCAATAGGCATCTCCCAGCACATTTCGATCGTTCAACGTCCACAAAATCAATCTAAACCAAATTAGAAAAAATACAATGATACAAAATAAAAATAACATAACAAATAACATTCTTTTTATGGTGCACATTTTAGCTGGACGATCCAGACATTGTGTTTTTAGATTTAATTTCACCCTTCCACCGTTTTTTTAATTAACTAGAGTCATAATCATTTGTTATTTTATTTAAATAAAAATAAAAATTCTACTAGAAAATAGTATTAACACACAATTTTACTACATCCTACATATAAATCAAATATAATTGGAAGACCTAATGGGACCAAAATCGTAAATTATATTTTAGAAAAATCAAACGTTTTTGCTGAAATCTCGTATTGGAAAACAATCTTTCCATTATGCAAAATAATGAAAAAAATTCTAACTAATAAATTTTCGGGAGTCAAGAAAAACAAAATTCTACTAGTAAAAAAAAATTCATTTTGTCAGTTTTACCCTAAAAACAAAATCGTGTATCAGATCGTGTGAGATCATTTATAATTCGGAAAAAAATTCATATACGAATATTTTACACGCAAATCTGTTTTTAACACAACAGTCAAAAATGTGGAATATTTGTTACTTATTTACTCGTATCATCGGGAACCGCCCGGGGCGAAAATACTGAGAGCCGACAAGACACAGGCGCCTATAGTCCATGGGACTAGAAATTCGGAGCAAATAAAGTGGTGCAGCGTTCGGTCTCGAGTCGACTGAGAAAGCATTCTCAACCTGAATAGTAAATCTTCAGAATTTTACATTTCTTACGTGTCCTCCATAATCCAAATATAAAATACACACTTGCCATAAACCTCTGATTTAGTATAAAATAAAATGTCACAATACGAGCGGAATATTTAAATAAATATAAAATTGAGTGGCTAAGAATACTCTATATATATTTATTTATTTCATTTATTTTGATAATAATCACAAACATTACAGACATACAATTCCAAATCGTTTGCAATTACATTATAAACAGAGAAGCATTAAAAAAAAATAAAAATTAACTTATCATAACATTGATATTGCATCCCTGAGGCAACTCACACTTATATATATATATATATATATATATATATATATATATATATATATATATATATATATATATATATATATATATATATATATATATATATATATATATATATATATATATATATATATATATATATATATATATATATATATATATATATATATATATATATATATATATATATATATATATATATATATATATATATATATATATATCTATATATATATATTGGTGGAGATGCCTATTGGTGGCGATGAGGTTCGCAACCCATCACACCGCGTCTCTCGCGTTGGCGAAAAGAGAAGAATGGAGTGCAGCATCGACAAAGTGTTGCAGTTCATTCTTTTCTACCCTTTCGGGGAAACGGCGTGATGGTAAGTTAGTTAGTTAGTTAGTTATATATATATATATATATATATATATATATATATATATATATATATATATATATATATATATATATATATATATATATATATATATATATATATATATATATATATATATATATATATATATATATATATATATATATATATATATATATATATATATATATATATATATATATATATATATAATAGAACGATGTACGATAGAATCTCAAATGCTGATATTATGAAGGAATGTAGAGCGTAAGAAGGTATTATGAACAAAATGATGAAAGGATCGCCGCGTTGGTTCGGACATGTGGAGGGCATGGGTGAAGAAAGAATGGTTATAAAAGTATACGTTAACGGTCTAAATGGAGTACGGAGTCGCGGTAGACCGAGGAAAACATGGCATGACCAAATTTATAAAATTTTAAAGGTTGGTCATGTCAGAAGCCGGAAGAATCGACGTGCGTGTATGACTCGCTGTATGAATGTGGAGGAAGCTAGAGAGGTATGTCATAATAGAGTAGTGTGGCGGTCCATTATCTCTACCTGCCCCTGCGGGGAAACGGCGTGATGGTTTGTTGTTGTTGTAAGAATTCTATAAGGTATAGAATATTATTACAAGTATTGAAATATATTGCTGACGATCTTCGTGACAGAGTGGCAACAGCTATGACAGCTACACCGAAGGTCCTGGGTTCGATTTTAGGTGATGACAGTGTGATTCTCACGCTGTCTTTGGTCTGGTGTAGAATTCACGTGACAATAAAATGGCTATAGATTATCTACCATGTCATGAGTATCAATACAATAGTTATACTAGCGCTGTAATGATGTAAAGAGCTATTCAACAAAATAATATTGATCAAGGTATTTCTTTTCAATGTAGACAATGCTATGATAACAGAGGATATGTTATTTAATACTCTGTTAAGTGGATACACTTATCAAAAGAACATTAAAGCGTATAAGAAAATATGGCATGGTACACATATAAAGAAAATAAGTTTAACTATCTTTACGTAGAATATAGCATTATATACTCGTATAAGACATAAATATGTAAATAGTAAAATAATTTATGAACTTGCTCTATCGATTTCAAAGACAAATAACACATTATATTGCGTGTACGTAAACAATACAGAATTCCATATGAAGGATTTTTTATGAATTACAACATTGTTTTTTTACACATTGTATATTTTTTTCTTTTTAGACTTTCGATACATGTCGAGGAACATTAACACAAAAGGGTAATTAAAAAAAAAAACATTAACATTCATAAAAAAAAATCGTCATAGTCAAATATAATATAAACTGCGAAACACAGTTTGCGTTAGAAAAATGGCGTGAAAATTTAATATAAAAATATAACACGGTGTTTGTGTACCGAAAACGTTATAAATGAGTAAATTTAGATATTCTCTTTTTAGTTGACACGTGACTCAATTATTTTGAAAATAGAAACTGTGAAGAATGTTTGCCATTGGAAAGGTCTACAAGTGGAGAAGGTACCACAACAAGGCATTAATTAACTCACATTCTTTGATGAACTATAAACGTAATTGAAAAATAATAAGTGTTATTTTCGGTGTGCCAAAATAAATATATCCGTAAAATGAAAATACACACAACTAATGTGATGCATGAAAAATTTGATACCATAAGAGCGTTTAAATTTGAACAGTTGAGAATTTAATTGTTATAATAAATTAATTTACAGTTTTCCCAGTAATTGAATTAATTTAGAAATTACAAATAAATATACGAGTACATGATAAATGTCGTAGAAATGAATTCACCGATATGAATGTGCGGAAAAACGATGTATGATAGAATATCGAATGAATAAATAATGAACGAATCAAAGGCAAATGATTCCATCCTTAGTAATAAAAATAAATAAAAACGACCATTTACACAGTGATTCCCAAAGTTGTCTATATACTCCCAGGGGTCGACGACAGCTGACAGGGGGTCCACGACAGTTGAAAAAAAATGAAGGTCCACGAGATGTAAATGGGGGTCCACGAGATGGTTCAACTAAATTGAAGCCGAATATTGAAAGGAATATCGAAATCGTTGGCGACCATTTTTTTTTTTTCAGCTCATTTTGGGATAATCGGACAATCGAAATCATTGGTGACCGTTTTTTTATATATTTTTTAGCTCGACAACGACTTCCAGTCAGTAGAAATCGGCAGCGAACAATTTTTTTTAACAATCGATTCGAAAAATCAATAAAAAAAGCAGGGGGTCTACACGAGATGGCAAAAATCGGCAAGGGGTCTACGGGACAAAAAAGTTTGGGAAACTCTGATTTAGATGATTTTGACATATGAAATGAATGGATGAGAGAAAAATGGTAAAAAAAAGATGATAGAGCAGTATGAAAGGAAAAAGATGCATAGGACGGCCGTGGAAAACATGGCATGACAAAATTGATCAGTTACTAAAAGGCGGCCACATTCGTAAAAACCGACGAGCGTTCGTTATTACAATTATTACGAACTCTTTGATTAATGGTTAATTTGGTAGATTAAAACAAAACAAAAGACTTATTGTATAAAATATCAAAAATAGATAATATAATTTTGAACTATTTGTTATACGAATGAACACAATCAAAAGAATGAAAGAACACAAAACACAATTTAAATAAATAAATAAATATTTATATTTTTCTTTTATATTCTCGAATAATATGTATTTTAAATTGATTTCACAAAGGCCAAACTAGGAAAATACAGACTGACAATATTTGACATCGCGTCTTGAGTCGACGAAAATCTAGTGAAATAGAATACATACATGCAAACTTGGCGTATTCACAGCGGAGGATGTAGGGATTGGGTGCGATGGAGAATGTGAAATGCACATCGCAGGGTGAAACTCTATTATTGCGCATCTCAAATGTGATGGTTGTGGTAAATGGGAAATGCATTTCCACAGCTACTGCCTTTTCACTACCACCGGCTGGCACACAGAGCACTACACTACGCCAATGTTTAAGGAAATCATGAAAAGGAACAGCAGATTGAATTCGAATTGAATCAATGATCCGAGTTCGTCAATCATTTGCATGTTAAAATGTATATGTTTATCAAATACTGATATGAATGTTTATGATGTGTGGTTGAATTGATTATAAAATTATAGTCAATATATCAAACCGAAATTCAAATACGAGTAAATGCGAGCAACCTGGCGGAACTAGAAGATGAATAATATAAGATGTGTTGTTTATAATTAAGGGGTTAGGGGCAGTCAGAGGTGTAATTTAATTAATTTTGTAAAACCAACAATATAAAATTATTATATGGTGTTTTAACTTGATTTGACCCAAACTTGAAAACAAAAATATAAATTATATTTAAAAAATTTTAAATTGATGACTTTTTGTTGTTGTTGTCAATACTTGTTTTTTTATACCTCTGACTGACCCTCACCCCTTAAGTAATTTGATAAATTCTTATGCAAACAAAACAACTCACCCCCATTATAAACGGATATTCTAGAAGTTTTTAATATAATATAATTTCTAGAAAATTGTTGTCTTCGTCAATATTACATATCAAATTCGGAGCTTTACATTATCGTCCAATAAATATTATTCCCTGCTTGATATTTTTCGAAAATAACTTATTATTCCAGCAAACGACGACTTTCCTGGCAGAGTGGTAAGAGCACTGTCATACCGAAGGTTCCGGGTTCGATTCCCGGCGAAGGCAGTGTGATTGTCACACTCTTTTTGGTCTGGTGTAGAATCCATGTCACAATTAAATGACGATAGATATAATAGTTCAAATGACCTGTTGTACACAAAAAACTAACACAAAAAAATAACATTGACACTCACCGCAAGATTTCAGATCAAAGTAAAAAATATATATACATATTTTTTTTTTATCTTGGGTATATCCGTGAAACTTATCTTCCTCTACCGATATTTCGGAGATTGTTGTTGTCTCCGTCTTCAAGGAAGTTAAACTAACTAATCGTAATAATAATATAAACATACTGAAGATGGAGTCGTTAACGATCTCCGAAACGTCTGTCGAGGAAGACAAGTTACACGGATATACCCAAGATCATAAAAAACATATTGCTTTCAACCGTGAAAAAAAAAAGCAATTTTAAGAATTAAGATATTTAAAACAAAATCTATTAAAAAATGGTTCCATGGACGATATTGAATAAAAATTTAAAGCTAGTGTGTTCAAAGAATAAGTAATATTTGAATTAATTAAAATATGCAAGTTCAAACATTGCTGGGATGTTTGCTCCGTCAAATCCGAAAGAACGTCAGCGAAAGTTACCGCAGAACATAATTACCTTTTACGTGTCTACAAGTTGGGAATTTGTAACTATCCGCCGGACAAAGTTCCTAAGCTCTCGATGCCGCCTTAAAAATTTATAGACTGCATAAATTATTACAAATTCGGGGTCGGCCTTGAAATATACGGCTTAAGTTTCGGGGATTACCAATTCTTAATACTTCGCACAAGAGAAATTCTATTTAACAACGAAACGATAAGAAAAGAATTTTTTTTTGAAACTCTCGAGGCTAAGTAGTAAGTCTAAAGATAAAAGATATTTAAAAAAAGGCTTTATCGGCCAAATTATTATTGCGGGAAATTAACCGAACGGATAAAGAAAAAAGGATAAAAAAAAATGTATTTCAATAGGACGTGAAATATTTTTGGGTGTTAAAAAATATGTGAACTTTTACAGAAATGCTTTGAATATATATTTTTTGTTGAACAGTATTTGGGAACACGAAATGTCTTTATCTTACAGAAGAAACGTTCAGCTATTCCGGTTCAATTAAGCGCCAATCTGGTGATACTTGATCATTAAAAGTGTCTCAAGGAAAGTATACTAATGAGCGTCTACTAAGGGAGAATAACACTGGAGACGGATCGCTGTGTTGAAAACGCTTTTAGGAAAGTAACGAAGCATAACCTGACTGAAAACAGTAGTAATTCCAACAGTGTTTCGCAAGTGCGGCAAAGAAATCTTGAGCGAAATTCCCAGTCTCATAAACGAGGAACCGTTGAATATTCACGCTTAAGGTTCATCACCGGCCAGTTTTGGCCATGTAAACAATCTTTCGGCTGTAAATCGCACCCCGTAGAAACGGCATCAGAATTTCGATGTGATAGAGGGTAAAGGACTTATGCCGGGGCAACAAGTCAAAATGAGACACCGCACTCGTCGAGTACACACATTTTCGCCGTACCAAAAATCCTCCGTAGAAAAAACGTACTTGCGAGACATTATTTCATTCCATGGAATTTGATTAGATGAGCAATTCGCTGCCGGATTTTAAGTAACTTAACATATTTAAATCTAACGAATTAAGGCTAACAAACTTTTCACAATTTGTTGAACAAAAATACAAGGTCAATATAAATGTTTGAATTAAAAGTTTTTCATATATGTTTGTTAAAATTGACCTGTATAATATAAACCTAAAGAATCGGTATATCACATTAAATAATATTTACACAAGTTAAATAAAACCATAACAATGCTTCTGATTTGAATCGTGTTCTATTACCGAAAATCGTTAATTAAAATAAGGCAATTACAGAATGATTTTTTTATAAGTATAAGTATAAAAATATAATAACAATACATAAAATAAACCATGGTGATTCGGAATTAGGTCAAAATCGTATTTAGCTTATTGGCCTTAATATCTGATGAAAAAGAAAATGGGAAGGAAAGGTCAAAACCATATAGTCTAATTGGTCTCAATAAGTAAGAAAAACTAAAACTTCTTACGCACAACTACATTACTACTATCTTAGACCCAAACTGTACAATATAACGAACAAAAGTATAAATAACCCACACAAAATGACAATGGACCAATCAAAAAAGAATATTGCTTTTGATCAAATAAAAAAAGGTCGTCTTTTATAGTACATACAATAATTTTCTAAAATTAGTAATGAGTAATTAAAAAAGTATTAACGTATTGATATAAAAGAGTTACGGTGATAAGGCTTCTTCGACTTCTTCTTCGTCTAATAGAACTGACGATCTGTGACACAGAGATTATATCTCCTAAGATTATAAGGTCCAACTGTCGGGATTTAGTTAGCTGCTGTAAATGCGAGTCTGTCACTATCCATTCTGGCTACAGGATCTTCTTCAAGATCTACTCAAACAGACAATGTTCTCTATTTCTCACTTTTTTCCTATTTCTGCATTACGGACACGATCTCGAAGAGTTTTTTCAGTAATTGATCCTAGGGCCTTCATTTTAATGCTCATAACAGCCCTATGGTTTGTAAGGTATCAGCTCGCGTCTCTACCGCATACGTCATGATATATAAGACAATTAATTTAAAGGTAATATAAGCAGGATTATTTATATTTTGGTTTCTGTTTCTTTGATATATTATCTAATGATTGCAAACACAGGGCTTAATAAAAGCTACCCCAGAACGGGTTACAACAGTTGGTTGGGGTAAAAAACTTGTACTTTGTAAATGAATATTGAAAATAATTATTATAATTCAATGAAAATGGTAGGTATCAACAAACCATTCCCCAAAGGGGTAGGCAGAGAGAATGGACCGCCACACTACTCTATCCTGGCACACCTCTCTAGTTTCCTTCACATTCATACAGCGAGTCATACACGCACGTCGATTCTTTCGATTTCTAAGATGACCAACCTTTAAAATTTTATTAATTTGGTTATGCCATGTTTTCCTCGGTCTGCCTCGACTCCGTAGTCCATTTACATCATTAACGTATACTTTCTTAACCATTATTTCTCCATCCATGCGCTCCATATGTCCGAACCAACGCAGCGATCCTTTCATAATTTTGTTCATAATATCGCATTTGAGATTTATATGTAAACAATTAATATACGAGTATAGTAATACAATCTTGGGAGGACGGTGGTTCTGTGATGATATGTATTTCATAATAAATGGCGTAAAATCATATAATCTGTTTTACTTTTTAAAACTTTGTTGCGGTTTCAATCATTTTTACAGAATGAATTTTCGTAATAAACTTTATTCTTCTTTCTGTAGACATTACGATCTGATCAGACAGGATATCAATTTTGGTCCTGTGATGAAGGCGTCCAACATTCTCTCCATTTTTTTAGTGGTCCACAGCTCTCTAGCGTCTCGTAAACAATAAGAATAAATTATTACTAACTAACAAACCATCACGCCGTCTCCCCGAGAGGGTAGGCAGAAAGAATGGACTGCCACACTTTAATCGATGCGGCACTCCATCCTTCTCTTTTCGCCCCCTGCGAGAGACGCGGTGTGATGGGTTGGGTTGCGAACCTCATCGCCACCAATAGGTATCTCCCGCGCACACTTCGATCGTCCAACGTTTACATAATAAATCCAAAAAAATATATATATAAAATAAAATAACAAATAAAAATAATTTAACACACAATGTTATTTAAGATGGGGCACTTGTCAGCTGGACGATCCGGACATGTGTTTTTTTTAAAATTTTATTCCAGTTTTCTTAATTAACTGTAATTAGGTACTTAAAACAACCCAACACCAGCAAAATCTTAAAAATGATAAAAGTGTTTCAAAATAAACATTTAATGAATTAATTTTGTTTAATGCAAAAGAATAAACATCGACGATTCGAGTGAGTGTTCTTAAATATTGAAGTATAAAACCGAAGTATGTTCGTGAAACAGCCCTGTCGGTTCGACACAGGACAGTTTGGGCAGAACGACCACGGGCCGAGTTACGTCCGCCCTCAAATGTTCCGATATCGCATTAGCCGCGGACAGTTTATTGCGTTACGTCAATCGCCCGCTACCGCTGGCCTCTTTGGCGGGGGAGGGAGCACATAAAATGCGAAGGCAGCGCTACCGAGGGCGGCGGGCGGTGGGCGGAGGGTCAAACGTCTGAATGGCCACTAACGGATCGGGTCGTTTGGTTTGAAAAGCAATATTGTAACAGATACATGGCTAATACCGCCAATGAATTGTAATCATTCTGGATTCCATATTGTCAATACTGGGCATTGTTACAACAGAGCTGGAATTGACTTTCGGCATAATTAACGATATTATTATTATTTTGTTGAATCGCTCTTTACATCATAACAGCATGAGCCAAATCGATGTAAAGGGTATCACATCTATCAGAGTGATTCTCGTGATATGTGATAGGTAGCTAATCTATCGCCATTTTATCGTCACGTGAATTCTACACCAGCCCAAAGACAGTGTGACAATCACACTGCCCTCGCCGGGAATCGAACCCGGAACCTTCGGGGTGGCAGTCAATGCACTTACCACTCGGCCACGAAGGTCGTCGATATATTAACAAAATACTATTTAGTCCATTTATTTTGGCCGAAACACTATGATACTTCAACATTATTTAGGTACTGTTGAAATTTAAACGCTGTAATGGTATCACAATTTAATTTAATTGTTTATTTTTAGCAACAGCTGTTCATCAGGTGTTCCAATAAGATAACCGAAAAAATATTATGAACTGTTAAGTTATTAAACTCTGTTTTTATGTATCACAATTTTACTTTTATTTCTCGTGAGAGCTGTTTCGTCAACCTACGTTGACATCATCAGGTGTTACAATAATATATCAACACCTGATGATGCCAACATTAGTTGACGATACAGCTGTCGCGAAAAATGATTTTTTTTATTGGAAATATGCAAAAATTATTAACATAATTGAAACTCTACTGGGTAAATGATTGTATGGTAATAACAAAAAAGGATTGTTTTAAAACTCGGGTTTTAAAATCTGATTGCTAAAAGAAAATAAGTTTTATAATAAATAAATTTTGTGTGTACAATTGTCAATAGCAAACTATTCATATTGAGTAAGGAAATGAAAGAGTAATGGAGTATGACACTTGTAAAGTGAATTAGTTTGTATGATGAAGAAAGCTAACAACGGGTGACACCGGCCCGGGTTAGAATGGCACAAAGCACTCTGTGTAATTACCTATAATAGTATCAGTAGTATCCGAAGTTAGTATCGAGGGCAACTATTGGAAGTGGACACGAGTGGAGAGGCGTTTAATGGTAAACAGGATTGTCGGCAGGCGGACCGCGGCGCGCAGATATCGCTTACACAAAGTATAATAAAGACACAAGCAATAATACAACAGCTATAATTCAAAAACTTTGTTTTATATAAGTCCAACAAGATAAATTCCACCGGGGCTATCAATTTTGAAGTGATTTATGTGTATGGCCTATCATTAGTTTCACAATACTCCATATATAAAAACCGTTAACCCTTCATTCTGTTATTTGTTTAATTAAAAATTATTTTTTGTCATCTATAGCAAAAAAAGAATATGAGAAAAATATAATAAGTTAAAAAAAAAACATATTCTTCTATATTCGCCTTAACTTTGCGTTTGCGGATTCATTGAACAATGTTTCTTTTTCAACTTTGTACATAACACCAACTTGGTTGGTGTTGTTTACAAAGTTCAGAAATCATTTTGTTTATTATGCCTATTTATATACCTAAAGGGATAAAAACGTGTTTCTAACAAATTTTGTTAAATATTTCAAAATATATTTTATAATTACAAAAGATAAATGATTGACCATGATACTCATACATACTTTTATGGCAATAGAGTGTTTTAAATTATTATTATTATTTGAAAATAACGTTTTTTTTAAAACTCAAAATGTGTTTAATAAACTGGCAGTAATCGAAGCAGGCCAACCGTCAACCATATTACAAAGTAAATTTTTTTGTTTTTTTTGTAAACTAGCCCCAATAGTAGCGTAAAACGAGAATTAGTAGATTTTCCGGTTTGTATAAAATTTGCTTCACCATGAAATAAAGGGTTAAGAAATGATCTCACTATATAACTTTTTTAAGAAACCTATTATTCTAATTAATTCATACAGAATACCGGTTTAACAATTAAGATTCGAGACAGGTTTTCCCGATTCAAACCGAATTCCTAACGCTTCAGCGTTCCAACACACCCCTTTAAAAGTCTGCTCAAGATGGTTTGCGAAGGTATTTTAAAGGGTTCGCATTAAAACTTTGGCAACGGCATCTGCTTCAATTAATCCTTCTACTAATTCGCAATAAAAACATCACGTTCAAAGGAGAGCGCGAGTATCAGAGGGCCCCTAGGTTAAGGGATACCTACACTGTTTCGGATTAAGGAACTGAACTGTAAACCGACACTAAAGCTTTCTCTTGACACAGCGATGCACCCATCATTACACTCGAGTGGCTGAGAAGTGAAATAATGGAAGGGAAGAGGAGGCTAAGATAAGGGAAAATTACCCCGACTCCGACCCAGTGACCTAAAATGACTCAAAAGGGACAAGGAGCTAAGGAGGGGACGTCGGGGAGAAGGGAAATCTCTCGATAAACTCACTAACCCACCCCACAAGTCTAGTAATTACGAACGGCTTAAATTGATTCAAGCAAAGAGATGGAGATAATCCCTTAGTTATTCGATTAGGCATACCTGCACGGAAATTCGATCAAATAATAATGGATTTTAGTATTTCTATATAGGAATCTAAGAGACATATTAAAGGCCATTGTGAATGTGCTGATTACTTTTATGACTAGTAAACGACGTTTCGAAACACGCTCTGGCATTTACCTTTTAATGGAAACAATAAACATAAATACAATACATATTCATAAATGGTGAGTCCGCTTTCATGGTAGACCCTAGTAAGAGTGTCAAGACACATCTTTAATAAATAAAATGAAATGATTAAAGAGTTAATACCTTTTATAGTATTATCTCAAGAATATATTAGGTTGAGAAATGGAAATCTTTGGGATAAAATATTCACGAAGAAACTGCCGAAAGAGTATGACTTTAGCGATAAAGTAAACAAAGAAAAGCTTTCGGGGAATAAAAATATTTACTCATTTGAAAATAGACCTTTTCTGTGAGCTTACCTTAAAAAATAAAAGAAACAAATACGCGCATAACCTACATATGCGCGTATTATTAAATCCTATTGATATTTTTATTATCTCTGAATATACGAAAGAGGAGTATTTCACCGGGTTACTGTCGCACTATTGCCATATTTATGTAATTTTCCTTTTAAGTTCCGTCGTAAAACACGGCCGATATTGTTTCTAACACTCTTTCCGGGGACTTTTATCTCAATCTTGATATAGACAATAGCCAAATCCTTTAGGGGCGCTATATTATTTGGGAAACAACCGTGAACGCTTTTGCGATTATTATCTGCTCGTGAATTATAAGGACAAGGACGAAACCCCAAACCCGACTGCGCCAGTAAATAAATTATTAAAAACAAGCATTGCGTTAAGCACCGCGATATAATTTAGCGCGCAATGTGTTGAAAACGGGCCATTGTACACTGAGAATAAAATATAGGTTAACGGTCAGATAAGAATTTTAGTTGAAAAGATAACCTATTTAGTCCAGGAGCGTCCTGAGCGCGGCGAGCATTTTTAGGGTATATAATTTGCAATCAACGTTTCACGTAGTTAGGGATACCGGTATTCAGTTCAATGGGTCCGGAGGGAGTTCCTACCCGAGCGAGTCAGTTTTGAGCGTGTTGTGTGTATTATACACGTGTACGTACATTTATAGTTTTAGCTAAAACCAGGTGAAACCAGCATAATTTCTAGCCATGAATATGGGAGCGCCGACTAATTAGGTACTTACATAATCACTTTCGGGTGAATGCTAACTGCTAAAGCAAATATCGATTTTTAAAGTTAATTTAACTATCCACACACAAACAGGCAAAAAAAATAATACTAAATGAATTTAGATAATCTATGAAGGTTCCACGCAGGTTTCTCTGTTTAGTAAATAAGAATTAAGGCGCCCTCTCTTCCATTCAAAGGTGCGGAGATAAAGCAGAGATGCTTACAAGGGGAAAATTGTAAAGGAAAAACGAGGAAAACATTAATGTGTAGTGTATCGTGAATGAGAGATTACGTTCCGGAGGGCTTATTGGCATGCCTTTCATATATATTTACTCAAAGAATAAATGCGTGAATCAAAAAGGGTCTGAAATAATAGTCTTATTATAAACGTAAATGTAGTATCTTGTAATTCCCATAAAAATGAAGTAAACAGGGAAAATCCTAAAAATTAATTCCATAAATATACGAATATATTATATCTTCATATAGATCTTTAACAACAAAGTTTTATTAGTTTTAAAAACAAAAGAATGGGGTGTTATATAAATGCTTTGATTTATTTCTAAAATATATATCTTTTGAGGACCGCATAATCATTTTCAACACTACATAAAATAATCAATAATTAACTTATATTTTTCATCTTCATGTCAATGAAAAGCTAGTTTCGCAGGGATGCCCTTCAAAATGACTTTATATCTCATATTCTGTTTCCACTGTGGTGGAAGGTTTGGCCGACATTGTGTAGTTTCCAGGGACGCCGGGTGTTATAGTTATATTACACGCGTAACAACAAAAGTAGAGGTATCTATTTTGCCTTATCTAAATACCGTATATTAAGAATAATAATGTAATAAAACGATGTCTTTTTAACTTTTTCTTTTGTCTTTATTTCGACAGCGACCAGTTTCGCCAGGCTCGCTGGCATCGAAAAAAACCGGTCGCTGTCGAAATAAAGACAAAAGCGGTAGTAATTAAAAAAACACCATTTTATTTCCATCAACGGATTTCAGTAAAATCATTAAGAATAATCTTACAGTTTATAATGTAGTTAATTTAACGCTTGAAATATTTTCTCTGCTTCTTGCAGTTCTCCAGTGATCGCATTGGTGAAAATAAGACATCAAAGTTTTAAAAAATGTGTAATATGATAAATTGATTAATGCAATACTTTTTACTATCTGTTGATGATATACCTGTGGAGCAAGTAATGAGTTGTAGATATTTGGGAGTAGAGATCTGCAGCCAAAATGACCTTTATGCCGAAGTACGAGAACAAGTCAGTAAAGCCTCTGCCGTGTCAGGATGCCTAAAGAGTCTGGTCTGGAAGAACAAACACATGCGTATCGACAGCAAGATCAGAATTTATAAAACATGCGTGCGACCTATCATGACGTACGCTGTAGAGACGCGGGCTGGCACTGTGCGAACCAAGGGACTACTAAGAACATCGAAGGTGAAGGTCCCCGAGATCGTGTCCGCAACGTACACATAAGAAAAACTTGCGAAATAGAGGATATCATTCAGTGGAGTAGATCCAGAAGAAGATACTGGAGGGACCATGTAGCCCGAATGGATGGTGACAGAATTGCATATACAGCCGCTTATGAAATCCCCCCCCGGACACCGCCCACCTGGAAGACCGCCTGAAAGATGGAGGGACAGCTGGATCTCATCATCCGACGAGATATGATTTCTGTGTCACAGATCGTCAGATCTATTAAAAGAAGAAGAAGAATACTTTTTAAATAGTCCATTGTTTTGGCCGAAACACTATGATATTTTAACATTTTATAACTGTGAATTCAAAAAAATTGTTTTATATCACAAACTGTATTTATTTTACTTTACGACAGCTGTTTCATCAACCAATGTTGACATCATCAGGTGTTATAAAAATATATAATATATCAAATGTCAAATTTTCGTAATTTTACGAATCTTTGTGTATTTGTTCGTAAGTCAATTTGAATAATTTCTTTGATATAATTTTGAAGTTCTTGCTGAAATTGAGTTAGGTACCTAAATATTTCAAATTGACTTAGGAACAAATACACAAAGATTCGAAAAATTACGAAAATTTGACATTTGATGTATATTTTTATAACACCTGATGATGTCAACATTGGTTGATGAAACAGCTGTCGTAAAGTATTCTGAATACAATTTGTGATATAAAACAAAGTTTTTGAATTAACAGTTATGGAATACTTTTTCTTTGCGTTCAACTAATTTTTAAAGAAAACCAAAAATTTCCTTGCTTGTTCGGCATACATCGCGTGCGGTGTGCCCCCTGCGGAGTGCGGAGCTTTGATCACAGCCATTCAGACGGCGACCGCAGGCTGTATCTTGCGAGTTGGGTTTCAGCGGTTCCCAGAACATACCCGTTTTCATCATGTAAACATGTAAAATTAGTATTAAAGAATCAATAATAAAATATTCTCAAATCGTTATACAGTGTATTTACAATATTAAGAACACATAAAACGTTCAAATTGATTTTAATAAATGTTGTTAAAATTTATTGAATTCGCAACCCATATCACACCGCGTCTCCCGCGGGTGCGAAAAGAGAAGGACCATTATTAAAGTGTAGCAGACCATTATTTCTGCCTACTCCTTAGGCGAGGCGGCGCGATGGTTACTTAGTTAGTAAGGTTTTTGTTAAAACACAAATTATTGCTAAATATTATAATTTTGAAACACTGTTATTATACAAATCAAAATTTATGAATTAATGTTTATGAGATTATCGCGACAGCTGTTTCGCCGACCTATGTTGTTGATCCTCGGAGTTACAAACAACCTTGTTGTAAATTGTCTGTAACACCTGACGATGACGAAACAGCTGTCGCGAAAATCTCATAAAAATAATTAATAAATTAATGTGTGTGATAAGTGTTAATTTTGTTGTTGTTGATAATGTTGAAGTATCATAGTGTTTTGGCCAAAAAGATTGATTATCTAATACAATAACTAAAAAAACTAATAATTATTATTTTTACAAGTGAGAAATTATTTGGATATATCCGAAATTTTCGAGAGCATCATCTGGACCATATACGAAAACTGTGAGAAACGGTAAAAACAAGTTATCTTGGATTACTAGCAAACCCGAACGAACATTTCGCCAAAACCAATTAGGTTTAATGCAGTTCGAAGGCCCAATTAGTGAAACAGTCAGCCACATAAAGATACTAAATCACGAATTAACCAATATTTTTAATAATAACCAATATGTAAATATTTTTAATAAATCTACGTAATCATCCAAATTTACAGTAATCAATAGCTTTTTACTCGATTTTATATTTTATGCTTTCAGCTTTAAATTTTGTATATGTTTCAGAGAGCTGATAAAAACAGCAAACTAACTAAATAACTATCACTCCGTCTCCCAGTAGGGGTAGGAAGAAAGAATGGACTGCCACACTTTAGTCGATGCGGCACTCCATCCTTCTCTTTTCGCCCCCACGGGAGACGCGGTGTGATGGGTTGCGAACTTCATCGCCACCAATAGGTATCTCCGATTTGATCAAATCCCTAATGTAGATGATCAATTAATGGAAGATGTTAAAATTATAACTCTGTGATCAAATCCCTTAACTGTTTTAGTGAAAAGATGAAATAATCAACCTAACTTAAGTCTGTGTGAGATTGCAGGAAAATTATCCTTATGTGGAGGTTTAGGATTTAAGAAGTATTCTTGTGAACAATCCAAAATAAAATGTTAATTACATTCACTAAAAATATTTAAAATATCACCAAAAACATTTATTTTGTTTTTAAAAATATCAGCTAAACACGGTGAAGATAAAAAACATAAAAGGTGATTTTATTCATAAAAAATAGCGTTTATATCGTTCGGTTAAAAAAATATAATACACGATGCCACGAATACAAATGATATTAATAAAATAATGTTATATTATATATTAAAAATAAAAACATATTTTTTTCGTAGATATTACAATTTTGACACGTATCAAAGAATCCGACTGTACCACCCCAAGTATGACATTCGGGAGGGGCTGAAACATGGCAGCGGCATTTCTGGCAGCCGAGTAGCGGACTAAGTGGACCGGCAGTGTTTACCTCGGTTTACACGGTAATCGGGCATTAGTGACCGATTCGGCAAAGGCAATAATCACAAAATGTTGACCGGCTGCGGTGCACAATTTGCGGATGAAATATTTACACAATGTTGATTTACGATACCCGGCGGGGTGCGGGGTACACGGTATACGGTACACGCGCTGACCGCCCAATAGAGGATCGAACTAATCAAAATACATTATATCTCGCGGCGAAAATAAAATGATTCCGTTTGTAATTAACGTTTGTATGTGTGTTACGAATCATAAATTTGGTTAGAAATGTGTACAAAGCCGAGTTAACGCAAGAAACAGTTTGAATCGTAATATAAATAGACAAAAACTGAACGTCGTCAAGAAAAAGTACGAAAATATTTTAAATAGGTACAAGAGAGCGAGAGTTGAATATTTCGATTCTCACCGAAAGTAATTCGAAATGCACACGATGCACATGCATTATTGTTGTATGACAGTGTTAAAGAAAACGAAAGAAGAATGATTCGGTATTGTCGATTGTCAAATTTTTAACACGTGTGAAAAGAAAATTTACATTAAAGGTTAAAACTTTTAACTGATTGCGATTGTACAGTGAAACAAGTTTGTAAAGGGTAAAATACCTTTGCTTCCGTGAAAATTTCACGGGTTGCAACTAGTGTTGTGTTAAAATAATAAAATATTAGGTCTTTACATATGAAATTGGTGTTTTGTATGGGAGGAACATAAAGTTGATTTTTTTTAAATATAATATATTTATTTAATCAAAGTATGTACCATTGCTATCTATGCACTTTTGCCATCTCATAGGTAGTTCATCGATCCCTTTACTAAAAAAACCATTCGGACGGGAATCAATAAAATCTTTGAAGTCGGTTTGGACTGCCCCATCGGAGTTGAATTTTTTCCCTTGCAAGAAGTTATCCAAATTTCGAAAAAAATAGTAATCTGTTGGGGCAAGGTCCGGAGAGTACGGTGGATGTCTTAGACATTCCAATTGAAGCTCTTCTAATTTGGTAGCCGTCTGTTGTGCAGTGTGTGGTCTAGCGTTATCATGAAGCAGCAGTGGCCTAGAGCGATTAACCAGCCTCGGTTGTTTAGCAGCTAGCTTTTCCATCATGGTTTGCAGTTGCTGACAATAGACATCTGCCGTAATCGTCTGGCCAGATTTAAGAAAGCTGTAGTGAACGACACCAGCACTAGTCCACCAAACGCTCACAAGTAACTTTTTTGGAGTCAATTTTCGCTTGGGACATGGTTTGGCTGGTTCGGCAGGGTTCAGCCATTGCGATGAGCGCTTCCGATTATCATACAGGATCCACTTTTCATCACAGGTAATGATTCGATTCAAAATCCCTTCATTATTGTGCCGGTTGAGTAATGCAACGCAGCAGTCAACGCGCGTTTGTTGATTTGCTTCACTCAATTCGTGAGGTACCCACCTTTCAAGCTTTTTCACCTTCCCAATTTGCTTCAAGTGGATTAAAACAGTTTTATCACTAACACCGCAGCCTGCAGCTAACTCGGACGTGGTTTGCGATGGATCCGCTTCCACAATAGCCTTCAATTCTTCATTATCAACTTTGGTCTCCGGCCGTCCACGGGCTTGTTCTGCAGGTCGAAATTTCCAGAACGAAAACGTTGGAACCAAAAACGCACTGTGTTTTCTTTTGCGGCACCGTCGCCATACACATCATTAATCCTTCGAGCCGTTTCTGCAGCACTGGTGCCACGGTGGAACTCGTACTCGTAAATAACGCGATATTTCAAGTTTTCCATTTTGTAAACTGAGTGACGCAAAGAAAAAAAAACAATTGAGGAAAAAACAAATGAATTATAATTTTCGAAACACAAATACTTGAGTAAATAGCTGTATAAATTTGAATTTGGAATTCCTAACCAAAGAGAAAATATTTGAGATCAAAGTTGCCAGTACCGCAAAACGCCAATTTCATATGTAAGGACCTAATAATAAAATAATAATAATAATATGTTAACTTTCAAAGCTACGTTTTTGTGGGCGCATTAAAACGTGTTTAAAATCGAAATGTGAACGTTGCATCTGATTGATATCGATTAGAAAGTAATAGTTTATATTGTAAACAAAAACCTAAGATGACAGTATACAATAGCTTTATTGTAAAAACCCTAATTTATAGAAATGGTTAGAATAAAAGGAAACTTCTCGCGGTAACAATCAGTTTAAATAGCAGAAAATTATATACGAGTATGGTTATACTGTCAAACTGCGATATTAGTAGCGAATTATAGAATAAATTACAGATTAATACGAATGAGAACGTCTGTTTTCTAGAAGTTTTATTTTAATTTATGGGAATGACATCATGTTTCGCCTTCCTAAGGCATTAGAAAACTTCACAATTTATAACGCTTTAGAAAGGCGAAACTTGTCATTTCCATAAATTATATCATTATAATACTTCTAGAAAACAGGCGTTTTCATTCGTATTAATTATTTAATATGGAGCGTTACACCATTGTTCAAGTAACGATAAATAAATAAGAGCTTGTTTGATTTTTCCCACGAGTGTAGAATAATGTTTTTAAGCTGCGTCTCATGTGCGTTATTAATAAATGTTAAAAGTAATGCATACACCAGAAGTTGAAAATCTCACATTTGAATTGCACCGTTTGGATGGGAAAATATGAATGAGTATATGAAATGAACCCCCCGGAAAAACAGCACGGTGACTAGTTATTTAGTTTCGTGAATATTTATTAAAATGATATTTACTTGCAGTTGGAGTATACCCGTGTTTACTGAAGCTGACTATATTGACCGGAGTATTAAAATGTAGATCGTTTGATGAAACTATTTAATTATATTTATTTAAAGCAAAAGATTTTTAGAAATTAAAAGCGCTCGTACGATACGAGATAATTAAATGGGTGGAAATAGCGGGTCAAGGAAGCAATTTACGTGTCAATAGATTTTATGAGTTGATTGCGGAAACTGCAGGAAACTGAAGGCCTTGACATGAAAGCTTAATGAGTAAATAATGCCACATTAACAAAGGAAGCGGTCATTGCATCAAAGAAGACATTGTAGTTAGACATTTACAACTTTTACGGCTTCAGAATATATTAGGGTAACTTAATTATATGTATATAAAAGAGAAAAAAAACACTTTGAAAGAAACATAAAAAACGATTATAATTACAGGGGTAGGCGCTCGAAGTGTTACCAACTTCACGCTGCTGTAGTAACCAAACGGCTTACGACAGTGCGCTCATGTTTTGACATGTGTTAGACTGTTATATTGTTAACAATTCTACGGAAGCATTAAGTTTTACGTTACAGTTTAAAAAAGTTATCGAAATGGGATTCAAACTCAACAGTGTTATTGCTCTGTATTTGGCTGGAAAATTGCAACCAGCCATTGTTAATGAGCTACGAAATTTACATGTGAACAAAATGTTTGTGTATCGGACCATTTCACACTACAATGATACTGGTAGCATAAAAAAACGCTACGGAGGTGGACATCCAAAAACTGCAACATCGACAGAAATGGTTAGAAAGGTGAAGGCCAGAATTCAACGTAATCCACGACAAAGCGCAGTTCAATTGGCGAAAAATCTCAATGTGTCCGCTCGTAGCATGGGGCGCATATTAAAAAATGAACTACGATTGAAGCCCAACAACATACAAAAAGTGCAAGATTAAACGTCTGCAAAAAAGGCAGTTCGCCTAGCAAGAGCAAAAGTGTTAAAACACTTGCACGTTGGTGGCGAGCTAGAAAATTTGGTCTTTCTGATTTTTTTTTTTTTATGGTTCAGCAATATGTAAACAAACAAAACGATCGTGTATGGTTACAATGCAAATCAAGAGACAATTTGGACCCTCGAATTGCTCTGCAAAAGTAAGCGCCTGTATCAGTGATGGTTTGGGCCGCGGTAACTGCCACAGGACGCTCACCACTCGTTTTCAATGAACAGGGCGTAAAGGTAAAGCAACAAATCTACCGTAAAAAGATTTTAAATGATGCGTTGTTACCTTGAGCACGTAAAAAAATCAGTAGAAACCATTGGACGTTTCAACAAGAGTCGGCACCATCCCATAAAGCCCGTGAAACCCAACTTTTTTTATAAGGAAAAGTTCCCAGCTTCATTTCATCACAACAGTGGCCTCCATATTCCCCGGACTTAAACCCAATGAACTTTTCCATATGGTCCATTCTAGAGCCCAAAGTATTAGCTAAAAAATATGAGACGGTCGACGCTTTAAAGATTGCTCTTCGCCGAGAATGGGACAAAATACCATCAGCCCACATTCGTGCAGCGTGTAAAGCCTTCTTGGAGAGACTCGATGCTATTATCCACGCTAAAGGTGGCTACATCGAACAATAACATATTATTTTAAAAATTTGAAATGTTTTCATGATATACTGAGGTTTTCAAATTAAAAAAATCAAAATTGCCAAAATTACAGAATTTTTAATTGGTAACACTTCGAGTGCCGACCCCTGTATAAAAAGACAAATAAAATATCGATTCTTCTTCTTTCTTTTTACCAATTCCCACTATAAGTGGGGTCGGCCCTGCTAACATGATTTCTTCAGGACGTTCTATCTTGGGTCTTCTCTCTGTCGAGTCCATATTTCTATTGGCTTCGATAGATGACCCTCATATCGCCAAAGACCGTTCTCTATCTCTCTGGACCGCTGGGATTCGAAGGTTAGATTTTATAATGTGGTCGTCTTCTCGACGCAATACGTGGCCAAATCATTTATAATTTGTAAAATATAAATCTTCTTTAGAAAAGTTACAGAAAAATAAACAATTTACCAATTAAATGTATTAAAATAAGCGGAGTTAAATGTTTTAGTATTGATAAATAATACGAAAAAAAAATATTTATCTTAAATATTTAAAATTAGCTTAAAATTGGCATGTTCAAAACCCTTTTTGTTTGGCCCTTCTAAGGCATCATTAAATGTTATAAAGGGCGAAACATATCATTCCCATAAAATATATTAAAACTTCTAGAAAAGTGACGTTTTCATTCGTATTAATTATTTAATATGAAGTTTTACATCATTGCTCAAGAAACATAGTGACATAATAAAAATGCCTGTCAGGTGCAATATTGAAACCAAAGATTTAAATTTTATTAAAAACCTGTACTGGTTCCAAACAGCCGAAATAAGACACGGATACGAGAAGTCTAACGCAATTGCCATCCTGCGAGGTGTGAGACAGGGTTGTATCCTTTCACCATTGTTATTTAATCTCTACTCCGACTATGTTTTTAAACGAGCCCTCATCAACACCGAGAAAGGACTGAAAATTAATGGCGTTGTGATAATCAATATAAGATATGCCGACGACACTGTTTTATTAGCTGAAAGTGTCAGCGATCTTCAGGACCTCCTTAATCTTGTTGACGAGTCCGGTGAAAGATTGGGGCTAACAATAAATATCAGAAAAAACAAATGGATGACATTAGGATGGCTTGACTACAGTGGATCAGTATTGCATTTGAACGGCCGTAACGTTGAAAGGGTGGAAAAATTTAAATACCTCGGCAGCATACTAACACAATCTCTTGACCCAGATGTAGAGATAAAATGCAGAATCGAGGCAGCAAGAGCTACGTTTAATAAATCACTCTTCTGCAATGATAACGTAAACTTGAAACTCCGCCAGAGAATGATCAAATGCTATGTGTGGTCTGTTTTATTGTACGGGTGTGAAACTTGGACCCTGAAAGTTAACTCAATGAACAGACTGGAAGCATTTGAAATGTGGCTCCATCGCCGAATGCTCAGAAATTCCCTGGACAGACATGGTTACCAATACCGAAGTCCTGAGGCGAGCTAGAGTTGACAGGGAATTGTTATCAACTATCAAGGTTCGAAAAATCTCATATCTGGGTCATATACTGCGTGGGGAAAAGTACCACCTTCTCCAACTGATATTGGAGGGAAAAATTAAGGGGCGCCGAGGGCCCGGAAGGAGACAAATGTCCTGGCTGCGAAACGTGATGGAGTGGACCAGCATCCGAAGTGTTGAGGAGCTGTTCCGAGCGGCGCAGGACAGGGACAGGTTCGCCGAGGTGATCGCCAACGTTGGGGGGACCCGACAGGGCACTTGAATAAGAAGAAGAAGTTCAAGAAACAATAAAAAAATATATTATTAATTAATTCGGTTATAAATAAAAACACTTATGAAAAATATAAACAATGATTTTTTTTTATTAAAACTAGCAGTAAAAAAATATTTTTGGCAAAAAAATAAATACAGAAAAGCTTTTCAATATTTTGCATACACTCAAACTTACTGCTATGACAAAGTACAAGTCAGAATCAAAACGGAAGTAGCAAATAGCACGGCACCCGCGTCATCCTAATAAATAACGGAATGCTCCACATTTCAAAGGGTCCCCGAGTGTTTACATCGGGGGAACGTATATACGTAGGCAGGTACTAGGCCAATAAATAAAGCGGCAGACGGCAACAAAAGCGCCCGCATAAAAGCCACCATTTCGAAAGAGAGTGAACGGCAGGAGGAAGCTTAACCGAAATATCTGCGCCTCGTGGAGCGCTCGCAAATTGAATGTTCACAAAACCGATAGATCAAAATGAGTTCGAGAAAAGTATACTCTGAAAACGTATTTGTATATGGCATTTTTTTTTTTCAGGGGAGATAAGACTCAACTTCGCTAAGAGGATTTCGCTAACATGCTACAGAGAACTTTGATGGAAGGTATGTTCGCATCAAAAGACATGTGGTGGCTGCAATCAAACAGGAAAGGAAATCCAATACGCCTGTGAACATTTGTGAAATCGCATGATTTCGAATTTGCTGTTTAGTGCATTGGTGAGACGGGTTAAGAAAACTTCATCGGTAATAACGTTTCTAGTATTAAGTGGAATAACTAATGAAAATCGACAAATAATATAATACAAAATTACCAATGAATATTACAATATATGAGAAACGTTACAATAAAACATAATTAAAATAAATTTTATTGTATTTTATGGGAATGACTTGTTTCGCCTTGCTTAGACATTTGATAATGCCTTAGCAAGGCGAAATATAAAATATAACAAAACTTCTAGATATCACACGTTTTTATTCGTATTAAGTATAAATCTAATTGATAGAAAATCTCATTCTTTCATAAAATTCGGTACGAGAAATTAGTTAGCAATATATAAAACATGATATGTATGATATGTAAAAAAAAATTGCTCAAATATGTATTATATTTGTGACATTTGAGTGTTCGAGAAAACAGAATTAAACAGATAAATTGGATAGGAAAAAGACGCCGAGACGGAAATATGGCTTCTGAGAATAAATTTACCTTTATTAAAGGATGAAAAAGGATTATTTCCGTGGAAGCATAGAGAGATTGAAAAATCTGCGGGTCGAGGGGAAATTCCTCAAAAAGCCAAATATAAGAATATTTCAAAAAAAGATAAGCGCGATGATGGCTAGAGTAAATCGTTATTTTAACAGGTATGATTTTACGATTCGACAATCACGAGTTTTCCTTTTAGTTCAAACCGGTTTCGACAGCTCGCTACCACAATTATTTAAGGCCGTTAGTAATAAATAAAAATAATAGATGCGGTAGAAATGGGAAGAATATGCCGTAAAACGGTGTATGATAGAATACCGAACGACGAAATAAGGAAAAAATGTAAAACAGATGATCCTATGTAAAAATAAAAATAAAAATCAAAAAGAATTATTAAAAAGTTGTATACAAGGAGTGTAAATACAAAAAGATTCCGAGGAAAACATGGCATGACCTAATTGGTAACTAACCATCACGCCGTCTCCCCGAAGGGGTAGGCAGAAAGAATGGGCTGCCACACTTTTCTTTCCTGACATATTTCTCTCGATTCCTCAACATTCATACATCGTGTCATGCACGCGTGTCGATTTCTCCAACTCCTCACGTTGCCGCCACCAATATTTGGTCATCAATTATTAAAAGGCAGTCAGATTTGTAGTCGGTACAATCGATGCGCATGCATTAAGCATGTTACGATTTATGAATACAGAGGAATCTCGAGAGGTATGTGAGGATATTGCAGTGTTAAGGTTCATCCTCCCTGCCTACCCCTATAAAAAAATAGCGCGATGGTTGGTTAGTTAGGTAGTTAAATAGATTAAAACTAAATATATACAATTACTAGTGTCAAGAAATGACAAAAACTAAAGACTTCATTGCGCGGAATTATACTATTAAAAAAAACTCTAAAATAATGAGTCAGAACGATTTATATAATGTCTTACGAGTAATTATATTTTATATAGAATACAATCGTTAAGACTATTTACAATTATGTAACAATACAAAAAACGCTTTATCAAACATTGTTCAAGGCCATAAACACAATCAGAGAGCTTATTGATACAAAGTGATATTGTGCGTGGCTGTGATAAAACATGACTATTTGTACAAAAAATAACCTAGAAACGTCTCATTGATCGCTGTGTAAGCAATGATTTAAAAAAATATAATTTGAAATTTCATGGTAGAAGTTCATTGTAAATAATGAAAATATATATACAGGGTTATTGAATACATTCCTTTTAAGGTTGTAGGGGAGAATATTTCCAATGAATTATGTCATGTAAGGTATCATGCAAAAGTGAACCATTTTTGATCATTTGAATAATTAGACGATTTTCTACCCACTTCTAGTATAATGTAGATTTCTCTGTAATCTTAAAATCGATGTTTAGTTTAAATAGCTCGTTTGAAAGCTAAAAATATGTAGATGTTTTTAAGTGTTTTTTTTTAAATCGCCTTTCATCTACAATTTGTAAACAAAAAAAATTAAATGTTTGATATTTCATCCTAATGTAGACAGACAATTCCAGTTTTTGTAATTATAATAAATGCCTGTTGTGTTCACTAATTATTTAAAAAATAAATGTTCGATTATGACTAACAGTTATTTTTTATCAATTTTAAAAACACCCGACTACGATTAATTAAATAAAAACTTAAATTCATTTTATCTCAAAAATGGTTCACTTTTGCATAATACCATACATGACATAATTCATCGGAAAAATCCTCCGCTACAACCTCCTAGAAAGAAATGTATTCAATAACCAATAACCCTGTATATATATTTTTTAAAAATACTGATGTTTGTGTCTTCAACCGATCCACAATTCTTATAAATCCTTACTTTGCTTCTGATCTTCATGTCAGGTTTTTCCATATTGAATTTTTGAAACATCCTGAGACGAATATTTGACTACACGGTCAAATGATATATTTTTTAATGTTTGCATTTCAGGGATTTGTTTTCAGCAAAGTCTATTAACATCTTTGCTGGTTCTTGGTATGCCACTTGGGCCTTTTAATGTGGAAGTTTTCCGTTACTTTCCACATTATATTAAGTAAATTCAAGAAACATAAAAGTGTTATATAAGGATTAATTGTATCTCAATAGAGACGAATATGTAAATTGTTTTCTGGGAACAGAATATGGTAGACGAGGCGCTTACAGGACTTATGACCTGTCATTGGTTGGGTTGAGCGATCGCTTTATGTTTAACAACACTACCCATTCCGCCCTTCTTACGACCACCACGGCTGACAAATTTTTGGAAGTTGTATATATGCTAAGATGCCGCACCTATCTTTACATTTTTTTAGTTCACTCTACACTAGCGTCATATATTAAGATTGGGAAGCATTATAAAAATAATAATTTATCCTCAATGGGTAAAATCCAGTATTTGTCTACAAGAAATTGTATACATTCAAAATGTTTTGTTATATAAGTACTGTCATCAAGTAAAATATGGTAAATGATTCTCAGGATGAAGGATTGCCTAGATGTATTAGACACTGTAAAAATTCAATTTGCGAACAAATACTTGCGGTAATAACTGGATCAAGTAGACTCTTAGTAAAGTGGGTCGCGTTGACGCCAACGTGCACATTCTGTGCAGCGAGTGGCCCTTGACAAATTGATTATAATAATAGTTGGAAGCTCTCGTGAACTATGCGGGAGCCGTACTATATGCAAGCAAAATGCATTGTATGCCATTGGATCTAAGGGTTATTTCAATTTAATTTCAATTTATTCAAAAAAATTATAAACATTACAGAATAACACATCCAAATCGTTTATAATCACAAAAATAAAATTTTTAATTAAAAAAAACATATTTACAAATAATATAACAAGAAAACAAATGAGAGTAAGTCAGAAAAAAGAAAAACAGAAGACAATTTAAAAAAAATATATTCGAGAACAGTTTGGTAAAGATTAACATTTTTGTACAATAAGTAGAGAAGCAAATAGTAATTTAATACATAAGAGATAGATGCTTTCTGAGGGTAGCCTCACTATCGTGAAAAATGTCCACATCCGAAGAGATGCGGTTTAATAGTATTATTGCCCTGCCCACGGGCATTACCTTAGGTAGATTGGTTCTACACAGTGGCAGGTGAAATAATCTATGTTGCCTTTGTCGCAGATAATTGTCGGGGACAAACAAAGTCAAGTCATTCAAAATATCAGAGTTATGTATTCGACCACGAATCAGTTGAAAAAAGTGAACACCCAGGTGGATGGTTCGTCTAATTTCCAATGATTGGTAGTCCAGCATACCCAGCAAGAAATCAGTTGGGTACAGCCAGGGATAGTAACCGTTCTCTTTAAGGTACAGAAATCGTAAGAATTTTTTCTGTACCTTCTCGATTAACAGACAATATTTTGTTTCATGCGGTGCCCACACCAGTGTACTAAATTCCAACCGACTTCTTACCAAGGAATTATACAATAACTTCAGGACTTTTGAATTTTTAAAATCCTTTCCATTCCTAAGAACAAATCCCAAAATCTTTTGGGAGCTATTACATACTGATGTAATATGAAGACTGAAAGATAATTTGGGATCGAATGTAACTCCCAAATCTTTCGAAGAAACAGTCCTATCCAGTAGTATATCATCCATTGTATAACTGTGATAGATCGTTGTGCGAGCCCTAGTAAAGGACATGATGAAACACTTCGATATATTAAAATGCAATTTATTTATTTTACTCCATTCCAAGACACTGTGTATGTCATCTTGGAGTTTTAAACAATCGGCGACAGATTTAATTTCACGAAAAATTTTCAAATCGTCGGCAAACAAGAGACTATTGGAATATTTGATATTTTTAGTAATATCATTTATAAAAATTGTAAATAATAACGGCCCTAGGATGGAACCCTGAGGAACTCCAGATGGTGTGAAGAACTTACTGGATTGGAAGAGTCCACAAGTTACGAACTGTTGTCTTTTGGAATGATAGCTATTAAAAAATTGGACTAAGGTGTCACTTAGACCAATTTTACGAAGTTTTACTGAAATAATTGAATGATCAACTTTGTCAAAAGCTTTTCAAAAATCACTGTATGCGAGTCAACTTGAAAACCTTTATCCAGGGATTTTGAGACGTAGTTTGTGAACACCATAAGATTTGTATTGGTTGAACGTGCCGGTCTAAAACCATGTTGCTCATTAATCACGAAGGGTTCAATTTTTGGATTAATAAGTGAATGGATTAATGATTCGAATGCCTTAGCAGGAGCTGACAATATTGCAACTGGTCTGTAGTTTTCCACAGATGATTTGGCACCTTTTTTGAAAACTGGGGAAATTTTCGAAGTTTTCCAGAGTTCAGGAAATACACATTTTTTCAGCGACATATTAAAAATTACCGATAATGGATTTTTAAGTATGTGATTACAACCTTTGAGAATAAATGTGGGAACGTAATCCGGACCCTGAGATGTAGTATTTTTAAGTCTTGAAATTGACATAAACACGTCATTCCATTATTCTATAGCGTATGAGGGTGCCTAACTTGTTAATGGATTATTCTGTCAAATAATGAAGAGTAATTGATTGTCTTGCCTATGCACTGTTTCACATATAATTATTGCTTAAAGGATTGTTGGCAAAAAGATTACCTGAAAAATTCGTATGCAGATCTCCGCTTAGACTGAGGTTTTGGACATATGTTAAACAATATCAGCGATGCAAACAATAAGATATTCATATTATAAAATATATATAAAAAAATTACCGAGATTAACGATTCATAACCTAGGCGATACGATTACAAATATTATAAAAATATTGATCATAAAATCGTATTTTTTTTAAACCGCTGTAAAGTGAAGTTAAGTTTACTTTCAAAATCAATTGTATTTAAATTAACTAAAAAAAAATTGTATTTAAATTTACTAAAAACAATGAGTACAAATGTCTAAAAATATTTGTTTAAAAAAATATATAAATTCCATTTTAAAATAATACCGACCACCATTGGTTGCGAACCACTTTGTTTGAAATACCATATACTTCGGATTTTGCGTTCTGCAATTGAAGGTACGTACCTGAAACAAAAGAAAAGGAAAATTAGTATGGCAGAAAAATACAAAAAAATACGTACATAATTAAGGAGCTAAATAACAATAAGTGCAAAATACATTCAACACTGTTGAACCAAAATTTAATATGCATAAAAATTGCATTCTTAATACAAAATAATATTAACCTGAATCATGTATCCACTTAACACGTACATTGCATGATTAATAGTGTACACTAACAAAGTAGATATTTATTAATGCTATACGCGAAGGGCAGTCTGATTGAATACCCTGATTTGAATTAACTGCACGGAAGGGTAAATGCATGAATTATTAATTAAAAATCCTATTATGAAACAATAAGGGTGTTTGAAATATATCCACGGGAGCATTAAAACCTTTTCCGGTTCCCAAAAACAAATTCCACCAGTTCCACAATATTTCAGATTTACAATATTTCAAGAGAAAACATATTAATGAGATGGTTTGGACATACGGAACGAATGGATAAGAGTAGAATGGTTAAAAAGTTGTACACAAGCAGCGTGAGTGGAAAAAGAAGCCGAGGACGACCGAGGAAAACATGGCATGACCAAATTAATCAATTACTAAAAGGCGGCCACATTCGAAGTCGGAATAATCGACGTGCATGCATGGTACGATGTATGAATGTAGAAGAATCCCAAAAGGTATGCCAGGACAGAGGATTGTGGCAATCCATCCTCTCTGCCTACCCCTACGGGGAAATGGCGTGATGGTAAGTTAGTTAGTTAGTTTAACATATTTTATTTTGTTTTAATAAAAAATTGATTGATTGAATACCAACGATGTAAAAAAAATCTCGAATGACGTATGACATGGGCCCACGAGAAAGAAATCACTGTCGAATGGGAATCAACGTGGGACCGGTAAGGGTTAAAATTTAATCGATATCGCACATATTTTAGTATGCAGGTAAAGTTCTGGATGTCTTTTTTTTTATCATATACACACGATGCACGAACTAGCAAAAGTGAGCCGGCGTTAGGTTTGGGTGCTACTTTGCATACAGCGAGTACTGAAAACGGATTGCTCGCTCGCCGTGGGCAAACTGGTCCGCAAACAAATTGAAATACTCGCGAGTGTGTGCATGTATGGCAGGAGCTAACAATCGGTATTACAAACAGCAAACAGATATATCGGGCGGATATTGCAGTGCGGGCATGGGAGGTGTCCCTTATAATGATATATGAACAAAGTGAAATGCATAGATAAACCCGGTGTACTAACAACATGCAAATTAAATTGGAAAGATAAAGAATAAGACTTTCCTCGTAATCTGAAATATCTTCTAAGAACAGCAGAAATGAAAATATTCCAACTTATCGTGGGTAAAACCCTTAGAGATAGGATATCTTACAAAGAGATTGGTAAAACCTGCAAAATTTATGACATAGTATGAGATGGAGTAGGTAGAGAAGGCTATTCTGGAGGGACCACATCGAGAAGATGAACTCCGCGAGAAATCTCAAGGTTTATTTATTTATTTATTTATACATAATACACAAATGAGACATAACAAACGAAAAACATTTAAGCGACTCATTTGGACACAAAACAGTGTTACAAAGATAAAACAACATGAAACCAATGAATCATACATATCAGAAGGAACCCAAATATGTCGACTTCAGTAAGGCAGTACTCTTTCCAGAATTTGTAATATATTTTTTTAAGAATACTGCCTCACTGACACTGAAAATGTCCAAATCCGAGACGATAAGATTCAACTTCCGAATTGCTTTTCCTACTGGCATCACCAAAGGCAGGTTGTTTCTGCGTGACGGAGCAAAGAACAATTGATGTCGGTGCTGTCGCAGGTAATTATCAGGAACAAAAATACATATTTGCTCCAAACATAGGGGTTCTCAATAGAGCCCCGAATCAGTTTGAAAATATCATGATGCACGAGACTCCAGAGGGCCGTCGACCACCAGGACGACCACGAAAGGGATGGAAAGAAAGCTGGTCGTCACAGGATCAAATTTGATATCCTGTCTAAACAGATAGCAAGATCTATATAAAGGAGAAGAAGAAGAAGACTGTACTCGTTATTTATGTGGAAAGAGCCATATTAGGAATAAGCCTAAGAGATAAGAGTCAGAAACGATACGGTGAGAGAAAAACAAAAGTCACTGACATCATCCACCGGGTGACGACTCTAAAATGGCAATGGGCAGGTCACATAGCCAGAAGCTCAGATGAAAAGTGGACAAGACCGCTGACTTGGAGACCGTGGACGTCAAAGAGAAGTGCAGAGCGACCGCAACTACGGTGGAAGGATGATCTGAACAGACACGTCGGAATAACCTGGATGCAGCCTGCACAGGACAGAGTGACATGGAAGTGAATGGAGGAGGCCTTTGTCCAGGAGTGGATGGGAATAGGCTGAGGAAGAAGAAAAAGAGGATTATCACAATAGTTTCAATTCATGTAAGTATATGTGTTATATAATTTAAAAAATATATATATTATGATTGGCCAATCAAACGCATCACGCTTATAACAGGACATGACTAAATCGCCTGTAGATTTAGGTTAGCACGACTCTCACGCGGGCATCCGGCAAGTTTTCGTATCTCCGATCCCGCTTGTGGCGTTACGAATGCGGCCGACGAGTGAGAGTCGGGAAGGATGGAGCAGGTTAAATAATAAGGCACTAATGACGAAGCGCGGGAGCCGAGCTTTAGTGTTGCGGGCTCGAGTGGGAGCCGTGGAGAACTCTTTCATTTCACTGTTCAGCCGTACGCTGCGCACCGGGCGGACGTAGTTTGAAAAACAGCAACAAAAAAGAGAACGAAAATTCAAGAGAACATGCACTACACAATAACGGTAAAACAGGAAAATGTAGTATACATTTAAATATTGTGATATTTTGCAGAGTGCATTTTCTGAAGGTTTTACAACATTTTGAATGTATACAAATACTTGCATACGAATACTGGATTTTATTTACCCATAGATGGCGATATAACGACCCATAGATAAATCTAATCTTCATAGATGGCGCATTGAAACTGACATGTGAATTGTGGTGTTGGATATTAACATATATACAACTTCCAAAAATTTGTCAGACATGGTGGTCATAAGAAAGGTGGAATGGGGAACGTTGTAATTACATAAAGCGTGCGCTTAACCCAACCAATGACAGGTCATAAGTCCTGATCACCATATTCAGTTTCCAGTTTGCATCTTCGTCTCTATTGAGATAAAGTTAATCCTTGAAAAAATGATATGTTTACGATGTAAATGGAACTATGGAGGAGTCGGAGAAGACGACGTGCGTGCATGACACGATGTATGAATGTTGAGGAAGTGAGAGAAGTATGTCAGAAAAGAAAAATGTAGCAGTTCATTATTTCTGCCTACTACTTGGGGAGACGGCGTGATGGTTAGGTAGTTTTTCTTTAAAAATGATGTAAAACTCCATATAAAATAATAAATACGAATGAATGCCCGTTTTCCAAAAGCATTGGTATATTTTATTGGAATGACATGTTTCGGCTTCCTAAGACATTACCAAATTTCTAGTTAAATAATGTCTAAGAAGGCGCGTGAAACACGTCACTCCCATAAGATATTAAAAAAAAACTGGAAAACAAACTCTGTCATTCGTAATGATCAAAGAATTTTATCGTTGTTACTGTAGTTTGAAATGTTTGCGTATTATTAGGGAATTGGGAATGATGATCTTAATACAATACTATAGTGTTCTCAATAGATGCCTTAAACTTCAATTTTGTAATGTCTATTAATGAAATAAACTGATTTGATTTGATTTGAATACAAAATGATAAGTTAATACATTTATAAATTAAACACACTTTGTTATTATACTACCACCACTTTTATTAATTATTATTTTCATAAAGAAGCAAAAAAGTTGTAACAGCTTGAAACATGATTGTTTTAATTAATAAACACGTGTGTTGTACAAATTGAAAATGTTTAATCAATACGAATTAAAAACACAAAGTACAAAGCAAACATCTGGAAATATAATAGAAATGGAGTTGCACGTCATTGCCCAGACATTATGTAAACAAAAGATCCGTCTTTTATTTATATACGAGTATAATAGTTTGCTTGTAAATAAAAAAATACTAAACAAATTAACTAACCATCATGCCAAATAATGGACCGCCACACCGCTATCGTTCGACAGGTTAAACATTTTTTTTTTGCAAAGTGAACCCAGTGCTAAAATCACAAATCATATCACCAATCGAAATAACTAATGTGGAAACAGAATTTAGATGAAAGGAAATGACGAATGCGAAATTCCTCTGTAAAAAAAAACGTTAAATGTATTAAACATAATGTAATCCTTATCCCATTATTCATATTCATGGAAAATATTCAGATGAGAGACGCGGTTTCTTTTAACTCAGATTTTATCTGTCGGGGAAATTCTCACAATAAAATGCAGGGAGGGGTCCGTGGAATACAAAGCACTAAGAGTATTTATTGTCTCCGAAGTATAATCAAATAAATCCGCGAGACCGAAGAGCTTACTTCCAGGAGACACGAGGAAAAGGGAAATAAATGGGAACCCGGGAGAGGATTCTGCATTCAATTGTCAAACCAAATGGACAACTTCTCATGCCGTTATATGGGATTGTGAGAGCGAAAAGTGACTTTAAGCAAATTTGCCGCATTCGAGACAGGAACAATTTAATACAATTTCATATATTTCATGGATTTTACAATGGAATGTAAATTATTATTCCTACTATGTGACTGTATTCGCTTTCTTTTTGTGTTGTGGAATTTGATTTTATATTTTAAAAATAAATTGTAATAAGTTTCAGGCCACAGGCATCCCTTTTTAGTGTTGAAATTTGTACACTGAGGAAGGGGATTTGTGGTACAAAACGTATTTGTTATAAGTGAAAAAAAGTGTTCTGAAAATACTATGTTTTCAAATAATTATTCATATGCAAATTATTATTAATTATTGTTTCTTGAACATTGATGTAAAACTCCACATTAAATTATTAACCCTTAACGTACCGTGTTCAAAACAAAACGCTCGCTCCCATGTGGTAAGTTCAGTTTACCGCTAACTTTATCTAAATATCAAGCATATGACTCGATGAATCAAAATTTAATTTATGTCATCTTGTAGGGAATTTCATTAGAATAGATCGATATCTATAACATACATGGATTATTTGAAAAACATATCATTATTAATTTTTTTCTGGAACCATGCGATTTCTGATATGGAATGCGTCACAGCATACGAGCAACTGGACACCCAAGTATAAACTTGTCTGCGCGCCGCAGCCGGCGGGGCGAGATTTTACGTATGATAAAGGCACCTAGGCAAAATGTATAGTACGTTCAAGACAACGAGTACGTATTAATATTTGTCCCTTTTGGTAAAGTGTTAATATTTTCACAGTTCTGATATTATTAAGTTGCGTTCTGCGTTTCCATCCACAGTCGGTATTATTACGTACCTATTGAAAAAGCCAAAGATATAATTTATAATACGTTCAAAACAGCGAGTAAGTATTTGTCACTTTTGATAAAGTTGTAAATATTAGCAAAACAAATTCTACCTTAACACGAATGAAGGTGAGGGCAGTCTTAGAAAATATTTTTTTTTGGGATGAAGGAAGTAATTTTTTGCTTTTTTTTTTATTACGAAATATTGAGAACACTTCAATGGAGGATTACAATTTTTTTATAATATTAGGGTCCATAGGTTTTAAGAAAATCAATTTTAAATTGGCAGTGGAAACTCAATTGACCACATGGCAACGCGACGGTTAATATGATTGAGAATAGACGTTTTCAATCATGAGCATTATCATTTAGTTAAATCAATTGTGATTTCTTCTTCTTCTTCTGATCGTAGATCTTGCGATCCGTTTATGCCTTTCTTCCTGTTATCAAAACGACTAGCCTTCTCTCCATCTCTTTGGTGGTCGTCTTGATGGTCGACGGCCCCATGGAGTCTCGTGCATCACGATCTTAGGAATTCTTGCTGGATCCATTCACGTTCTACTCCATCTCATTATGTCTTCAATTTTGCAGGATTTGCTAATTTCTTCATTGGGTATCCTATCACTAAGGGTTCTCCCCATAATAGGTCGCAATGTTAAGAGATGTTTGGTTCTGACAGTGTCTGCTCTTTCATTACAGCGCAAAACAAATCGATATAATGTTTGAAGAAGAGAGAACATTAAAGGAAAATTATATACACACAATTATGTATAATAATACTGATAAAAATGTAATTTTTCGTCGTCTAAATGAATCTACTTCGGATACCAACTCGACGATAATACAAATCGTCTTCCATACAATAAAGGTATGAATTGTTTCCGTGTGGTAATTTGGGGCATTAAATAAGCCCCCTAGCTTTGATGTAGCTATAAATATTTAAGTATTCTCGGATTTTAAAAATGAAACTCGAGTGCACGTAAAGAAAGAAAATGAAATCCCATTTTTTGCTTCGATGAACACATATGCGGTGGACAACTTACTATGGAGTGGGCATGCAGCTGGCCGCAAAGTACAACGGGATGGGGTGTCGGGTATGTCAGGTGTTGAAATGGGTTTGCGACTCGTGTTAGTGCACCCGGAGCCCCGGTCCGACGGTAAGTATAATGCAATTATGAGATGGCGGCGAAATGTCGCGGATGCCGCAGTCACTGGCGCGGGACGTCCCTGGCTTATCCGGCAAACACAATTGCAGACATACGAGTATGTACGCGCAAGGCCAAGTTAACTCGCTTAAAACAGAGGTCTACGTTTGTTATAATAATACAACAATTAATTTTATTCTTCCTGTGAGAACAAAGGCCAGCAAAATATCTTGTTATTATTAAAAATTTCATTGAAACACACAAATAAAACTATCTAAAAATCACACCATTTCCGCGGAGAAGTAAGCAGAAATAATGTGCAGCCAAAATGTTTTATTCGTCGTGATACGCACGTTCGTCCATTTTCCACTTCGAACATGGTCGCATTTTACTAATTGATTAGTTTGGTTATGCCATGTTTTCCTGCCCTCGTTTGACCTACTTTTCCGTTCGCACGGCTTGGATACAACTTTTAAACTATTATTTCATCATCCATTCGTTCTAAATGTCCAAACACCCTAGTGACATTCCCTATTTTTACTTAGGATGCATTCATCGTTCAATATTATATGATGCCGTATTTTTCCACAAATTATTCTTAGTGGTATCATTTTTAAGGTTTTATTAAGGTTTCATCCTCCTTTTGTTAGATCCAAGCTTCACTTCCATCATAAAGGTTGGTACCAGAATTGAATATACATAACTTATTTTCAAAAGTCAAGATAGCAGTGTACAATCGTATTCTTATATAAACCCGTGTGCATTAAAGAAAAGCATGGAAAGCTCATATTTAGGTCATGTGCTGAGGGGAGATAAATATTACCCCTTACAGCTGATTATCAAGGGCAAGGTAGAGGGACAGTGGGGAGTTGGCAGGAGGCAGTTGTTGCTCTGGTTGCGGAATATATGGGATTGGATAAGAATGAGGAAAGTTGAGAACCTGTTTTGAGTGGTGCAGAACAGATATGCTTCCGTTGCAATGATCATTAACTTTGGGTGGACTAAACACGGCATCGGAAGAAAAATATTGAAAGTGGAACAGATGCGGCACAGATCTCTCAGGCGATTGTATGATAAAAAAAAGAAAGATTTTAAAACTCCTATACACAAGGCTAACGAAAACGTTAAAAACATCTCAAAAATGAATATTTAAATAAATAAAAACTTTACAATTTCTATGTATTTGACTTCCACCAGAAGATGGCAGCGAGCTGTTGAAACAGGTCGAAACTAAAGAACAAGTGGAATAAAACTAAATACAATACATATTTATAAAAACGATTTTATAATGGATTTTTTATTTTAATTATATATAATGAATGTTTACCAAGAAATTACAATTAACAACATTAGTATTTTATAACATAATCACTTAGATAGTTTGAACATAAAGAACGGAGTAGAAAGTAAACGATGTGAATGGAGCATGAAATTAAAGAAAACGGGACGCGAATAAAATAAAAAGCGGGTTTTCAAAGATTTTTTATTTGATAAACGTTAAAACAATTAACGTGCGTTTACGTTTTATAAAAAATGGCATGATATAAATCCATAGAAGTGGCTGGTTAGTTAGCTAGTTCCATAAAAGAGCAAACGTTGAATTCAGTGGTAATGGAGAGACGGATTTTGTGTTGAAAACAAAAATAAAACTGTGGAAATGGTCAATGCAGCGGTATTATTGGAGTACAAGAACCGTAATCTCAACGCTCGAGTAAAAATTAATTTTTCAACATCCGTCCGGTAAAAGCAAGCACGAGAACAGTGGACACTTACAAATCTATAAAAAAATTAAGCATTTAACTCTCATTCAAAACTGAGTCAAACCAAAAATGGTGCATGATTGCACCTTATTAAGTATACTTATTATATTGCATATACCGTTTAACTTATAGAGTTAAACAACGCGGATTAATTATCTTTTATAATTAAAAAGCGACATTAAGATTGCGATAATTTATAATTGTGTGAAGTAGAAAAAAACTTGACTAACTAAAGACTAATAAGATATAAATAGCAAATGAAATAGATGAAAGGTATTGTTTGCGATGAGATAAAATAAATATTACTAGAATTATACATCATTAATTAAGTATATAACAATTCAGTACAAAATAACGTTGTTCTTATATACTATCAGAATTGATTAATTAAACAATTTTTTTTTTAAATTAATCCACCGATAAAAACGGTTTACTCTTTTATCGAATAAACCAAAACGGTTCCGCGAATTTGTTAATCGTGATATTAAAGAGAAAACATTTTCAATTAGAAATCCACAGCATTAGGAATTTACCTGGAATCTCTGTATTTCAACATCGAAGACAAAACAACCTATTATATAGAGTGGAACAGATGTCAAATAAAAGGTTAGTTAACGAGAAACAATATTGACTTGAGAATGATATTATTATAATGTCCGTGTCTCTTTATAAAAAGATTAATAGATATAAAAGAAGATCATCAATCTAAGTTAAAAGATTCGTGGCAAAGATCCAAGATACATAAAAACGATTAAATTCGATTTTCGACGATGCCAAATTTTTTTGAAGTAATTGGTGACAAATGAGAAAAACTTCCTTTCACGAATAAGTCTCACATCACTACCTATTATATAGGCCATTTAAATAGAAATTTGACTAACAAGCAAAATTACGATAACTTCTAGAAAACCGAAATTATCTGTGTTATTTTTTGCCAAACAGAGCGCTATTTTTTCCAAATGTTGTGATTTTTTTCTAGGGTAGATAAAGTGATATATTGGAAATACATATCAGTATTTTTTTTTAAACCTTTTCAGCAATTCATCAAATAACATAAATAAGACTATATTGATTGTGTTTTGGGATATTTTGGAATACGTGCTATCAAAAACTTGATCAAATGTATCAACATTTTAATCATTTTGTAAAACTTGATAATTAAAATAAAGCGCTTAAAAATGAGTTATTCAAAATAACTTATAAGCTATTGCTCTGGTATATATTTTCCTGTTTGTAATGTCTATTGAGTTAATAAACTGATTTGATTTGATTAACCGTAGATATATTCTTAAACCGTAGTAAAACGTATCGGGGATTTTTACAGAAAAATGTAATCGCGTACGTATCGAATGTATAATATAATGAAGCTGGAAGACAGCACAATATTCAAATTGGGTTGTCTTCTAGGTATATTAGATATTTTATTAAATCTGGGCGTTGGAACACGCTGTAAAAATATCGCATTTATTGTAAGACGCAACATTTTGTCAGATAGTGTCATTCTAGAACGGTTAACACAACAACAACAACAACAAACCATCACGCCGTTTCCTCGCAGGGGTAGGCAGAGAGAATGGACCGCCACACTACTCTATCCTGGCACACCTCTCTAGCTTCCTCCACATTCATACATCGAGTCATACACGCACCTTTAGTATTTGATTAATTTGGTCATGCCATGTTTTCCTCGGTTTCCTAGACTCCTTACTCCATTTACATCGTTAACGTATAATTTTTTAACCATTCTTTCTTCACCCATGCGCTCCATATGTCCGAACTAACGCAGCGAACCTTTCATAATTTTGTTCATAATACCTTCTTTCGCTCTACATTCCTTCCTAATATCAGCATTTGAGATTCTGTCGTACATCGTTCTACCACACATACGTCTTAGGGACCTCATCTCTACCGCATTTATTCTGCTCTCATCTTTCTTCTGCCAGTTCCATGCTTCGCTTCCATACATAAGGGTTGGGACCAGATCTCCAACAATTGTGAACGGCCATTTTCGCTTTCATTGATAAATTCTTGTTTCCAATAAAAATTTCCAATAAGAGTTTCCAATAGAACGGTTAATGTAATCGGAAAATGAAACGCCTTTTCAGATTCAAGGTTCACAGATTCAAGTAACTTCATTACTACACAATGGATACAATTAATGACATTTGTATATAAAATATTACAAACACAACATTGCTTAAATTTAGTTATATATTTCTCAAAGTGAAAGCCGATTTTCAAACAATTTCCATCTAAAAATGATTACCTAATTAAATACGCAAGTACCTCCCGCGTATGAAGTAAAATGTAATACAGACTAAACAGGATTGGAGCAATAACGGCTATTATGGCAGATGTATGCAGCACGGGCAAATCGGATCCGCGGGCGGAGAATAAACCTATTGTGCTCACAGGGGCTTGAGGGCTCCTATGGATTATTGGCCGCGTTGCCATGGCAACTAATGGGTTAACACTTAGCAACAGTCGGCCATCAGCCAGCCAGTGGCCCAGTTAGGGACGCCATAAATATGTCGACCGCTGGTGCAGATAAATTCGTCACATCCACTACTGCTGGGTAAGCCCGCTGACCCAAGCTGGCAATAACTATTCTCAACGTAGGTGGTCTCACTATAAATGTCGTATACATACATCCACCGAGACTATTACGAAAAATTATAAAATAATACAGTATATAAGGCAAACGAGTTTTCGTTGAGCTGACAACCTTTGCACCATCTAAAATAACATTATTTGTTATATTTTTTCTTTAAGATTATTTTGGGGACGTTGAACGATCGAAGTGTGCGCGGGAGATGCCTATTGGTGGCGAAGAGGTTCGCAACCCATCACACCGCGTCTCCCGCGGGGGCGAAAAGAGAAGGATGGAGTGCCGCATCGGTTAAAGTGTGGCAGTCCTGTCCATGTCTATGCACACTTGTTTCAAAAACTCCTCCCGGGCGGACTCTGTGATTTGTACTTTCAGCCGTCCCCTCTATAATGTCATGTCTGTATTACAGTGTAAGAATTCGCTAGAAGATAAACAATATAACGTTTTCGTTTATTGTGTAAAAAAACAAACAAGGAGAATTTGTGTGTCATTTTGTGAATTTTAGAAAAAAATATTTAATTTAGTAGATAAAAGAGCGTTATAAATTCCCATTCAAATTAACAATAGAATTCCACAGTGTTCATCCATAACCTTTAATAAAGTGATGATATTTACAATTTTAAACACACTCAAAATAAAATTCAAAATGAATAGGTAAATACGCATTTAAAAAATAATCTCTTGTTTTATGTATGTATCTACGAGTAACATAAGATATTGCTCGAATAACAAAAGTGGCGCGATGGCGGGGGAGGTTCGCGGCCTGCGGGGCGCGTCGTCTGTAAAGTTTCTCCAGCGCCATCCATTCCCAGGGCCACAAAGAGTAAATGAAATCCTTTGAAGAATTAGACGAAAAACGCAGAGTCGAGCATTTTTTTTACTGAGAAATAAAGGGTGAATAAAAATAGGGGAGTTTTATTATTGCGCTGCGGGAGATTAAGTTTTGCTGGGTACGCGCGCGGGTGATAAGTCACTAGCGGAAGGAAGAGGACGCGGCACCTTCTATTCTTTGTTTACAGGATATAAATGAAGGAACCAATAAATTTTATAAAAAAACGAATATAAAAAAAATAAAAATAGACAAGCCAAATAAAAGCGAATGTCTGAAAAAAGAAAAACTATGTTCTATTGCAATCAGAGAAACCGATTTCTACACAGTTTTTTTATAGTCAAGATGGAAAGACATTTAATTGTGTGTAGTATATACGAAAATAAAATAATCCTCAAAAAATAAGCAAAAACTATTGATCACAAACACAGAGTTAGCGTACAATTACGTAATGGATATATTTTATTGTATAGATGAATGTGAATTAGATTCGGAATAGATTAAAGCTTATGAGATTTAATTTTATTACAATAAAATACACAAAATTCTATTCAAATCACGTTACAAAAGTTAATAAATTTTATTTTTGTACTAGTGCGATGGCAAAATATATTTAAGACAAAATATGTGGATATATTTGAATGAACAATATCCCACTTTCAATGTTAATTTAGGAAGAGTTTGTTTAAGATTAAAAATATATTATTTGTGTGCAAAGCAAATTAATAATAAATTAATAATATCAAACTTCACCCTAAAGATGTCACCCGTACTATTATAATACATGACACATGTTAAAATGTATATTTTATGTTTAAACTACTTAGCACCTTTGACATAATAATCAGCCTTCAGTTATACAAGTAACGGATGTGGATACATGATGTACATTTTATTTTATTTTTGAACAATGAGTTATGAAATAATATTTTATAGTACTAACGTGAATTCCTGTTTGTTAGTTAATTTTAATAAGTTAAAATTATATAAGGAGTTTCATAAAGAGAGAGAACCCTTTGTGTCTGCCTCCATTATTGGATAATACGCCAGAAGCGAGAAAATGTAGTATACGTATAATAATAATAAACATGTGGTAAACTAGAATAACGGCCGATATAATAGTATGCCTAAATCAAGAGTATTTATGGCAAAGCACGTACATTACGCCAGGCCGCACTAAATGGTCCTGCGATTCAGAACACCTTTATGTCCTCACCTACAAACTGACCAATTCAAATTGGCCAAAATCAAAATTAAAACCATCAGAATAATTACATTAATAACACATTGGAATAATTAAAAATAATATTGTATTACAATTTCACAACATTTTTTTTTCACTGTTCGCAAACATGTTTTGATTCTCAGATGCCCCCCCCCCCCCCCGCCCTTCCACAGTGTAAATTTTTTAGCAATAAAATGAGACAAAATCGATACAAAGTAAATGAATGGGGGGTTTAAGTCTAGAGTTAGCGGTAATTGTTAATCTTAATTATATTATTAACGTGCACAATTTTAACGCCGTTTTAGCAGATATGCATTTTCTATGTTAAAATAATGATAAAAAATTCCATATTAAAAATTAAAAATAAAGAATAACAAACGTTTTATAAAAAGACATAAATTATATTAATGTGCGAAATATGTTGTGAAATAACTGAAATATTTGGTGTATAACTTTGCTTCCGCCGTTTTTTTTCTTCCGAAATTCGAGGCTTTATCTTAAAAAACTGGTTATACATTTATGATTCAAAGTATTGTCCATCGCTGGTCACTACTTTCTCCCATCTTTCGGGCAGCATACGAATCCCGCGTTGAAAAAAATGGTCATCTTTTGAAGCGATCCACGAATCGATCCAATTTTTTACTTCTTCATAAGACCGGAAGTACTGGTCAGCTAGGCCGTGTGCCATTGATCGAAACAAGTGATAGTCCGAGGGAGCAACGTCTGGAGAATACGGCGGGTGGGGTAGGACTTCCCATTTCAAAGTTTCCAAGTATGTCTTGACCACTTTCGCAACATGGGGTCGAGCATTGTCATGCTGTAAAATCACTTTATCATGTCTCTCGTTGTATTGCGGCCGTTTGTCTTTCAATGCTCGGCTCAAACGCATTAATTGCGTTCGATGACGATTGCCTGTGATTGTTTCAGTCGGTTTTAACAACTCATAATACACTACGCCGAGCTGGTCCCACCAAATACTGAGCATAACCTTGGAACCGTGAATATTCGGTTTGGCCGTCGACGTGGAAGCATGGCCGGGATATCCCCATGATTTTCTGCGCTTGGGATTATCGTAATGAACACATTTCTCGTCCCCAGTCACAATGCGATGCAGAAATCCCTTCCGTCTTTGCCTTGCAAGCAGCTGTTCACAAACACACAAACGCCGTTCAACATCTCTCGGCTTCAACTCGTACGGCACCCAATTTCCTTGTTTCTGAATCATTCCCATGACTTTCAGGCGTTTTGAAATGGCTGGTTGCGTCACTCCCAATGATCCTGCCAATTCTTGTTGCGTTTGACACGAGTCTTGATCAAGTAATGCCTCCAATTCTGCATCTTCGAAAACCTTCTCTCTTCCACCGCCATGCTGGTCTTCGACGTTAAAATCACCGTTCTTGAAGCGTTGAAACCACTCTTGGCACGTTCTTTCACTAATAGCGGCCTCACCATAGGTATTTGAGAGCATTCGATGAGCCTCAGCCGCAGATATCTTCATATTAAAGCATAAAATTAAAACCTCCCGCAAATGACGAGAATTTGGCTCGTAGGCTGACATGTTTAATCGGGAATAACTTTATGATGCAGACACAAATCGACTAATATTTCGATGGCGTTATGTTTACAAATACTTAAGCTTATTGTATGACATCTATGATCTATTTATTCCAACTACCACTTACCGCTACTGCCATCTATTGCAAAACGGCGGAAGCAAAGTTATACACCTAATACAATAAAACTTACCCTTTCATCAAAATAACAATAATCTATCTACTTACTATATTTATTAATGATATGTATCTCATGTCAAATAGAGACATAACGGCTTCTTGAAATATGTACGAGTATTTAGGCGAAAATGCAATCTCTCATCGCTGACATTTTAAAAAACATTTCAGAAAAGCAAATAAAGCATCCAATAACGTTCGAGTATATGCTCGGAAACATTTTAATTATTGCTGGATGCAAAATAAAATAATAATTTTGTTATTTGAAATTTCATCGTAGTAGTTTATTGTAAATAATGATAATGAAAATAATAATAAACTTTTAAAATGTATATTCATGAATTGATTGGATAAAAAAAACAGTTTTGTGAAATGTATAAAATTGGAATTCTGAAAAAAATCTAATAACCCATAATCATATATTATACAAACACCAGCGATCAAATGTTTACAAATAACGATAATCGATTAAAGGTAAATCAAAGCATACGAGTACAGTTATAGATTTCACGCCCTTTATCCATCATTGCGTTTTAACGGCTATTGATGAGAAGTGTTTATAATTACAATATTAAATCAACACTCGACAATTTGGGCTGGTTGGAATCTAGTGCCGATCCAATATACAGAGATGTTGTGGAGCCCTCTCAGCTGATTCGGATAAGAGCAAACAATGGGTGGGCCCTCACATGGAAGCAATCAGAAGCTTTTAATTACGTTACACGTATTATTTAATTACACACTTGAAATTCTACCTTCACCCGCACTGAGGCCGTGCCAAGTTTACTGTACCATGAATTTAACATAATCGTTAAGCGGGATAAATTTTCCACTGTACCAAGCCATACGTGTAATCTTGGGAAGGGACGGCGATGCGTTTGTGTGCCGAAATATTTGTTCCAATTAAAGACGACATTACTCTGGTCAACTTTGCGACTACAGTGCAGAATTCGTATAATGCAAAAATATTTTAGTCCCCACCAACCCGAAGATACCACATTTTTCTGTAAATTTGCAGAATGTTAAAGCGGTTGGATTCACTCATTTATAGGTATTATTTAACTTGAAAATCACTGAAACCGAATGTTTTTAAATGTATATACTCGTATATGTGGGAGTGGGAGGATTAATCCCATCCCCCCTACCTAACCTATGGCGCTAGTATGCTGGCAGCAGCATAGCGCCCCCTGGAGACAAGGACCCCGTCTATGCTCCGGGCTGACTACCGCGTCCTTCGGCCGAGCAACACGCGTCCACTCCTACTCTCGTCCAATCTATTGTTATACACTTGTCTGTGCCGAAATAAATAACTGTGTACCAACCAACCTGTGACTTTTCACTTGCACACCGAGCCACCTCACAACTACATATATATTAATATAAAATTTCGAGGTGAAAGTTCACATAGTATAAACTCGTGTATTAAATTAAAGAGGGCATTAATATTGAATTTTTAAATAGAATAATATCCCTTTATCTCTTTGGCTGGGATTTTCACTTTTTATGAGTGAAAACTATATACGTAAAATAGGTTTATAATAGCATTAGAAATCGAAAAATCTCGAACTTATTGCGATTCTTTTATTATTAAATAACTTTTTGATTACGTAGTAAGTGTGTTTTATAGAAATAATTTAAATTATATTTACCCAAGTTAGGAGGCCATACATCAAATGGGTACTAAATTATACTAGCTCGCGAAGGTAACAACATGCATTGAAATGCTTTTCAGCCGCAATAAAGGAATTTAATACATCAAAGCAGAACACTTGTGATAAAACTTCGTTTACACGTAACGAGCATTATGTGGGGTTCACGTTTGAGGGAGTGCGGTGACACCGGGGTGCAGCTTTTCAAACTAAGTTCACATTTTTTTCCAATTCAAAATAAATTTCAAAGTACTGTATACACAGAAAGTATTAAATAACCCATATAAATACGTAAACATCATCATTAATACCTAAATAATAATTGAAATGAAAATCATGTAAAAAAAACGTTCAAAACTAATAAATTAAAAAACAACCACGTTGCAATGCTAAAACACATATTTGTAATTAAAATCTGCAAAATATTGAAAAGTAACGTATGCACAATATTAATTTTATATTAACGTACTTTGATAATTTGATATTCAAGAAATCAATTATTAAACAGTGAATTAAAATGAATTAATGTCGGTTATTGAAATTCCTTAGTGGGTGTTTTATTTAACCCATTTGAACAATATCATGTAAATCGTTTTAAATGTATTGAGTTTGGTTCTTAACCAATTGGCAGTGAGGTGGCAGCGAGGTGCCGAAAGCTTTCGGAAACAAGGAATGCAAAAAGTAGATAAAAAGATGGGGGGTATGAAAATCACGTTCAATATTCATTATTTCGAACTGTTAAAACAATGTTATTGTTAAATACTCCCCTTTACGTTGATTGCTGAGCACGCGCTAGGCGCGTACTACTAGAAGTTCTGAATACGCGCATAGCGCGTACGTGGTTTTTGTAACTGCTCATCGGCGCACATAATATACAAAAAGAAATATGTGATTATTTCTTAGGAAAAATGGGATTTCTATCAGTTTTATTCCATATTTAAATAAGACATAACTTGAGCATCTTACCAGATTACTTGAATAAGTATCGAAATGAAAGTTGTAAAGCAAATTGAAATTATCAATATAATTTTCCTACTTTCATAATATATAGAGAAAAATGCATAATTTATTTAAATACACGAAATGAAAAACGGGTCGCGAGAAATTCACCCCACAGGAATGAGACCCATTCCAGGTACGGAAAGGGGTTAGATATGCCCTCTAGTGAACCGTTTATGGAATTCAAAACAAACCCTCAACAAATGAATGGGCTAGGCGGGGTTGGGGGCAAGACTCGAAGGGGAAGCCTGGCGCCTGGTGGAGCAGGAAACGAGGGTTCGATTGCCGTTTCTTGGAGATATTTCCGTCTGGAAGTCACTGGGAAACCCAACGTCCGGCTGGGGCTCGAGTCATCGACATTCGCAATTGATGGTGAGAAAAACACATAACAATGTCGCTCAAATTAAATTGAATTCTGAAATTTAATAAAAGACATATACAGTTAATAGCTAAATTGTAATATTTGTTTAAAACCAACGTTACGAAACTAACCTGATTAATAATGTACGTAATTGGAAGTTATGTAGTAATAGTTTATGAATCCATTATGAAACAATAAATATAAATAGATGGTTAAAGTATAAATAACAAGCTAACGTTTAAAGGCATATATTCCTAGAACCGTTTAATGGCATAGTATATTCGCCATGAATAGTGTAATCTTTCTTCAGAATAAAATGTCAGAAGTCTGCGTAACAGACAAACGTATGCTCCATCATAAATCAGAATGAGAATAAAAGGGCGAAGTTTAGTGTCATGTCAGAATAAGTGTACACAGACTCATGTCCAACTATCCCTATAGAATCATGTTAGCATTTTTATCACCGTGTTTCATAAAATATAAAAAAAAATGACAATTAAAGAATTGGAATAAATTTGTGTGGGTCAAATGATCTCGGTACGTGGTTTCATCACAAACGTATAAAACTTTTCCTTTCCCGATGTTAATGTTATGTAGATACAAGTAAAAGCGATGTACAGTCACGAATTTAAAGGCACCATTTGGCAGAGATTCAGAAACAAAAAACCGACTGGTGGAGCTTTTAAACGCGTGGGGGAGGCGAAAGTTGCCTAAGCAGTTTTACGAGTAATATCGCTGAAATACTGCTTCGAAACGTGGTCAAAATAATGCGAGGGTGAATTAACCGGAGGTGCTGTCGTGAAAATTTGATCAAGCGATTCCTTCCTCTCGAAAGAGAAACTTAAGTCAATGTACGATAATAATTCTGAAAAAAAAGCGTAATAAAAACATAGCGATTTTGTAAAATGGATACTATATTTTACGAAGTTACAAGCTAATTTTAATGAAATTTTCTTTGAACTAAAAACTATATTATAAAAAAAATACCCTTAAAAAGTCGTGAAACGCGTGGAAACAACCGAGAAATGGATATATCAATGCATGCTTTAAATCTTTGAATCCCTGGACGGACTATATAAGCAACTGTTGAATCCAAGAAAAGGCAAGCACAGAAGCTCTTATAAGTAATAAAGTAAAAAAATATTAGGTCAAAAATATTCAATGACGTTATTAATATTAACGGACTGAAGTAAAGGTTCAGGATGAAACAAAGAAAGAAGAAAAATGTAATATTGACTTTACAGGTAACAACATAAATACAATTGACGCGTTCTTAAAATAAATGTTTTAGATTGAAAGTTGATACAGATTGAAACCAGTCTTGCGATTCAAAGGTCATAATAAAAAGAAAGAAGCTTATAATAAATTCAGTTTTAAAATTTATCGAGAATTCTGTAAATAATATTCAATGGCCTCGGTTAACCATTACTAAAGTATAAATGTTTCTCGTAAAGCACGCGAACTGCATCGCCGGCTAACGTCACCTCGGGGAGGCTGCGGTGAGAAGCTCGCGGGATGAACGGGGAAACTCCGCTCCGGTACATAAAGTATGTAGCCGAGTACTTCTAGGTAATCCAATTTGAATTACAAGCAAACTCCGAGAGGTTAGTACGTTGTCTCCTTAATTAAAAGGAAATGTGGGGCCATTATTCATCCCAGAAATCTTGCCACTTTCGGAAAAAAACGTGCATTAAGAATTATTTATACGAATATAAGTTACGACAAGAGAGCTTTTTAAAAGTAATTTAAAAACACTATTAAGATTTCGCAAAGTACAATTTACTTAAACCCCTACTTACGTTTAAGAGGTACTTTAAATTAATGAATAATAAAATCGAGATTTAATGAAAATAAGTAAAAGCAACTACAGTGTGCACTTAGTTTATATTAGGTCTGTAAAATCAGTCGGCTTAAGCTAATTACAATTAAAATATATTACAAATGTGGTCGTTACTAATAAATAACTAAATTAATATTAAAAATATGATTCCTTTATAAAAATAGTAAAATAAATAAAATTTAAATAAATATACAGTATAGGTGGAAAATACGATTCTATGAATATTGCAAATATTCGCTACAAGCTTGTGGTTTTTATTTGAACAGTACAATAAATATGCATGTGAAAACCCCAAATATATTAAGGACAATACAAGACGTACGTGTAAATATAATATAAAATAAAAATTCTAAAAATATGAATGTGAAGGTATTTTTTAAAGTACTCACGTAAGTAATTTACGAGAAAAATAGTACAGTCAATAAATGACTCACAATACGATTTTTCTTGCAAAAAGTTGTAATTTTGTGGGGAAAATTAATTAGCAAATTTTATCTTTAAAGTAAACAATAAATTTAAAAAAAACTAACGTCAAGCGTTACGTTTCAACTCTCTAATACAGTCTTTTGACGGCAAAAATATTATGTGATGTTAGTAAATTATTTTGTTAAATGAGGATATGGCGCAAATACCTTTTCTAAAAAAACTGCATTCTTTCCACATGGCCAGCCTACCGTAGGCGTTGAGACCTGCAGAATCTCAGTACTGTTTCTTGGTAAATCAGTCCTTCAAGGTTTCTTTTAATTCTGTAAGTCCCATCCTCCAGCGTGGGTCCAAATTTTTCTCAGTATTTTCCTTTTAAAAACTGCCAGCCTGCCTTCCTCTCTCTGCGTAGGTCATATCTCACAGCCGTAGGTGACTACCGGTCTTATGATAAGTCTTATATATTAAAAGTTTGGTATTCCTGCTGAGTAACTTAGAGCCCAGAAGCTTCTTACATCCATGAAAAGATCTGTTTGCTGCTAAGAGGCGAATATTAAATTCTTCGTTTAAGTTATATAAACTATTGATAAATAAAAATGGTTTCTCACTGATATAAAAACAAACGGAAAAGGACTATCATAGAAATCCAAAATGTGTTGAATACCTATATTATAAAATTATTGTAGAATCATTCAACGAATTTAATGAAGAATAGCCCCCATTCGTGAAGTGTCGCTGATTTCGCAGTACCGTGTAGAATAATTCATAGAGGGAAATTAATGATCATATACAGAGAAGGGGTTAACAACCAGCGAGCAAAGGGGAAGTCCGGTGAGTCAGGAGCTGTATGAGGCTACGAATACAAATTAGTCACCGGCGCGCCGGGCACCGGGCGGCCATGGTGGCGGGCGACTCAGAGGAGACGACATGAACATCAGACATTTCCATACTATTGCCCAAGTCAAACAGATAAATGTTTATTTAACGTAAATTTCAATTACTACTATAGAAGAATGAATGGCCGCTTAGAATGGAGTTCTGGTTCCAACCTTTATGTATGGAAGCGAAGTATTGAACTGGCAGAAGAAGGATGAGAGTATAATAAATGCTGGTATATGAGATCCAAAGACGTATATGTGGTAAAACATTGATGATATAATATAAAATCCTGATAAGAAGGAATATAGAGCGGAAGAAAGCATTAATAACAAGATTTTGAAAGAACCACTGCGTTGGTTTGGACATATGGAACGGATGGATGAAGAAATATATACATATACGTTAGCGATATGAATGGATTCAAATCAATCAATCAATCAAATCGGTTTATTTTCTCAAAAAATATTACAAACAATTATTATACGAGTAGTTTAAGATATCTTTTGAGAACAGGTAAAAATAATAAATATATACGAGCAATACCAGGAACGCATGAGAGATGGTTCGACATTAGGAATACAAGATACTCTCCAAAGTCAGCAGTATTTGCCTTCTGAACGTACTTTCACGAATATGAAAGACGTCGATCTCCGAAGCGATCATGTTCAGCAGTTTGTTTGCACTCCCCACCGGAATCACCAGAGGCAGGTTGGTTCTGCATGCTGGGAGATAAAACAGTCTGTGCTGACGTTGTCGAAGATAACCATCCGGAACATAAAGATGGTAAGCCTCCAAGATGACGGAATTCTCAAAGAATCCCCTGAGAAGTCTGAAGAAATGGGTAAGTGTGCACCCATCCCTCCTTATCTTACGGATTACGGGGTCGAGGTAGACCGAGAAAAACATGGCATAACAAAATTAATCAAAGTCCGCTATGTTTAAAGTCGGAAAAACTGAGATGGGTGTATGAGTCGCTGTATGAACGTGGAGGAAGCTTGAGAAGTGCGTCAAGATAGAGCAGTGTAGCGGTCCATTCTCTCTTCCTACCCTTTCGGAGTAATGGCGTGAAGGTTTGTTTTTTTCTATAATGGACCAAAATTTGTTTTTATTTTTTTTAAATTAAAAGTTAAAAATTTGTTTGAACTCTTACGTTTTAACACATTTCATCCCACGCGGAATATTTTTGGCCCCAACTAGCGTACGTGAAAAATCCCTCGGGGCCGATCATCGTCATCAAAATTATTATCCAAGCTGTAAACATAATTTTCATTTTATTTATTCACATTTTAACCAATTTATGAATGTTACTTATTATTGTAGGATTCTTTTGAGATATACTTTTAGCACATACTGCAGAAAAAATAATATAGACATTATTAAAACATACGTTTAATGTTGTGAGAGTCTTAAATAATAAACAATCAAATGTAAGTGAAAAAATAATGATGATGAAAGCACACGTTAACGATGTGAATGGGACACGAAATCAATGTAGACGGAGGAAGGGATGGCATTATCAATTCAATAAAATGTTCATTTATGGATATACGAGGTGTCGGAGAAATCGACGTACGTGGTATGACAGGATGTAGAAATGTTAAATCAATAATGGTTACCTATGATTCCATGTACTCCATATAACAATGAAGTTGAATTAATGTTGGTAATAAGGAAAAGAAATATAAAGTTCATTAAACCCCTATAGTGCAGTTATATACATTTGCTGTCCATAAAAGAGTTTCGAACTGTGGGAGACAGTATTTGCAGCTCAGATTGTATATTATAAACATTTTTACTTTAGTTATTAGTATATTGTAGTAATATTATAATGAACTGGGAGAATCTGTACGTAATAATGGTGAGCTGTTAATGTAGTAAGCCGCAGTTTCTGATCAATCTTTTTTCACTTCAAATGAAGCCAGTCGCACAATGAACGTTAAAACGAATAGGAGGTGAAGTCAGTCTGCTTATCTATTTGGTTGGCCATGTATTGACTAAATATTCAGAATACGTCAGTGATGACACGTGAATATTCACAGTATTTTTGATGTGTGGTCAGCTGCAATGATCTCATGTTGATAAATATTTATTATACGTGGACATTAAAACACGGAGAATACACAGCATATATCAATTGTTTCTTAATGAAGAACGAAAGAAGATGTTGGTTGAATATGTACCAACTACTCTATACGACTATACTACTCTATATGACTATGTTAATCATATTATCTTTTCATGAAAAATAAACAAACAAATAAAAATGTTATCTTATGAAAAAATATTTCAATTTTTAATCATGGTCTTACATTGAATGGAGTCACTTTTATCAAAGCTAATGATTTTGTTGTTAACATTTTGTCGTTATATTTAAATATATTTTATCTAGCTGTTTTTAATCTATACTACAGTTTCCCTTTCTTAAACATACCTATACGTTTTAGTTTAAAAATAACTATAATTAGTTTGTTACAAATAATTTACATCACATTCGTTCGCGACATTTGGTCTCATTGATGGTTGCGGTTTTTGTTTTGTAAAACTCCAATATAAATTATAATAAAGACGCAACTGTTTTATCGGTTATAAAGAATTTTTTTATTTAGATATAATAATATATAAATATTTGTAAGTTTGAGAATGCCCTGGAAAGGTGTAACAAATGTGTAACAAGTATTTATAAATGTTTGTATGTTAATAAAAAAAAAATCTGTAAAACCGATAAAAGAGTCGAGTTTTCACTATAATTTACATTATATCTTGTTTGAATACGAACCGCGCATATCACACTATCATCTGAATAAGCATATATATATCATTTTTTACTCAACACATTAAAAAAACAGCAAACATTATCTATGCAAACTACGAAAATGTAAATTACAGAGTAATCTCACACCTGATTTTCAGAGCCAGCAACAGAGACAGAGATTTGTAACTATAAAGAATCTGCAAGAACCGCGGTTGTTCATATAAGTACATTTATTATATTAATAATAACAACAAATCATGGATGTATGCAAGCGAAGCATGGAACTGGCAAAAGAAGAATGAAAGTAGAATAAATGCAGTAGAAATGAGATCACTTAGACGAATGTGTGAATACTCTGTGTATGAAAGAGTGTCGAATAAAAATATAAGGTGATGATAGATGGTGTTATGAAAAAAATAATGAAAGGATCATTAAGATGGTTTGGACACATGGAAAGAATGAATGAAGAAAGAATGGTAAAAAAAGTATATGTTAATGGTGTAAGTGGAACCAGAAATAGAGGAAAACCGAGGAAAACGTGGCACGATCAAATAAATCAAATATTGAGGAGTCAGAGAAACAGACGCGCGTGCATGATACGACGTATGAATGTTGAGGAACAAGAGAAATATGTCAGGAAAGAAAAGTGTGGCAGTCCATTCTTTTTGCCCGCCCCTTCGGGGAGACGGCGTGATGGTTAGTTAGGTAATTACAAAACAACTAAATTGTATCAATAAGCCAAAATCATTATTACGGATTACAGATACTACCAGATTATTACAGATACTGCCATAAGAGCCAGTATAAAATAATAGCAATCAATGAAAATATATTAGTATAAAACGGAGATTTATTTAAATAAGCGACTACCGGTTTCGCTAATTTAAATAAATTTGTTTTATTTTTATTAAATCGATCAGCTAACCCGGTTCCTTTTTAAAATATACTAATTTGTAGTAATATAATATTTAAAAAAAATTATATACGAAATTGTAAATCATAGTCAAATAATTGTTTTATTAATATTTTGTAAGAGAAATACTTGTGTCAATATTTATGCACAAAACATTTAGATTATTTTTTATTAGAATTTAATTATTTATCGAGTGACTTTTATGAAGAGAAAATTTAAAAAATAACTTTTTGTTTAAAAGTTCTTATTACCTTTTTAATTAAAAAAAATATATATCGAATATGCAACATGTCAAAAGAAAAGAACGTTGAAATCGATTTAACAAAAAAAACTAGGTGAAAATAAAATCAAATAGACATTAATTGATGAAATAAAAATCAAGCGCACGAAAATTGGATTGCGCGAAAAACGAAAGGTAAAAAGTTCAGCGCTCAATGCGGGGCTAATACACTTTTGTTTGCAGTTTTCCGGGGCGTCCATTGTTCGGTCCGTATTATTTTCGATGCAGGCTGTTGTACGAAAATCGTTTCGCAGTATTGCCAAAGGATTGCGCGAAACAATAGGGATATCAGTGTGCAAAAGTTGACAATGGACGGCGATGAAAAAAAATATATATATAAAAGGAAACAATGATTTGTGCCATTTTAGGCGTCATTATCTGCGACCTCGCGCGAATGTCAATGGCGAAGCTCGGTGAATGGCGGTACAAAAAGTATATCAAGGTTTAACGTGAAAATATGTCTACCCTAGACACATTTTAGTAAGGAGGAAAACACGCAATAACTACAACAAAAACGTACCATAGTAAAAAAATCACTACATTTATATAACAAAGTGTTAAATTCTTACAAAACATAGATATTAATATATACGGTATTTTTCATTTTGAGAAAAATGTACAATTTTTGGAAGGTTAATAATATTAATGTAGTTATATAAAATTTCTTGGAAGGAGTTCATTGTAAATGTTAAAAATAATTAATGAAAAATTCGTTTATAATATATTTTTAGTTAATTTCCACTTAGGTTTATGGTTAGCGATTTCGGCAGCTTGCTGCCATCTTCTGGCTCAGAGATGGCAGCGAGCTGTGGAAACCGGAAGCCATAACCTCGGGGGAATTAAAGTAAATAAATATTATGAACGAATTTTTCATATTTTATTTTTATTTTCATTATTTAATAATATTGTTAATATTGTAAAGAGAGTGAAATGTTTATATTAACAAGGGAATTATTAAATATTTGATTACCACTTATACTACTTAGATAAAACGTTATTGTATACACAGAATACAATTCGAGTATACACAGTATAAAATAAGGAGTATAACATAAATAAGTCTTTATTCCACAATTTATATAATGAAACTGCTAACAGATTATAACGTATCCTTCGATGAGTAACACATACGTATTAACATAAAATTTCACTTAAAAGTCATTTATTTAATCATTATTTTGTGATGACCGTGTCAACATAAACCCAAATCAGTGTGATAATTTTTTTTTTTTTTAGTGAAAGAATGGCTGCATAAAATGTATTATCAAATTTAGCTTTCTACTTTTTTTCTGCGGGAGATGCCTATTGGTGGTGATGAGGTTCGCAACCCATCACACTTCGTCTCCCGCGGGGGCGAATAGAGAAGAATGGAGTGCCGCATCGGTTAAAGTGTGGCAGTCCATTCTTTCTGCCTTCCCCTTCGGATAGACGGCGTGATGGTTAGTTAGTTAGTTAAATGACTTAACTTTTAGTAATAGTAATAAAAAAAGGAATACTGAATCTCGTCAGTGGATCATATAGAAACAAATGTGTGGCACATGTAACAATAATTTTAAAATATAACAAATAATGTATTCTTCTAAATACATAATTTAATAAAAATTTAGAATAAACTAATATAAAAAAAAGGCTGATTACATTCCTTTGTTTGATGCGAGATTGAACATTCAAATACTAGACAACTACCTATATAATATGTATATTTACTTACTTAAACAGTATGTATTATAAAACTACCAAGGCTTCAGAACTGAGACAGTCGATTCAATATTGTAATTACAAAACTATTCGAGTTTCATCCCCTTCTGGCGTCCCAAGGCGGAGGAGGGGGAGATCAGGGAGGTGGGTGGTAAGATAACGCACTCGAGATGGTTTGCAAACACCCTTCAAATACTGTAATTACAAAATACAATAATTGGTAATCGTTTAACTTCTTGAGATTTTGCATGGAATTGGCAAATGAAGAATTAAATTAGAAAACATGCGGAGGAAAGGAAATTTCTTAGAGGCATGTAAGTAAAATCTTTGTATGAATAAACTTCAAAATATTCGAATTCATTATGAACACAATATTGAGATGACCAATAAAATCATTTGGAATGAGGAAAAAAGTGTACGTCAACGATGTGCATGGAGCTCAAAATCTGGATGACGATAGCGAAAAATACGTAAAACTAAATTAACTAGCTATAATAATAATATTACTAAGTACCAGTAAGTACATATGGTCTTGAAACTGCCACTCTGACAAAGCACAGTGCAGAGAGACTAAGAGTCATGCAGCGAGCGATGGAGAGAGCCATGCTAGGCCTGTCCCTTAGAGATAGAGTCAGGAACGAAAGGATGAAGGATAAAACAAGAGTCACAGACGTGATCCACCGGGTGACGACTTTAAAATGGAAATGGGCAGGGCATGTCGCTAGAGCTGCAGACGAAAGATGGACCAAAATACTGATGAATTGGAGACCGAGAGACACGAGTAGGAAGACCACAAATGAGGTGGAGGGATGACCTGGAACGATACGCTGGGTTGCTATGGGTGCATACTCTGCAGATGAGATCAACATGGAGGGACATGGTGGAGGTTTTCGTCCAAGAGTGGACGGCGATAAGCTGAAGAAGAATAATAATATTTTAATAGTCTTAATAAATTGGATGATTTACAAAGCGCCGTTTTTATATGTATAATCTTCTTAAACCATATTAGATGTTGGAAAAATAAACCTATGTGTACGATACGCCTTATGAATGTGGATGATTCGAGAAAAGTACGCTTATTCAGAAGACTGTGGTAGCACATCCTGACTGTTTTTTGTTTATTTTATCCAAGCAAATTCCTTAACAGATAGTTAAATGAATTTATAGAGTTAACACGAATTTTCATTTTATTTTATTTAACCGGATGCTATAAATTAACGATAAAGGAAAACATTACATAACTCGCTGTGGAGTAAGGAAGAACTTTATCTTAAACTCCAGACGTAATGGGACTCTTTGTTCTTATTTACGGTACATTGGGAAATCGAGCATTGATAATATATTTTCACATTGCAGATTGCAGCGTTTCGATAGTGCCATTGTATATACGAAATGCGATGTTCCCACGAACAAATCATTACGAAAAAGACCGTTGAATAATAATACCTGTCGCAAATATGGAACCGGGCTGAACAAAAGTTGGAGAACTCGTGTGCTGCAGGCATCGCCACAAAATCTCTAGTGTCCTCGATTCCTTTACACGTACATTAGGTATTCTATCATTCGATTTAAGTTTAAGTGATTGATAGCGACGTGAGTGAGGAAAGTGACAAGTACAGATATAACTCGAATACACGTCTACTTATACGGCAAATCGATATAAATTTCCGTTCTTGAATATGTTTTATACATCTCAAGCAAGTATAATATATATACATCTGGAGTTGATATATTTTAGTTGTAATTTAAGATATTGTCAATGGGGTGCTGCGTACACACTCATAGTTGCCGTCCCTTTATCTCGATATACAAAATTACTACCTACTTATTTTATAAATAAAATGTAAAATTCATTTAAAAATTGTTTCTTGAACAATGACGTAAAACTCTTTATTAAATAATTAATACGAATGAAAAGGTCTGTTTTATAGAAGTTTTATTATAATTTATAGGTATCATGTCATTTCAATTTACATTTTTAAATATTATTATAATAATAGTCCATCAATTCATCTCAGGACATTTCACAGTCACGAACAGGTCATACGACCTAAAGCAAAAGAAAGAAGAAGAATATTTATAATAAAATAAAGTGTTAATGACCAGTAAAATTAGTTGTTTAAACATATTAGAGCAAACAAACAAACCATTACGCCGTTTCTCCGCAGGGGTAGGCAGAGAGAATGGACCGCCACAATACTATATTATGACACACCTTTCTAGCTTCCTCCACATTCAAACAACGAGTCATACAAGCACGTTGATTCTTCCGGTATATTAGAGCTTCTAAAAAAGGACGATATCATCAATATTGAACATATACATGATTTATGTACAAATAGGAGAGATATCATAGGGTTCTCAACCGTTTTAGGATCACCGCCCTCCTTACAAGAATGAAAATGATTTCCAACGCTTCCTATCTCATAACAGTTAAACCAAATATTACAACATTGTTGCACAAAATCAATATTTCATCTATCAATTGCATGCTTTATTGCGTGAATCACGCCTTTGCTTAAAAAGTTGGAAGGTCACCCATTACCGTTTCACTGTTCACATCACCCATTACACTGAACCGAATTAGGTATTCGCATACCTAATGCTTATTTTTGCGATTAAGCTGAAATTTTATTACAATTTATGTGAATGACATGTTCCTCCTATCTAAGGCATTATCAAATGTTTTTTTGATAAGACATTTGATAATGCCTTAGACAGGCGAAACATGTCATTCACATAAATTAAAATAAAACTTCTAGGAAATAGACATTTTCATTAGTATTATTTACTTAATAATTTTTTGTTTCTTGAACAATGATGTAAAACTCCAAATTAAGTAATTAATATGAATGAAAACGTCCGTCTTCTAGGAGTTTTATTATATTTTAAATGGAATGCCATGTTTCGCCCTTTAAAGGCATTATCAAATGTCTGGACATTTGATAATGCCTTAGAAGGGCGAAACATGTCATTCCATCTACAATATAATAAAACTCCTAGAAGACGGACGTTTTAATTCATATTAATTAACATAATGATATTTACGAATCATCTCAAAAAATGTATGGTATGTGTGGTAGAACGATATTCGACAGAATCTCAAATGCTGATATAAGAAAGGAATGTAGAGCGAAAGAAGGTATTATGAACAAAATTATGAAAGGATTGCTGCGTTGGTTCGGATATATGGAGCGCAAGAATGGTTAAGAAAGTATACGTTAATGATGTTAATGGAGTACGGAGTCGAAGCAGACCGAGGAAAACATATCATGACCAAATTAATCAAATTTTAGAGTTTGGTCATGTTAGAAGTCGGAAGAATCGACGTGCGTGTATGACTCGCTTTATGAATGTGGAGGAAGCTACAGAGGTGTGCTAGGATAGAGTAGTGTGGCGGTCCATTCTCTCTGCCTACCCCTGCGGAGAAACGGCGTGATGGTTTGTTTGTCTAAAAATAAAAACATTATTTTTCGTGCGGGAAATGATAGCGCAGTACGTGCAGTTTTAAAGTAACAAGGCGCGGCGCTGGTGCTGACATTAAACCTGAAATGAATGGGAGTACAACGGAACACAATAAGAAAAAAAAGTGTACCTAACTGGATATAATAAACTTTTCCCCATTCCCTCGTGCAGCGCCAGAGGTCCCGTGTGCCGAGGAAACTAGTTACTGAGTGCTCCAGGAGAAATAACACTAGGGCTTAAGAATTATGGCGCGAAACTAGTTGAAGAAGAATCAATACCTCAAACAACGAGCTAATAAAAGAACAGGAGGTTTTAACACCTTTACGGATATATTAGGTCCTTACATATGAAATTGGCGTTTTGTATGGGAGGAACATTAAGTTGATTTTTTTTAAATATAATATATTTATTTAATCAAAGAATGTACCATTGCTATCTATGCACTTTTGCCATCTCATAGGTAGTTCATCGATCCCTTTACTAAAAAAAACATTCGGACGGGAATCAATAAAATCTTTGAAGTCGGTTTGGACTGCCCCATCGGAGTTGAATTTTTTCCCTTGCAAGAAGTTATCCAAATTTTATCAAAAAAATAGTAATCTGTTGGGGCAAGGTCCGGAGAGTACGGTGGATGTCTTAGACATTCCAATTGAAGCTCTTCTAATTTGGTAGCCGTCTGTTGTGCAGTGTGTGGTCTAGCGTTATCATGATGCAGCAGTGGCCTAGAGCGATTAACCAGCCTCGGTTGTTTAGCAGCTAGCTTTTCCATCATGGTTTGCAGTTGCTGACAATAGACATCTGCCGTGATCGTCTGGCCAGATTAAAGAAAGCTGTAGTGAACGATACCAGCACTAGTCCACCAAACGCTCACAAATAACTTTTTTGGAGTCAATTTTCGCTTGGGGCATGGTTTGGCTGGTTCGGCAGGGTTCAGCCATTGCGATGAGCGCTTCCGATTATCATACAGGATCCACTTTTCATCACAGGTAATGATTCGATTCAAAATCCCTTCATTATTGTGCCGGTTGAGTAATGCAACGCAGCAGTCAACGCGCGTTTGTTGATTTGCTTCACTCAATTCGTGAGGTACCCACCTTTCAAGCTTTTTCACCTTCCCAATTTGCTTCAAGTGGATTAAAACAGTTTTATCACTAACACCGCAGCCTGCAGCTAACTCGGACGTGGTTTGCGATGGATCCGCTTCCACAATAGCCTTCAATTCTTCATTATCAACTTTGGTCTCCGGCCGTCCACGGGGCTTGTTCTGCAGGTCGAAATTTCCAGAACGAAAACGTTGGAACCAAAAACGCACTGTGTTTTCTTTTGCGGCACCGTCGCCATACACATCATTAATCCTTCGAGCCGTTTCTGCAGCACTGGTGCCACGGTGGAACTCGTACTCGTAAATAACGCGATATTTGAAGTTTTCCATTTTGTAAACTGAGTGACGCAAAGAAAAAAAACAATTGAGGAAAAAACAAATGAATTATAATTTTCGAAACACAAATACTTGAGTGTAAATTTGAATTTGGAATTCCTAACCAAAGAGAAGATATTTGAGATCAAAGTTGCCAGTACGGCAAAACGCCAATTTCATATGTAAGGACGTAATATGTAGGATTTTTTAATAAATAATTATTTTAAATATTCAACGAAATGCAGATGGCAAAATAAAAAACTATTTTCTAATTTAAAATAATTTGTAATGCAATAAATTACGTGAAAAAACTAACTAACCATCACGCCGTTTCCTCGAACGGGTAGACAGAAAGAATACTGGAGATACTCCCGTCGTTTCCTCATCATGCATACATCGAATCATGTACACACGTCGATGTCTACATAATTATTCTGGCTGTATCAATAATATATATCAAATGAACTATATTATATAAAAATAATGCGGTACTTAAACGAACTCAGGAAAAAATATACCATATTAACAAAAAAGTGGTGGTCTGGGGAAGAGAAAGCTTGGCTCCTGATTTAGAAGACTTGGGTTCAATGCCGAACACAACCCAATTCTTTATTTATAATAATGAGCTTATTTTTTTCTGATTACATTGAATATTGCCTAAGAATTCTAATACCATTAACGTAAAAAAGTCTTTCTTAAAAGAAAATATCACAAATTTAATTTTATGCCGTTAGATAATATCATACAATAGTTAACCAATTAATTATATATATATTTTTAATTGTCGATTAATTTAAAGCATTAACTCTATAGAAATATATTATTTCAATATTTTATATTTATTAAAATTCTGTATTATACTTTTGAGTTTATTTACCTCGAAATATTAAATTTCCTATATAGCATAACATCATCCAATTTATTATTATTATATTATCGATGGCAAGCCAGTCATTTGACGAACTTCGTAGTCGAGTGGCAAGTGCTTTGACTGGCACACCGAAGGTCCCGGCGATGGCAGTTTGATTATCACACTCCGGTCCGGTGTAGAATTCACGTGACAATAAAATGCTGTTAGCTTAGCTTTACATCGATTTGGCTCGCGCTGTAATGATGTAAGGGGCGATTCATCAAAATAATAATAATAACAATATGCACCACGGAGAAAGTCTAAATAAAGGGTCTTAAAAAGTTACGATAGCCGTGCGCATACGTGGTGTTCTTGTGCCGACTTTTTTTGTATAAAAGTGAAGGTATTCACCGTCGGAAGTTTGCCTCGTTTTATCGATGAAACACGACGAGACAAATAAATACAGAAGTAAAATACTTTTCTTTAGACATGGGTGGTTCAGAATATTAATGGATCAAGTTCATCGATCCTGATTCTGAGATAATTAGACCTAAAGTTGAAAGACTTTTGTAAAATCCAGGGATATTTTCACTGCAAACACTTCATTTATTTTGATAAATGAATCAATTTAAATAAATAAACAAAAAATAATTAACACAAAGGCTTCATTAATAATAAAAGTACAAAAAAAAAAATACAATGGACATGATCCACTATTATTCTAAAAATTTTCCTTACGCAAATGAAACACATTTAAAAAAAATCAAAATAGAGCAACATTAATAGTAAATATCTTCATCGTTTTCAAAACCTTCCTCATTTTGGCCAAGGTCACTTGGTTCTGACATCCCGGGTTTCATTTGTCACTGAATTTAGACTTTTTTTCTTCAAACACCTGTATAAACGCCCAACACTAATTGTCTCATGCACTGGACGAACTAAAGTCTTCACCTGAACTCATTTTTAGCAATCAACACTCAAAATAATATACCTCTGATGGTGAACGAGCTGTTAATGGCCAGCTAAACGAGCTGTTTAGCTGGCCACGATTCACTAATATTCTGAAAGGTTTCAAATTTTGATCTCTAATCAATAGTAGTATTGTCATTTATGGAGAAAATTGAAAAGCTATTATTCTGTTATTAACACACAACATAGAAATGTTTTATCTACCTGTAGTTATTTTATTTTATTTTGTTATTTTATTTTATATCATTGTATTTTATATTATTTGTTTTAGATTTATTTTGTGGGTGTTGGACGATCGAAGTGTGCGCGGGAGATGCCTATTGGTGGCGATGAGGTTCGCAACCCATCACACCGCGTCTCCCGCGGGGCGAAAAGAGAAGAATGGAGTGCGGCAACAGTAAAGTGTGACAGTCCATTCTTTCTGCCTACCCTTTCGGGGAGACGGCGTGATGGTTAGTTAGTTAGTTAGTAGAAACATTAAACTCCAAATTTATAAAATTTGGACTTGATACATTAATATTCTGACCTACCCACATGTCTTTCAAGTAAAATTAGAAGCTGAAAATTCAATATACCGAAATAAAGTACTGGTACATATCCCGATACAAAATTTCCGATTCGGTAAACATTTACTCCTTTTAAATCTAACTCGACTATCCGTGTAATCAGTTTCCTGGTGGACTGGGCGAGACGTCTCGACGAATCACGGGTGAGCGATCGCCCTGGGAGGCCTTCGGATCATTCGCATCGACTGTACGAAATGAACTCTCACCGCGCTTGCATTTCTCCTGCATATTCTCCGCAGCTCTTAATCTCGCTGTTTGTAAACTAATCGAATAGCGTTTGAATATGAAAAGACTTTCGAGTAAACGTATAAATGCTGCGAGCTAAATGAACCATTTCATCGTGAATATCGCGAGTTATTATGTTGTCTATTAAGCACTCCCCGGAGCGGAGCATTGAAGAGCAATTTACACACTTCGTTTAATCACATCAAATAATAGGTCGTTCAATATTAACACTTTACAGCTGAAGGTAAAAGTGTACGCATTGAATTATTACAAATTGAGCAATACAATAAAAATACTGCGACGGTCTCCAGAGCATACAGTGGCGAAATCGCGAAGTTGTTTTGATTACATTATTAATACAGGTGTAATAAAAATGTAAGAACTTCTTTATATGATGCCTTATTCGCACAACAGTTGGCAATCCAGTTGACTATTAAAATTCGGTAAAATCTACTACTATAAACGATTAACAAATCTAATCAAATCACCTTCGCGAGATATTAAGGCAAAAACTTTTCTTCCAATTTTGGGTTTATTTTTTACGACATATTTCAAAGGTTTTATACCTACATCATCGGGATATAAACTAACCAAACATATTAAAGAAAATACAAGAGACAAAGGATCTTACATGCGAAAATTAAAGTTAGAGAGAGTACCAGGGACAGAAACATAACAAAAGCATAATGGATGAATGTTTAAAAGATTTTTTTTAATTATGTTTATGCGTACATACACTAAATACACTAAAAATATTTATTAAGCAATAAAAATTAAATCTTAACAAATCAAAATGTATTTTACAATATACTATTATACAAAAATAAAAAATATATAAATTTCTTAATTTTAGAACAGCGATTAGCTCTGATGTGAAACTATGCAATTATTCTTTATTTAAATTATTATTTTATAAAAAAAAAATCACAACTTGACGAAATAAAGTTTATCCTAACCGTTTTTAAATTCAATGCCGAAACAACAACAACAATAAACCATCATGCTGTTTTTCCACTGGGGCAGGCAGAGAGAATGGATTGCCACACTACTATATCCTGAGAAATCTCTAGCTTCCTCCACATTCATACGAGTAATACACGTACGTCGATTCTCCCGACTTCTAACATGACCAAGATTTAAAATTCGGTAATGCCATGTTTTCCTCGGTCTACTTCGACTCCGTACTCCATTTATATCGTTATTCGTTCAATTCCTAAATTCTATAAACAGGTATAAGTAACGATAACAAATATAAGTAACGATATGAAAACGGATTTTCTTAAAACCATAAACGATAATATTGCTAAATCCACGTGAAGCATAGCACACTTCGTGCGGATTTAGCTGTTTCCATTCGCTGCACCGGGGACGCCACGCAAGGGCGCTCGAGACGCCCGAGTAACCGACTCAACGTCGCTAAAGTGATAAAATCTCCAAACGACGCCCGGTGAATGCCGTGCGGCGGATGAGAAATTTGTCGTGGTGTCCTCGCATAAAAAATGCACACTTCCTCCGGAACACGAATTGCCCGAAGATGGCTGGAGACACCCGCACGAATTAAAAAGTAAAAGAACGCGCATTAACATGTGGGTAATAACAGAACGCGTCGCGTTGAACTAATATGCGCGTGAATCTATTCATTACAAACGATGTGGGTACAAGATTTTGCACAAAGATACGCACTCTTGCTGCACGCCATCATCTTAATCGACGAACTAATTGTTGAAAAATAATGCAAGCGTTCCAATTAATTAAATACCCACAATGGAATCAAGTAATTATTGTATCCTTTAAAGAAGGTTAAGGCGTTAACACTGTGGAATTCCATTGTAATAACCTTGGAATTGAAAAACAACGCTGTTTATGTTCCACTTTGATTTATTAAATATCTTTATACAACGACATATTTCGGAGGTAACCTCCATTCTCAACTGTAAATATATAACTAAACTCTAAACCCTAGGTTCTCAAAGTGGTTCATAACGCTATCTTGTGGGCGTTTGAGACTTTCCGGGGGGCAGTAGAAGACCTAGAAAAAATAGAGAGCGTGGGCAGATAAAAAAATGCAGTCTAAAAAGCCAACAAAAAAAACACGCTAATCACGTAGGTACTAATAAAGCAAATTAAACTTAAATATTGGTTTATTTTGTTATTGTATGTATTGTAATCATTTTCCCATATTTCGAATAAATTTTATGGGAGGGGGGCGTTGAACGTTTATTTTTCTTGTAAAGGGGGCGGTGGCCCAGAAAAGATTGGAAACCTTTGCTCTAAACAAAGTAACAGCAACTAGCTTAAACCAAACATACTATTTTTCCGAGATGGCCAACCATTGCATCGAGTCTGACCATGGTTTTGACATAAAAGACATAACATTTCTACACACAATTAACAGCAGTAAACTAAACAAGCTTGAAAAAATAGAGCACTTTTGAGTGCCACCTCTGCGATATAAAGCTTTCTTGTCATTGATACGAAGAATAGCGCTACATCTACATTTATGTGGGTTTATGGCGGACTCGACGGGTCTGAAGGAGGAACCGCAAGCACAAAGAGGCCCGCGTGAAAGTTTCGGACCCCGATTAGAATGAGGTATGATATAATAATACACGTTGATAAAAGAACGAGGAGTATTATTGGAACCGTGCAGCCTTTGCCATTATTAAATGCTCACTCAGAGAAAATATCAACCGAGAAAAGAACCAAACCGTGACTGCAGTGAAGTAATGGAGACGGCGTTACACAATGCACTTGCACGCGAGCCATTGATTTTAATGACGATTAGACATCAAAACGTTCATATTGTGGGAGCATGGACACAAAAACAAATTAATTACTTAAAACAATAGAATATGAAATATTGAGGAAGAAGAACCTAAAATATGTGGACATACATATTATAAAACTATTTAATAGTGATAAAAACGTATGTTTTCTAGAAGATTTATTATATTTTACGCGAATGACATGTTTCGCCTTACAAAGGCATTATTAAATGTGACAAAAATAATTGTGACAATCATTTGATAATGCCTTTGTAGGGAGAAACATGTCATAGCCTTAAATTATTATAACTTCTAGAAGAGACATTTTTATACATATTCATTATTTAATATGGAATTTTATCGCATTGTTCAAGAAACAAAAAAATACATTTTAAGGAGTGACAAGTTTCGCCTTGCTTAGGTATTATAAATGATGAGGAAAATCAAACCCATAGGTCTTTAAATACCAGAGCTAATCGAGTACGTTACTCCCATAAAATATAATAACATATATAGAAAACGAACGTATCCATCAACGTGATTAACATGATATATAAAAATGCTTGCTCACATCGGAAATAAATATATTGACCCTACAATACTGTTATAAACTGTAGGTATTCTTTATGACGATTCAATAAAATATTTTATGCTTTTTATATAGTATTATCTTGAGTGGCGGGGGACGGAGAGATATTTTAAAGTAATATAATGTGCGAACATTACTTATGAGCTCATAATTAATATTCAAGTCAGAAAACTGCCACTGTTTATGTACAATACTAAGCAGTTATAGAACTGATGAAGGGACTTATGATTGAAAGATAGATATAGAGGTGTAGTTGATTAGATAGAATACGAGTGTAAGCTTTCAAAATAAAATTAATGGATAAAGCCATAAACCTGTTTATTATTTGAGAAAACATTTCGCACATTCAAATAAAATTTATATTACAATTGTGAAGACTATTTTAATGAAATTTTTATCGGACAAAGACGGCAAATATATTTAAAACAATCTAAAAGCTAAAATAAAAAACTGTAATGATTGTATACACTTCTCCATTTATAATAAATCAAAATATATTATAGTAATTGTGATTCCTGTGAATTATTATGTTACTATTTTTTAATTATCCATTCTGCATACAAATTTACTTAAATTATCATTTAATTAAAATGATGAATATTTTTTTAAAAATTCCTAAATTCTTTATCTTCTATTGTCATGTCGTTCGAAACAGTGAATGTCCTGATCTGTGATTTTGGAAGTCTGGCAACCCTGATTCTAACATATGATTATCAATAATTTACAAAAATCAAAAAGGGTATACCTAATCATTACTAATTTAATATTTCTGAATTTGTCAATGGATAAATAATTACAATAATTATTATTATTTGAAGCTGTTTCAGATAATTTCACGATCGGGTCGCTCTATTCAAAATATGTTGTAAACAGTTTACTTAATGGGCTTCATTGTATTGGAAAACTTTCGGTAATTAACGAGTTTTTCGAAATATCGTAATAAAATATATAGGTGTCCTTACAGTCGTGAGAAGGTCGCATATGGATATTGCACGATCAATTTCAGTAGGATCCACGGTCGATCAACGTGTCAACGGCAGCAGGGGCGACCGGAAGTCACGTGTGGCCGGAAGTGCCTCACGTCCCCGTGGTTAGTGTCGCGGGACGTTGCCGCCGGCCAGAGCAGCGGGGACAAATTCACCGGAAATCTGATCGATGCACGTCCATTGCAGAAGGGCCCGGCGTGTGGTTTGGACATTGATTATAATTTGAAACAATCGGCGTTTGAAAATTGCAACTCCTATTTAATATACCCCTTTTTAATGGGAACATTCACTTGGGAGTTCACTTCTTTCAGCTGATTGGCGGCCGTATACAGAACTCGGATGTCCTGAGTGATGTAGGTCTATTTGTCCCTGATAATTACCTTCGTCAAAGACAGCACAGATTGTTTTATTTGCCACGCTGCAGAACCAACCTGCCAATGGTTATGCCTGTGAGAAGGGGAATCTTATTGCTTAATCGGATCGCCTCGGAGGTCGACATATTTCGTGATAGTGTGAGTTGCCTCAGGGATGCAATATCAATGTTATGATTTTTTCTTATTCTTAAGCTTAATTTTTATTTTTTTAATGCTTCTCTTTTCATAATGTAATTGCAAACGATTTGGAATTGTATGTCTGTAATGTTTGTGATTTTTATCAAAATAAATTAAATGAAAATGAAATTAAAATACAGTTGTGATCAGCATTTACTATTACAATGTTTTGAAATACGCATCACTTTTAAAAGTTTTTAATTATCAATATCCACTTATCGAAATTCTATATTGCTGGAATAATACGAAGAATTCGTTATTTATTTTATATTAATTCTGAGAAGTTTCCTATATTTCTGTTTGCTATATTAATTCTGAGAAGTTTGCTATATATCTGTGTGTTATATTAATTCTGAGAAGGTTGGCTATCTTAGGGTACGGCCACACCGGAGTGCCAGAGTAGGAGTCAAAATGAATACTTGGTGAACCAACGTATGGCGTACTATGTGACCGGCCACACTATACGCTTAGCGCCAAGCGCGCGATCACAAGCCACCTGTGGTAAACCCTCGGACATTTCTGCGATTGTAGCGCCGCGGTGATCTTTTATGGTACTAATCACAATTACGGAGAAAGAAAACTAGCTAACTAAACATCACGCCGTCTTCCGAAAAGGGAGGCAGAAATAATGGACTGCCGCACTTTAACCGATGCGGCACTCCATCCTTTTTTCGCCCCCGCGGGAGACCCGGTGTGATGGGTTGCGAACTACATCGCCACCAATAGGTATCTCCCGCGAGAAAGACAAAGAAATATGGAATTAATGACAGCGCTGTCAGTTCGTAATATTTGATAAATTTGGTCATGCCATGCTTTTTTTGCTCTTCCACGGCTTCTCTTTCCAGTCACACTGCTTCTATACAACATTTTAACCATTCTTCTCTCGTCCATTCGTTCCATATGTCCAAACCATCTCAGGGATCCTTTTTTTAATTTTACTTATGATGCAATCATCTGCCTTACATTTCTCCCTTATTTCGACGTTCGGTATTCTATCATATATCGTTTTCCCGTAAATTCTTCTCAGTGATCTCATTTTTACGGCATTTATCCTACTTTCATCCTTTTCTTGCCAGCTCCAAGCTTCACTTCCATACATAAGGGTTGGCACTAGAACTCCAATATGCACTGCCATCTTTAGTTGAAATATTTCTATTTGCAGTGATGACTTTGAGAGCGCCCATTATTTTGTTTCCAGCACCGACCCTTCTTTCGATATCTTTCTCCATTTTTCCATCTCTTGTATAATAATTATATAAAAAAGATAAAATAGTCCACGGGTGTATATTAGAGGTAAATAATGATAATTTTTAAACACTACGTCAAGTGTACCTTAAATACAATAAACTATTAAGTACATAACATGGTAATTATTAAAGTCAGTTAGTCGGTCAAGAAAATAACAAACATGTTGAAAATTTACGACACGTCGTTATTAAACATTTTTACGAGGAATGAAATATTTCTCGCAAAGGTCAACACAGCAATCGCATTCTGGTGGCAGTTTTCGATGGTGGCTGGCAAACGGAATGGGTTGTGTGTGCGCCGTTTAACGGGGAGGTTAGCGATTAATATTGCCAGCGAATATTTCCCAGTTTGCACGCAACACATGCATCAGTGACGGACCGTGACATTTATTTTAAAGTACCCAACAGATAAAGTTTTCCCATTGCAAGCCGACTTTCACAAGTTTAAGAAGCTTGCGTGATTTGTCGCAGAGGGGACTTATCCAGTAAAATACATCTCTGTAAGTCAATTTGGGGAAGTTTTCTTATGTTGCCGTGTTCGAGTTAGCCACGCAAATAAATCATTCAGGAAATTAAAGAGATAAGATAATTTCAATATGTCGCACGCTTAATAGTAAACTGACCGATTATGGTTTAGGTCATAATTGAGTTACCATTAGACAGAGGCTTGCGTTAACGCTATCCATCTATTTTCCACAATGTTAACGCTATCCATTCGTAGTACGATAATCGTTCAAAATGTTAACGCTATCCATTCGTACGTGTTTTTGTTAAAACACCGACTCATGTCAGATTGAGCAAAACTTGCTTTTTTGAGTTAAGTCAGTGTTCTATTAAGCGTGCGATCTGTAAAGAAACGCGTAATCAATAATAACATAGCCCGATTACATCAACCAAATTTTAAAATTCACTATGTAAAGTTCACTATTCTAGATATATAAATGTGAATAATGTTCCCAACCATTTCTGGACTACCGCTCCCTTTACGAGAAAAAAATGTTCCAACACAATAGTTACACCAAATATTAAAATATGGTTATTCATTATTTAATCTGTTTATAATCACAAAGTTGATTTTATTTTTCAAATGTTAATTTTTATATAGTTTCTAAAATTGTTTATTCATGAACATATTATATTATTATTTATTAAAACGGTCGCCATCCTTAAGTGTCTCAACGCCCCCTCCCCCCCCCCATTTACTTCTGGACCCGCAACCGCCCCCCTGGATAGTTCCAGCGCCCACTGGGGGGGGGGGAAGGGGGGCGGTACCGCTCATGTTGGGAACCTTTGTGCTAGAAGTATATCCAACCCTATCATCTACACACCCCTCTAGACTAATAACCCGACAGTTAGTTAGTTAGATACAAATTTTAATATTTTAATACTGTAACTGTACAACGTGTAGTTTATTATACAAAGTGTGGCGGACCGTCAATGCTAGGGTTTCTATTCCATCGGGGATAAGGGCGAGGGCGGGGTGCCATAACGCTGCCAGCCGAGGGCGGACGCCAGGTACGTTGTGCACTTTAAGCCGCTTCACACATTATAATAAGCTGCTGGGAGCCCATTAAGGCAGCAATCGATGCTGTTGTTACCAGGAGGGCCCGAGACAAACGATTCATTCCGCCCTGAGAAAGTAAAACCGCATTATCAATTCCGGTATGTATACGCATCTGATATACAGTCACGGTGAGGGTACAGGTGTGACTACAAGTAGTAACATTAACACTTTAGTATACATTTTGTGTTTATAATCAACATTCAGAAATTATTAGCTTCCAACTTTCTTCTTCTTCTTGTGCCGTGTCAGGTCCCCCCGACGTTGGCGATCACTCCGGCGAAAACCTCCCTGTCCTGCGCTGCCCGAAACAGGTCATCCACCGTCCTCATTCCGGTCCACTCTCTAATGTTGCGCAGCCAGGACATCTGTCTTCTGCCAACTCCCCGTCTTCCCTCTATCTTGCCCTCCAATATAAGTCGGAGGAGGCGGTACTTTTCTCCACGCAGCACGTGACCCAACTTTAAGGACGTTAAAATATACAAAAATTACAATATGGAAGAACAAATAATATGAGGACTGACATTAAGGTCAAAATATACAAAACGTGCGTAAGGCCTATGTTGAGGTATTGAATTGAGATCAGAGCGGATACACCAAGAACGAAGGCTGAAGTGCGGGAGGCAGATATGAGGACGCTGGGGAGAAAGACTCTTCGAAATAGGGTGAGGAACACGGTTATCCGCGAAGTAGGCAAAGTGGAAGATATTGTCAAATGGGGCAGACAACGCTGAAAACATTGGAGTGCGCACGTGCAGAGGATGAATCCCACACGTTCCTGTTGGCTACCGCCTCCCCGGAAAATCGCCAAAGAGATGGAGAGCAGAGAGTCCCAAGAGAAGCCAGACCAAAGGTCACAAGAGAGAAGATTAATAAGAAGATAAATTACAAAATACGAATAATCAGTACTACTGGTACGTTGCTTACAAATAATAAAGCTTGTTTTAAAGAGGGCAATTTGCGTAAAACATTTTTTTTCCATATAATATATTGCATTTGATATTTTGTATACGTATAAAACATATTTGATATTTCGTATATGGACTTATACGGTCTTCAATGCTGGCGTCCTAGGATTGTGATCTGTAACCCAGAACGTCTCCAACTTCGATGGAGGGGTGACATTAACCGCCCTACCTTCAGGTTATTTTCCCAGATACGTGCAAAAAAAGCAGTTTTTTTTATTGATTAAATTTAATTAAATTACGAAACGTCAAAAACTCGACCGCGCACTTCGCCTGCCTCTTGTAAAACTATCATACTTGTGAAGAATTGTACTCAAGTGCTGTTGGCACACGCGCATATCCCTAACGGCTTGTACATTTTAGGTACATTACTTTTTCTCAAGCGCGTACGTGATACGGGATAGCGCAGAATGGTACAGTCAAAGTGAACGTATCACGTACGTTCATATACGTAGGGTGGTTAAAGAGACAAAGACAAATGCAGGAGGTATACGTCTAGGAGTGGACGAAAACAGGCTGCTGCTGCTGACGATGATGATACGTAAAAATAAATAAAAATGTAAATAAGATAAAAAAAAAATCGTCGATATTTCAGAAGTGACAATGATTTGAAGTACCGTTGTGCTGTATTGCACTTTAGATCGAAAATCGTGAGACTTTTTCGCTTTTATTCTACCGATCATCGACCGCAACGGATCAGTGATGTGCCGACCGGCGAATAATGTAATTCCAACAATAAAGCGTGTGTTATCATTGTACGGCCGAGTGTATGTGCCGTCGGGTCAACGTCACGAGGATCCAGTTACATCGTGTGCCAGAGGTTAAACGCAGAACAAAAAAGTTCATACCCTTAGGGCACTTTATAACTTATTACAATCAAAACTTGTACTACGTTCAACAAGAAGTTATTCATATTAAATAAAGGAAAAATGTTTACATTATAACTTAAAGTAAATACTGGAATACAGAACACGCGTATAGACGTTGCGGCAGAAGTGGCAACAGTTATAACTGCTACATCGAAGGTTCTGGATTAACCAGTGTTAAAAAAAAATCACATCTTTGGTGTAGTAGAATAAGTTCCTTACACCTATCATGAGAATGTACACAGACGGGGTTAAAAAAAATCCTGTCGAATACAAAAATGTGGAAAGCAACAGGAAACTACCACACAGAAAGCCCAAGTGACATCTCAAGAACCAGCAATGGTTAAGACTTTCTGCAAACCACTCCCTAGGATTGGAACTAAAAAAAAAACATTACTGCGGTATAATTATCATGCAAATTTGATAATTAATTATCGATAAAAAATATTATCACATCTACTTTTATGTTGAAGTGGACTGCTGGAGTGACCAGGATGGATACATTATGAAATGAGTGTATCCAAGGAAGTTTTAAAGTTGCCATTGACAGGGAAAAGGTGGAGGAAGATTGTATGCGATAGTATGCGAGCATGAGGGGTGAAGACCACATCGTCCAAAAGGCTCTACAACTGGACGCTGGAAGATGAGGACCTGATCGCCCCCTGATATTTTAGCTGTCAACTCTAAAAACTTTTCAAATCAACTGCGGAATGGCCCAAGTGTAGTCTGGGGAAATTATATTAGGAGAGTCGAAACCAACTAAAGGGAAGTGGCCAGAAGAAGTAAGCTTTTTATATGAAAATAATAAATCTAACGAAAACGATTTTTTTATTGATTGTTTTTATAAATTTCTCGTGGTGTATGTTTATCTTTTAGAAAATTGTGCAATAATACGAAAAAATATATTCAAGTAATCAGTGTGTCCACAGCGACACTGATTGAATATAATAGATCCTCCAGCCGCCACAAGCGCCCAAAATCGATCCTCCTTCAGAGGAACACTCCGGGCCACACAAATCATGCCCCCGCATAAACTAACAACCCACCAAATTTCCTTCCAACAATGTTCCCATCAGACGTAAGAGGAATATCCACATGAACTGAAACTCTGTAAGCCAGAAGATCCATGTCCAAGTCCATGTTAAAAGGGCCTGCTGTTTAAAAATTTACAAATACTTAAATTATTTTTCGCAATTAATAAAAAAAACATGCTAAAATTAATCTCCATAGATGGGGTTAGTATGTGGATTATATAGAGTAATCTTAAAAAGATTAACATATGTAATCAAAATCTTCATAGATGGCACATTGAAACTGACATGTGAAATTAGGCATAGATTTGAAACATATATACAACTTCCAAAATTTTGTCTTACATGGTCATAAAGAAAAATGTGGAATGGGGAATGTTGTAATTACATAAAGTGTGCGCTTAACCCAACCAATGACAGGTCATAAGTCCTGTAAACACCTTGATCAACCATGTTCACTTTCCAGTTTGCATCTTCGTCTCTATTGAGATACAATTAAATCATGAATTGTACATATTCATACTGCGTCACGTGGCCAAATGCTTCATTCTATAAAAATGGCGTATCATCATTGGAATATAATAAAATAAAATCCACTCGCAAGGAGAACATAATTCGAATATTTCGATTTCGCCCGTGTAATATATTTTTCTTATAGATAACAAGATACATAATAAGGAGGCACTCTGTGAGCTCTCATCTATTTTATATTCATAAGCGTTTTGCGCGTGGGTATTTTGCCGGTCTAACTGCGCAGGGGTCGCAAAATATTGACATTGAACTTACGAAAAAGTCAAAGGGCTTAAACTATTCCAGTCTGACGAGGTTCAATCTGTACAGGGCGAGCAATAATAAAGGTAAGTTTTAATAAAACAACTACGTTGTACCCAATTCCAATCTAGAAATACTGTTATTATTGCGAACATAAATCGAAATACTAGACTTTATTGTTTCAAATGAAACTTTAGATGTTATTACAATTAATACAAAATAAAATATAATAGATAGGATTTAATGATTTTTTTATGAATAAAAATAATGTTTTTTTCACATTTGAGTTAATTTTCTCGGTATTTTTTACAGGTTTTACATATAAATCATCTAGAGAAAGACGAACCTTAATCCCGATGAAGAAGGTGCAAAACCTTCGAAACATGTCAAGAAAAATAAAATTAAAAGTGGTTCATCGCTGTAGTACTTCTTCGTTTGTAACTTCTGTACACGATATTTTTAACGTTCTACGATTAATCCATATTTTAAAGGCATCCAGCTTTTTGGTGATAGCTTTTTTTATATATTTTAAATTATGCTAGAAAAAAAAATTAAAGAACGTTTTCAAAATTTCGTAAATTTATTATTTAAACTCATGGAAAAAAGAGGTTCTGTTTGACCGTAGTTATATTTGAAGAGATTGATTGCATATTGAAGAACATTCGAAATACTGTTTAGTACATTTCACGTATTACTGTAGTTTCCTATTGGTGACATCTTTATTGACATTTTTACTGTGACAACGTCTCCAATTGTTGGTTCTGACACTTTTATTGACATCGTATTATTGTGAGTATATCCAAAAGCATCCCAGAAGAGACAAAGGAAAATATGAATGTTCTAATGTATCGCGCCGCGTACTACTCATTCGACAAAAATGTGCTAGCGACACAACCTGTTAAAAAAAATTCATTGATAAAAAAAAAATTATACAAAAATCTCTTTAAAAATACATACAGACAAATGACAATAATGTTTCATGTTGGTAATTAATTGTTTCGGTATAAAATATGTAGAATTCTATTATTGTATTATACGAGTACTCGTATAAGAAAAGAAATATCATCTAACATTTCTACGATATCTATTGTTTCTTGAACTATGAAAAAGCCTTGCTAAGGCATTATCAACCACTTCTACTACAGTAACTCAAGTAGTTTTAGATCTGTAGTTCTAAATGAATTACGAAAAAAAATATACATAAAACATTTTATTAAGTATTGATCGAAATTTCCGATTCGAAAGATTTAATTATAATAGATTGACGTGTTTTGTCTTGCTAGAGCATTACAAATACACAATTCACATGTCACATTTGATAATGCCATGGAAAGGTAAACTCAAGTTTTATCAAATAGTCTTTTCTTACATTAAATATTTAAAATCGGATTTTGTGATTGATTTTTTGATCAAGCCAACAATTTAAAAAAATGCTTATAAAACGGATAGTATATTTTATATTTATATTTAAGAGTAGTTTCGTATTGCTAATATATTATTCAAATATTTTACTATCATAACTGTTAATAATGTACAATAAATTGTTTTATTTACATAAACATAGGTACTAGGATTCCAATATTTATGAGTTATTAAATTAACCTCGAGTATATTAGCAACTCGGAGGAGGATATGCCATATATTAAAATGTCTTGGCGAGCAAATACACAACAATCACGAAAATCGAATATAAAACGTATTTGAAAATACAAATATCGAATTGTAAAAAAACAGAATAATAATTTAAAATATATAACGTTTCATATTATCTACGCGATGACATTGTTATTATTGCTATGTTGGTGATTGTTCCAAATGTTTCACTACATAATCAGCCTCATTGGACTCATCCTCGTGGAAGACATTCTTGAAGATGGAAAGACAGCCGGGAATCCACCTCACAGGAAGAACAACCCTCTGGAAAACAGACAATATAGGTCTATAGCAAGGAAGAAGGTTATAAAAAAATGGAATAATCTAGCTAAAATCTTAGCGAATCCAGCTACCTAAGTTTGAAAGACTAAGGAAATGCACCCATAGGTCAATAAACACATTAAATTTCCTTAAATGCTGTAAGGGAATAGTCAACAGCCGGGTATAGGAGAAGACGATGACCCCGTCCTGTAGCCACATGCAATCGCTCCGAGCCAGCGACGCGAGAGTAAAAGGAGAAGAGATAACATTCAGTGTGTTTGCACTGAAAGCCATTCATACGGAGACACTTTTATGAAGCACCCGGAGAATGGAGAGCGGAGATACCCCGCGGGCGGGGAGCGAGGAGCGAGCCGAATGCATTCGTAATGAATGACCGTAATGAAACAGAACGAACACTAAAAATCATTATTCATTTTGAAGAAAAGAACGCACATCATTCCGCGAAGGCGCACTCCGTCCGTACAATGGATCAATTGTTCAGGAAGAATGGTGACACTCGTTCGTAGTCAGTTCTCGAGTGTTCATATAGCTAGCTGTACATAATGTAGCTACTTGGATCATAGTGAATTCCAGGAAGAAAAGGAAAACCTCCCCAATGAGATTGCAATATACATGTATGTATACGTATCGAAACGAAGCTTGCAGCTAGGAAAATAAATTTCAACAAATGAAGTAGAAATAATCTAGAAAAATGATATTCGATAAAAAAAACAAAGTAATAATTCAGATGGTAAGGAGATATATAAGTATTTCTAAAGCGATACAAGTTTATAATGTGTCTATGACTAGTCTTACTTTAGAAATATTATAATAGTATGATAGGAATTTTTTTATTTGAGTACGTATTTTATAACAAGTTTTTTGTATATCTATTTTGTATATCTATATATATTTTGTATATTTTTGTATATGCGTACCCGAAAAAATGAACTGATTAACATATCAACATTAGTATTTCTAAAGTGAAATAAGTAAAAAAATCATGTTTTTGAATTGTGTAACTTCAGAAATTTAGTGCGAAATATAAGGAATGGAAGAGGGAATAATAATTACAAATATTGAACTATGAATGTGAATTGGAAAAGATGTCGAGGAAAACATGACGTTGAATTATGTACAAAAAGTGGCCATTTTGAAATCATAATATTCAATGGGCTTGATGTGTGAATGTATTATCAGAGGGGTAGGTCAACATATAATACTGTCACAGTCTGTACTGTATGTAACGGAGTAAATTTGATATGCGGCTCTATAAAAATGTGTTTTTAATATTTTATAATGTACTAAGACACACATTTTATCGCACAATTGCGAAATAAAAAAATCAAAGACTCGAACCACTAGTACAAAATCTAGATTTAATTCTCCACAAGTCCAAAGTCGGTAAAAATTTTATGTTATTTAAAAAATATGTATACGTTCTAAGATATATAAAAATGAAGATGTTTGCAATGTTACTAATTTAATTAATTCGTTTATTATTATGAGGATCATTCTGAAAGCTCCCAAATTAAAAAAAAAATAATACACGAATTAAATGTTGATTGGCTAAGAGGAAAACCGCGTATTCCGAATACAAAAAGTCACCGGATACAGCATTTAATTTAAAAAATGCATGATTGTTGTTTTACGATCAATAGAGCCAATTATGACTCAGTGTGCGTTTTGTGGGGCGATACTATGGCTCTACAGCGAACAATGACATAAAAATAAATGCCATATTGAGTAATATCAATTCCAAGAAAAATACTGGAATAGGGGGAAAACCAAGCTATCAAACAAATTTGTAAAATTAAACATTATATTGTAGAATCTACTAAATGAATACGATATTTTAATCTAAATGATATGGCTTTTTTCCAAAATGGTAAATGGCTCACTGGACTTAAGAAAACGGTTCATGTGAAAAAACCTGAAGCTAAGTAAAAGTATTTTCACGCGAACCAGCAGAAAGACAGTCAAAGACAAAATAATGTGACGAAAACCAGGAAGGAAGGGCGCCATAGGATAAGATCATATCTCTGGTAGGTCGAACGGCAGGAACAGGGATGTGATAGAAGATGAGGGGTTTTAGCCGATCGGAGTCCGGCACTACTCGACCAGAAAGGCCGGGTGTCCATGTCCATTCCCATCAATAAAAAAAATCAGAAAGACAGTTATCCAGACTCCATTTTCAGGGTAGTGAAGATTGAGTGTACAACGATCTTCGAAACGTCGGTCGAAGAGGCTATTACGAGACACAGGACTACCTAAGATCAAAACTAACTAACTAACCATCACGCCGTCTTCCCGAAGGGGTAGGCACGAATAATGGACTGCCACACTTTTCTTTCCTGAAATACTTATCTCAATTTCTCAACATTCATACATCGTGTCATGCACGCACGTCGATTTCTCCGACTCGATTTATTTGACCGTGCCACGTTTTCCTCGGTCTTCCTCTATTTCTAGTAGCCAAGATCATAAAATCTATAATTTTATCTGTCATGATAATCTGCGTTCATATAAAAAAATTATAAAATCGAATCGAATGTTGTTGTATAAAATAACGTATTATTAGATATTTTTCGACATCATTTGATAACCCTAGAATTTCACGTTCCAAAACATGTCCGTTTTATCTTTTAAACGTACATACGTTTGGGGGAATTTTCTCATAACAAATAAGAAACTCTTTAAAGACAGCAAAAGTCGCAGTATAGACAGATAATAAAGAGAAAACATAGTAAGTCTGCACTGCTAGCGATAGTAGAAGTGAGTAAATAATATTTTGGGATTCTAACGCCATCGCCGCGAGCAACGTTGCAGCATCCAGTCTAGACGCATTCATCTCACTGGCTATAAACAGTTCGACCCATCCAAGGCGGTGGCTATGGGCGGCCCTAATGGTGGCCGCCTCTCTCCTCGTCCGTGTCGACTATACTCTGAAATAACACAACATATCCAAACCATATTATTCTACTAATACAACGTGGAAAGTGCCGCATAGAATAGATATTTATTATAACTTTACAATTTTACAATATTTACGACAACCTTCGTGACGGGGTGGCAAGAGATATGACTCTCACACTGAAGGCCCCGGGTTCGATTCTCGATGATGGCAATGTGTTTATCACACTGTCTTTGGTATTGTGTAGAATTCACGCGGCAATAAAACGGCGATAGATTAGCTACCTATCACATATCATGAGAATAAATTGTGATACGTATTACAACATTGTTTCAAAATTAAACCGTTCATATATTATATTGGTTCAAATTTATACCCAAGTAAATAAATTGACTAGGTTTATTTATATCGTATTTGCATTTTAATTAAAACTATATATGAGCCATGTATTGAAATGTGAGACCGATCCGATAATTAAATCTACACAGAAAGTTTTATTGTACGAGTATGTGAGCTTAATAATACAAATAAATCAATCGCGAAAAAAGAGCTTTATAAACTAAATTATTTTCAGAATGGTTCAGTTTGGGACAATAACGTTTCGGTCTTTATAAATACGAATAATGGTGACAAGAGCTATGACTGCCACACTGAAGTTTCTGGGTTCGATTCCCGGCGATGGCAGTATGATTGTCACACTGTCTTTGGTCTGGTGTAGAATTCACGTGACAAAAAAATGGCGATAGATTAGCTATCTATCACATGTCATGTGAATCAAAAGCTAAAAAGTTGTATACAGTACCACCACTAGCATTTAGTATATAAACTAAATAAATCTTACTGTAGATACCAGAAGATGGTAGAAAGCTGCCGAAACCGGTCGACGTAAAACACAAGTGGAAGCCCACTAAATATATTATAATATAGAATTTTTGTTTATTTTTTTTAATTATTATTGTATACAGTAATTGGGTTCAAATAACCTGTTGTATACAAATGTGGAAAGCAACGGAAATCTACTACATTAAAGGCCCAAGTGGCATCCCAAGAACCAGGAAAAAAACTGTTACACTTTGCTGCAAACCAATCCCTTGGATTGAAACTAGCTAAGAAGTAAAAATATGAAACTAAACAATTCATTGTCGTTAGCAGAAAACTGGTTATTCATAAATTCATTTTTGTAAGAAAATACTTCACCGCAGAACTGGTGTTTTCATAATTAAAATAGCAATCCTTGCATTAAAGTCCATTACGAGGCGTGGTTCTACTCGTTCTAATTAAAGTTAATTGAGATTAATTATTAGCTATTGTGGAGCTTAAAGAGGAAGTATAAAGATGTAATGCGCAAAAGGGTAAATAGGAGATAGAGATAATAATAATTTATAAGCGCTTTGCCTTATTTGAAGCATTCACAAACCATCTCGTGAGCATCAAAATAAATAGTTTTCAATCCATGGCTAATAAACTAACATAACCTTTAAATGCCGTAATAAATTCTATAAATATGGCTATATCAGTCAACAAAACAAAAAGTCTCACTATATCTAGGCAACCTACAAGATGTAAGCTGACTGTTGATGATATACCTGTGGAGCAAGTGATGAGTTTCAGGTATTTGGGAGTGGAGATCTGCAGCCAAAGTGACCTTTATACCGAAGTACGTGAACAAGTCAGTAAAGCCTCTGCCGTGTCAGGATGCCTGAAGAATCTGGTCTGGAAGAACAAGCACATGCGTATCGACAGCAAGATCAGAATCTATAAAACATGCGTGCGACCTATCATGACGTACGCTGTAGAGACGCGGGCTGACACTGTGCGAACCAAGGGATTACTAAGAACATCGGAGATGAACGTCCTAAGATCAATTACCGGAAAAACCCTCCGAGATCGTGTCCGCAACGTAGACATAAGAAAAACCTGCGAAATAGAGGATATCGTTCAGTGGAGTAGATCCAGAAGAAGATACTGGAGGGACCATGTAGCCCGAATGGATGGTGACAGACTCGCATATACAGCCGCTTATGAAATCCCCTCCGGACACCGCCCACCTGAAAGACCGCCAAAGAGATGGAGACCGGATCCGACGAGATATGATTTCTGTGTCACAGATCGTCAGATCTATTAAAAGAAGAAGAAGAATAAATGAAATTCTCTTCAAATTATAACACACATTATATTTATGGACTGAGGGAAAATGTATTGTGCATATAAATACTCGTACGTACAACTAAAATAAAATCTTTAGTGTTCAAAGTTAGCACATGTACAAAATTGCTTTTCGGTGCCAAATTTCATGAATATGAGCGAAACATGAGTAGGCAGGAGAAGACGAAAGTAGGATAAATGCAGTGGAAATGCGATGTACGATAAAACATCCAATGGCAGAGGACGGGGCATTTGAATGTCAGATAATGTCACTAAAGCAGTTTGGTCAAAACAAACGGTTTGATTCTCTGTTGCCCCTGATGATGTAAAAATTCAGAACAAATAAGATATATTGTAATTTACAATTTCAAAGCGATTATTTTTATTTTGTGTTTCTTGAACAATGATGTAAAACTCCCAATTAAATAATTAGTATGAAAGTACACGTCTGTTTTCTAGAAGTTTTAATATACTCGTATTTTAAATGAATGACATATTTCGTCAAACTAAGGCATTCTCATTTGATAATGCCGTAATCAGACAAAACAAATCTTCTTCTTCTTCTTCTTTTAATAGATCTGACGATCTGTGACACAGAAATCGTGTCTCGGTGTCCGGAGGGGATTTCATAAGCGCCTGTATATGCAAGTCTGTCATCTGATAAGTGCTACATGGTCCCTCCAGTATCTTCTTCTGGATCTACTTCACTGAAAGATATCCTCTATTTCGCAAGTTTTTCTAATGTTTACGTTGCGGACACGATCTCGGATAGTTTTTCCAGTAATTGATCTTAGGACCTTTATCTCCGATGTTCTTAGTAGTTCCCTGGTTCGCACAGTGTCGGCCCGCGTCTCTATAGCGTACGTCACGATAGGTCGCACGCATGTTTTATAAATTCTGATCTTGCTGTCGATACGCATGTGCTTGTTCTTCCAGACCAGATTCTTCAGACATCCTGACACGGCAGAGGCTTGAAACATCTCGTTGCCATAAAACATTATATAATAAAACTTCTAGACGACAGACGTTTTCAGTCATATTAATTAACAATGTTTCACTAAATGTATGATATTTTTTTATTTGGTTATATGTGAAATTGATTGATGAGAGAAAACGGTTAATAAAGTTAAAAATAATAAATTACTAACTGATTGAGTTTAACATCATTGTTCAAAAACAATAAAAGAACAGTGTTTACTTTCGTTTTTACTTAATCAATTATTGAATGAATAAAAAAAACATACATAAAAAATCAATGCCTTTGTGTGATTGGGTATAGAGCATTATTTTTGCTACCGAATATTAAAGCCACGCCACAAAATACTGACTTATTTTGAACTCTCTTTTAATGATGTTCCTGCTCCAATGTCATTGATCCGTACAGGAAATGACTGTGTCCCAACGAATGCCAGAGCGTCTGGTGGGTATTAAAACTAAATGCGCACGTGCACGGGTGGTAAAGGTTCACTCACCATTTCACACTACAGATTGCATGTATTGTTTATAGTCTGAAATGATGGCGAAATTAAGTTATGGATTGAAAAATCGAATCAACTATGGTGGTTTATTTGAAAATAAAATTAGCAGAACAAACAGCATTTTAAATATCGAAAGAGATAGCAATGCAGACATCGAATTATTTAAATTTTAAAGGTCCGGCCATGTTAGAAGTCGGAAGAATCAACGTGCGTGTAAGACTCGCTGTATGAATGTAGACGAAGCTAGAGATTCGTGTCAGGATAGAGTAGTGTGGTGGTCCATTTTCAATGTCTACGTTAAAGTTTTTTTTTATCTTAAAAATGACCAAGTCTCTTCTCTTCTCTTGGCATTGTGGGGCAGTATCTTGTCTTCCTAATGTCGAACCTGGTATACTGTATATATCACGACGACCTTCGTGGCCGAGTGGTAAGTGCATTGACTGCCACCCTGAAGGATCCGGGTTCGATTCCCGGCGAGGGCAGTGTGATTGTCACACTGTCTTTGGTCTGGTGTAGAATTCACGTGACAATAAAAAGGCGATAGATTAGCTGCCTATCACATGTCACGAGAATCACTATGATAGCTATAATACCCTTTACATCGATTTGGCTCATGCTGTCATGATGTAAAGAGCGATTCAACAAAATAATAATAATAATTACCTGTATTTAATAGAAGCCTTAAACATTCATATTGTTTGTAATGTCTGTTGAGAAAATTAACTGATTTGATTTAAAAGTTTAGGCGACTTTGTGTGATTTCCAGGAGCGCCGGGTGTTATAGTTGTAGTAACAAGGATGAAACAGCGTGATGTTTTGTTGATACTGATATGTATGCACAAAACGTATTTGTACATTGAAAGAGATAGTCCAAATGCCGACTTCCGTGTATTGTCATCATTCTGTGATACCCCTCACTCGCTGTATTATATAATCACGAATAAACAATGTACACGTGAGTGTCAGTGGGTACAATTGGCACATGTTACATGCTCCGCAATGAGCCGGCTAGTACCGAGAGCGGGCGAGCTAGGGTCATGGGCCTGCCGACGCCAGCATGAGCTCCCCCTAGACTGTGAATTATTCACTATAATTAGCATACGCGTATGCGTACACCTACGAATTGCACGTAAAAATAAAACATTATCCGCTTCAATTTATATTTAGTATTGTCGGCGGCCGAGGGACCGCACTATCACACTCGAATGCTGAAATTCATTGTCTGCTAATCCACGAAAACAAATTATCGTGAATTCATACTATTTACGAGCGAGGAGAATACGGTTATTCGGTTTCAACACGACAATTATTCTGTTTCATAGTTAAATACATAAGCTTCATTTTTCCGGACATAATGTCTCGGAACAGTTTCTCCCTTGCTCTCTAAAGAGGAAGGTTGGCATTGAGGAAAGACAGGTCAATATCATTTAATGAATAATGTTAACGTCCTTGCCCGATGACCCACCGTTACCACACTCCTTTGGTACATCACAATACTGCGACTCCAGCTCTATTTCTCTCATTCAGTCCTTTACCCCTCCCGCAATCGATAGCCCACTACGTACTCCGCCAAACAAAATGGTCTCACGCAGGATGCTATTTCCTACCACAACTCCATCCAGGCACTGCTCCTCTTATCTTCCCCTCGAGAACAGACTTATTTTATAAATACAATCCCAGCCCTAACTGGTCTTCCATTCCTTGACAATAATGTAAGACTTTATCATAAACCCTAAACCCCCCCTCGCCCTCTTTCGGAGGGACACTCCGGGCGATACTTATAGCCCCATCATAAAACAACTACCAAATCACATTCCAACAATGTTTCCTACAGACGTAAGAGGAATAGCCATTAGAGCTGAATCTCTGTAAGCCAGAAGATCCAAGTCCAAATTGTAATATGTAATTTGAAAAATAGTTTTGAAACTTGAGATAAGAGAAGTCGTTGACTCTAACTAACTATCATGCCGCTTACTGAAGTGAAGGAGTAGGCTGAAAGAATGAACCACCACACTGCTCCTGACGTATCATGTTATAAACCTGCGTCGATTTCTCCGTTCCTCACGTGGCCGACATTAAATATTTCATTGATTTGATCGTGACACGTTTTACTTGATATTCCCATGTTGAACTGTCTATTTGGACTATCAATATGTTTGACAGTCTGCCATGAGAAAACTGGAAGGTGGCAGCCAGAGACAAGACAGGATGGAGGCGTTTCTTTGGGGAAGGTAAGACCTACTTAAGGGTTGAAACATCGATGATGATTATTTATAGAAAATAATATTTAGGATAATTTGTAAACCACAAGCTTGTCTTTTTACTACAAGATTACCTACCACCAAGCACAAAAAGTGAATTTTTAGAATAAATTATTATAATGTAAATGTCAATATGTATGGCGATGAACGAAATACTGTGTACATGCATAAATAGATAATATATTTTTTAATTATTTATATTTAAAATAAAAAAGAAATAAAAACACTGCACTTTGTTTTTCACCACTATGCGGTTATTTTAATTGCCGACTAGTTTCGCTAGGATTACGAAGCCCTGAGGAAGCTTGGGTACAAGCGAAACTAGTCGGCAATTAAAATAACCGCATTGTGGCGAAAAACAAAGTGCAGTGTTTTTATTTCTATTTTATTTTAAATATAAATAATAATAAAAAAATTTAATGTCTTACCACAAAGTGGCTTCATACGAAAATTAAAAAAATATATGTATGCATAGGGTAGCATGTGGTTATTGCGTGATGCGTATTTCTCGTTGAACAAATAATAAGTAGTAGGGGTGGATTACTGCGAACTGTGTGCCCACCTGCATTATACGGTGTGCAAATACAGCGGACGGAAGGTCAAATGAAGGGCGGGAAAAGGGGGTCGGATGCAATATTACGGCCAGGGGTCATATTCGGGGGATAGTTTGGATGTATATTTAGCTCCCTTGGCGTGCAGTGAGCACAGCTTGTGCGCTTTATGGACTGTTGGAGAACTTCAAATAGTTCTCTCGGTTTCATTTAATTTGTAGGATAAGTGTTATTCATAAATACGGGTAATACAGATATACGCAATAAATAATACACCTGTTAATAAGACCTGAAATAAGCTATTTAGGATATAAATACCAATTTATGATGAAACATTATTTACTTGAATCATAATATTAACCTTTTGCACTCTGGCCATTTTTTCTCATGACTGACCAGCTACTCTGAATTTTTTTTTTTACGTATTTATAAAATAAAAAATTAAAATTAGTTAAACAAGTGATAAACTTCCACGTGCTTGGATTAAGTATACGATTTAATGGAAAACAAAACGTATATTTTTAATTAAAAATAATAAAATTGGTCTGCTATTTTTGGGACACTCTGTTCGATAATTAGTATGACCATTAAATTTTTGGTAAATTTCTCAAAATATGCTTGCTAAATCACACGTAAAGTAACAGAAAATAATTAGTGACTCTTCAATATATTTTATTTTGATAATTTATTATATTGCATATCAATAATTGTGTACTATATAGGTAATATATACTAATATTTAGATGTAAATTCTTGAAGAAGTTGCTTTCTAATTATCTTGTACAGTGTAGCAACAAATTAACGCCTTCGTCTAAAGGGTCTCGGCTAACTAACGACTACCTGGAATTGTAAACATTTAATTGGCTAGAGCCAGTGCCATCTTGACGTAATAACAAGCCGCAGGGTTCGATTCAATGTGGCCGACGGAGGAGGCCTTCGCCTCAGCTGTCACTTTACCTTTCATACAGATTTGTTACGATGAATCGATGTTTTTTTAATTGTATTCGATATATTTTAAGAATGCAAATGATTCTTCATGACATTCCTAGTAAACTTAAAATTTCAATATTTATTAATAAAGCTTTACGAGCAAAATAATTGAGCCTGCAATCAAATCATGTGCATTACTTATTTTAATAAATCTGATTCGATGGAAAAAAATATGGAAAATAAAATAATGTTCATTGTAATATCTCAAAGAAATATTTTTATATAATTGTAATACTTCACAGCCTTGAAGTTTTAACCCAAGTTTCGCAAAATAATATTATATCATTTGATTTTTATGCAGAAATTGCATGACAACACGAATTATTTCAAAGTATCAAAACACCTAGGAATCCAATGTGAAAAAGTACATTTAATAAAATAAAAATAGTATATAAGAAAATAGTTCATCCAAAAGAGAAGAAAATATTTTTACATATTAAAGCATGTGCAATTGTTGTGTGTGAAATGGAAGTTAACAAGACTAATAAGTTGTCCGTCGTCCACTGCAGAACATAAACCTTTCCCAACGCATGTCACCAGTCAGTCCTCCGACAAATATGGCCGGCTCACTGCCATTTCAGTCTGCTTACCTTCTAAGCCATCTCAGATACCTCGGTTCTTTGTCAAGTAAATTCATTTCTAGCTCTCAAACATGAATAATTCTAACGAAATCGAAGCAAGAGCAGACACTGTCAAAACCAAACATCTCTTAAGAGAAGCAGAATTGAGAACATTGCGACTTATTGTGGGGAGAACTCTTAGAGATACAATAACCAATGAAGAAATTCGCAAATCCTGCAAAATTTAAGACATAGTGAGATGGAATAGGTAGAGAAGATGATTCTGGAGGGACCACATTGAGAGAATGAATTCAGCAAGAATTCCTAATATCGTGATACACGAGACTCCAGAGGGCCGTCGACCACCAGAACGACCACCAAAGAGATGGAGAGAAGGCTGGTCGTCTTCATCACAGGAAGAAAGTTGATATCCTGCATAAACAGATCACAAGATCTACAATTAGAAGAATAAGAAGATGAAGAAGAACATGAATATCGCTGGTTATGATATCATATGGAAGCTTTATTAAATTGTGAGTGTAATGAAGGAATAGGGTGGTGATTGAAAACATGTTTTTGTATTCATATATATTTTATTGAGTTTTTATGATCTACCGATTCTATTAGTACTGTCAGAAAGAATCGGCAAAGAAAACCGACAGACTGAACAAACAAACACAAACAAACCATCACGCCGTTTCTCCGCAGGGGTAGGCAGAGAATGGACCACCACACTACTCTATCCTGGCAAACCTCTCTAGCTTCCTCCACATTCATACAACGAGTCATACACGTACGTTGATTCCTCCAACTTCTAACATGACCAACCTTTAAAATTTGATTAATTTGGTCATGCCATGTTTTCCTCGGTCTGCCTCGACTTCGTACCCCATTTACATCATTTACGTATACTTTCTTAACCATTCTTTCTCCATCCTTACGTTCCATATGTCTGAACCAACGCAGCGATCCTTTCATAATTTTGTTCATAATACCTTCTTCCGCTCTATATTCCTTTCTTATATCAGCATTTGAGATTCTGTCGTTTATCGTTCTACCACACATACATCTTAGGGACCTCATCTCTACTGCATTTATTCTGCTCTCATCCTTCTTCTGCCAGTTCCATGCTTCGCTTCCATACATTAGGGTTGGGACCAGAACTCCATTGTGAACGGCCGTTCACAATGGAGTATTAAAAATAAAATAAAGCTGTGTTCCAGTGTCTGCAACAGAAAATGTGAACAGTGTCAAACAAAAAAAAATATTTTTTTATTTGAATCAAACGGTGAGGGAATACTTGATTTCATCACACCGCCACACATCCTTTTAAACAAATTTCTGTTCACCTGATTATTATCACTAATAACACTTAAAATTTCATAACCCACATTACTGAGTACCCCCAAAACCTTTGTGACGATTTCCAATAAATAATGACTATCTAAATTTTTTACAGGAAAAATACCAACATCAGTTTTACCAGAAAATACTGATGTAACCATAAAGGTTTGCACCGTGGTGGCTAATTCTAAATTTTTATTCATAGAAAACCCTTGGAGTTTCCCACCTTTATAATTAACTTCTGGTTTCACATATATTTCATCTAATAAGAGATTCACTAACCTTTCATTAACTGGTAATCTTTTAATTGTTTCTTCGAGATATTTCATATGTATTATCCCAGTGCAATTAGAACCTACATTAAATGTTTTGATGTAATTTGGGTGAGGTAGCACTAACAAACCAGAATCCCGTATAAAACGATATGCGGCAGGATACATAAAAAACATCGAGCTACTAAATATCAATAATTCTGTTGAATATTTATTCTTTGAGCTAACCCATAAACTTAATTGTTGTTCAATGAACTGTACAATTTTTTTGTCTTCAGTACCAGAATCAGGTTTTGAAAACCGATCACATTTTAAATCTTTCCCCAAAACCCACAGAAATTTCTTTATATCTAACTCATTATTATTATAAAATATTTTAATATCAAATTGATCAGTTATTGTAATGGAATGTGAAATTGAAGCTTTACGATTGAAATTTAATTTGTATAAAATAATATCAAATATTTTTGATCCCCAATTCCTGATATTGAACTTCAGCGGTTGGTTCAATATATCCTCCATCCTCGAAATTTGGTCCGATACGAGCCAATTGGTGTTTGCTTCGTCAGACCGCCTCAAAATCTCAGCTCGTCTTTGGGAAGGATCTTGTCGTGAAGTAGTCTCTGGCTTGGAAAGATACGAAGGCAAGTTTGGGAAAATCGATGGAACTGCTCCATTTCGAAGACGCGTTCTTTTCTTTGGCAAGATGTGTATTTGGTCTGAAAACCGAATAAATAAAAACATTACATATTGTGCCTACTCAATTAACTATAGCAAATCTGAAGCACATTCGAATTCATATAGTTATGACGGTATTTTTTCAAATGTATGTAAAAATATATTTTCAAACTAATATACAGCTATAATTTCACTTTATTTCATCACTGTATATTTAAACTACTTTTAATTAAAGAAGGAAGAAGAAAATATATACCTTCAAAAGAAAACTTGTCCTCTGTAAGGATGTCACTGGTATGAAAATGTTTCGAACATACAATCATATGTCGTGAGACCACTAAATTTTTTCTGGGAATGCAGGACACCCACTTTTTGGACATTTCGGCATCGAGGGGGAATTTGAATCCGGAGACATATTCCCCTTGATTTGCATAGTTGGATTTGCAGCCGGGAACACAGCATTTTCTAGGCATCTAAAAATTAGACAGTCATTGTGAATATATGACAAAAAAATGATAACATTCGAAACGATAACATATAACTTATTTAAATAAAAATATATTATTTATACTTTTAATATCCAACATTACTAACACAAATTAATAAAATATATAAATAATCTATATTGAAAGAACAACTGCAAACGGCAAACTTGAGGTTATTCAATTGAAATTGAAATATTTAGCATATTGCTTGAATTACATCTCAATACACACTATTTTGTTTTTGATAACACACATTGATTTAACTTATTGAACGCTAAGGCATTAACACTGTGGAATTCCATAGTTATATACTGAGGAAATTGAAAATAACTTTGTTTAATCCACTAAGTACACGTTGATTTAATTAAATAATGGTTTTATCACAAAAACATATCTGTTTAAATTTAATAAAACAAAAAGCACTCGCTTCTAAATGTCAAATCACACGCGATACTGAAAACAGGAAATATATCAACTGAAACTTAAATTTATAACACAGACATATCAAATACATATATATTCACACCTTTTATGAATTCTCATAAAGATTTTACCAGAAATAATGTAAGAAAACCCATAAATTTATCGAAATACACTTGATAAACGAGAGCTCATGTTATGGAGGTTAGAGTGAAGATGGAGGTATGCTCCGAAACATGTCGTGTTTTTTAATAATTAGTGGATTAAACAAAGCTATTTTCAATTTCCTAAGTACACGTTGATTTAATTAAATAACGGTTTTATCACAAAAACACATCTGTTTAAATTTAATAACACAAAAAGCACTCACTTCGAAATTTCAAATCACACGTGATACTGAAAACAGGAAATATAACACAGACATATCAAATACATATATATTCACACCTTTTATGAATTCTCGTTAAGATTTTACCGGAAATAATGTAAGAAAACCCAAAAATTTATCGAAATACACTTGATAAACGAGAGCGGCCGGTACGAATCCCTAGGAGACTCAAAGAAGTGCAAGGCCTCAACCCAAGTCAAACCATAGACAATATCAAGGATCATTGCGGCTTGATATAATGTCAAGATGGCACTGCTAGAGCCATGTCATTTATTGTTTTGCATTGGTTAGTTCATTGACAAATTCGTCCCTCGGTCAGGAAACAAAAGCAAGAACAGCCCACAAGTCATAAAATAGGTAATATGCTTTGCAAACATTCTACACGGTATTTAAAAAATTGAGTCTTGTCACAAGTGTAGGACAACAACTTACTGTCCCCATAATATTAATAAAAAAATTAACTAACCGGAAACAAATGTAAGGCAGATGACTGCATCATGAATACAATTAAAAAAGGATCCCTGATATGGTTTGGACATATGGAACGAATAGATGAGAGTAGAATGGTTAAAAGGTTGTACACAAGCAGCGTGAGTAGGAAAAGAAACCGAGGACGACCGAGGAACTTTTTCTAGCGTTATTTTTTTCTTATTTTGGCATTTGCAAATTTAATTGTTTCATCGACGATTTTACTAATGAGTATATTTGTAAAAAAATAGCGTAAAGTAATCGATAGGCTCCGAACAGTTTGTGGGGGTATTCGGTCCAACTGTTATATTTCCAATAGAACATTTTATTTGTCCTTCTGATGTATTACTAGACATTAAATGCTAACTTTTTCTGAATTAGAAAATCCTACTGACGTAGGATTGATGGATGTTGAAGGTTGTTGCGGAATCAGTTCTTCAATATTTTCATCATCACTGTCTTCGCTAAAATATGTAAATCTCCTTTTTTGGTCGGTATAATATCACTTCCACTATCGGTAACACTTGAATTATCACCGACGTCCATGTCCACAAAAAAACTATCACTTTTATCGCTGTCACTGCAATTAACATTATCAAATGTAAAAAGGTCCTCATCATCTCTGTTATCGACAAAATCACATTCGTTATTATTACTGAACTTTGAAGTAAAATTTTCGTTGTTTTCCATTGCAGTTAGTTCACTATAATTATAAATAAGAAAATTACTATTTCTATTATTGTCAACTACTGAGAGAAATATTGCAAAATTAAGTAAGATAATCAAAAGAAAAAATATATAGTCGCAAAATGTAGAAGTAGCCTCGGAGAACCGTCACAAGTGCAGGACAACAACTATCCCAATAATATTAATAAAAAAATTAACTAACCGGCAATTGAAATAAAGAATAATGGTTTACCCAGCAGATTGTGTTGATTCTGACTGTGCCAATAATAATAAAATATGATATTTATTCTATCAGCTAAAATGGTGGATAATTAATTCCAAGAAAAAATCGAACTTTCCGGCAATTTAAATAAAGAACGTTGGTTACCCAGCACATTGCGTATTTATTTGAAATACGTTTTCGTAAAACATATTGGATTGAGAACTGTGGATTTATGTTAACTAAATATACAATATAAGAAAAATTATATATCACACATTATTGTGTTTTCGTATTTACAATGAACTTCTACGAAGAAATTTTAATTGGCAACATTAATGTATGACATTTTAGTTAAAATGCCTGGGAAATTATATTCAAGACAAGAAATAAGCTAGTTTGGTTCTGCATGGTGGTTAGGTAGTTATTTAGAAATGTGTACATTGCTTTTTCTATTACTTTCAATATCGCAAAATTAAGAAATATAATAATTCCACAAAACTATAAAAAATAGTCACAACAAGTGGGTGTGGCCTTGCAGAAACCCTCATAAATGCCGGGTAGCGACAGACCGTCCCAAAAAACATTACTGTATGACAAATGTTTAATCAGCTAAAATGATGCATCTTTTTTTTAACGAGTATATCCATTTAATGGTAAATTTAAACGAAGAAATGTTAGTATATCCAGAATCTTATGTTATTTAAGTGTATTTGTGGCAAAAAAAAAATAAAAAAATATATTTGCATACTAGAGAAATCGTCGAGTAAACTTATACCCGCGCTCGGCCACTACGTGTGGCCCACAGAGCTGGCAACTAGAACTCTGTGGGCCACAATGTCTGGCCCACAGAGTTGTAAGGGTTAATAGGCAAAAACTCAATTATTGTCAAGAAAGAGTACGAGAATATTTTGAATCTAAGAGAGCGAAATAGGAATATTTTTATGAATTTCGTTCTGATTATTGTTGAATGACAGAAGTGTAGGAACAAAAGGAGAACAATTTGTTATTGTTAATTGTAAAATTTTAACGTGTGCGGGAAAAATGTTTTATATAACGTGTTTTATAAGTTACGAACTGATGACGATTAAACAAAGTGAATGCTACTCCTAAAGAGAACAGTGTGCATATCTACAAAAATAAATTTCCAAATATTTTGAAAATTGCTATTTTTGCACCCCGTGAGTGTTCGCAATATATTGACTGCAGTGAACGTGTTAAACACCATAAACAAATCACAAACTATTATTAATAAACATATATTAATACGACATTTTACCTTTCATTCATTTATCGATTATCATAAAATGTATCCTATTCTATCAGAAAGCAATAGTAATTATCTAACAAATACTATTTTATTGTAAAGAAAACTAGATTGTTGTATTATTATGTGAGAGTGAACAATATTCATATATTTCGCAGACGATTGCTTAATATAAGCTAACTATTAAAAAAAGACCCACGTCGACACGATGTACGTACAACAAGAAACGAGAATCCGGCGAAGAAATTTCCTCCCCCCGAATTGTTCAGAAATATTAGTAAAATTAAATTCAATATTCTCGGAGGATGCGACTGAGAATACTAATTTAGTCCGTATAACACCCCTTCAAAACAGTCTGTGTTTTCACGTCTATCAAAAATTCGAAGAAAACTGAATTCGAAATCGACTGGATTCTGCAAGCCGGGACTTCTCGGAAATATAAAGAATTCTTATTTTTATTATTATTTTATACGATTTTCAATGGTAACTTAAAATGTAGAATCGATTTACAATACATAAATATTATGATATATTAAATTACAAACCATCATGCCGTTTCCTCGAAGGGGTAGGCAGAAATAATGGATCGCTACGCTTTTCTTTCCTGAAATGCTTCTCAAGATTCCCCGTCATATTTTGACGTTGAAATTATTCTACTTCAATTATGAACTAAATTACTAGCTACATACGAGTATATCATAGAACACGTAAATAAAATAAATACACATTGGCGTAAAAATGCGCCAATATTGTCGACGTTAAAAGACAGAATTCACAACAATCTATATATATAAAACAAAGTCAAAAATCGTGTTAGTTACACCATTTATAACTCGAGAACGGCTGGACCAAATTTGAAGATCTTATATTTGCTGGATTTGTCTCCGTTCCGGATAACAGAATAATTATTAAAACATTTGAAAAAATCACTAAAATGATTTAAAATTAATTATATTTGTCGTACGTTTGACTAAATTTGACTTTTGAGACAAAGTACAAAAAACATCATGGCTTCCATTTTAGTTTCGGAAACGCCCGTAGGTGGTGTATTGTTGATGCCAGATGTCAATACTCAATGTGAAAGATTTGAGGTTATTTTTTAATCGTCGCCGGGATTTTTGGTTTTCTTTATTAATTTTAGATTAACAATGCCCAAAGTTATAAAAATCAGTATAAGAGAGACTATTCTAAAAGTTAAACCCCTTTTGTGAAGGAGAGCAGAGAATATTTGCGCCATTAATACCTACCATTCGAAAAAGATGACAGATGAGTGTTCCGTAGAGATTAAATAACCGATTTATGATTAGTGAATAATAATAAAAATACGTATTGTATATTTTGTATTGATTTTATAGGTGTATCTGTGTACATTCGGTCCAGAGAATTGTTACCATAGGAAATTCAGCCGCGAGTACTTAATAAACGAAATAATTGGCTAGATGAAGACGAGGAATTTCTTTTTTCAATTGATAGGGACACTGAATCATCAAACTCTTCAGATGATGAATATGATGATGCTAATGATGAAAACGGAGTTCATTGATGGATCACACTTATTCAAAATTATGTTGTCTGCTATTTAATTGTTTTAACGTGTTTTGATGAATGTCGGAAAGTCAAAGGTGTTAGTTTTTGAAAGGGAAGAGCAAATGACAGTTTGTAATATAAGTGTAAATGAAGAGAACTTGGAACAGGTGAGGGAATTTGTGTATTTAGGTAGCATGTTCACAGCGGATGGCCGAACGGACAGTGATGTTGAAAAAAGGGTTGGTGCAGGTAACAAAGTGAATGGAGCTTTAAAAGTAGTTATTGGAAACAAGAATTTATCAATGAAAGCGAAAATGGCCGTTCACAATGGAGTTCTGGTCCCAACTCTTATGTATGGAAGCGAAGCATGGAACTGACAGAAGAAAGATGAGAGCAGAATAAATGCGGTAGAGATGAGGTCCCTAAAACGTATGTGTGGTAGAACGATGTATGACAGAATCTCAAATGCTGATATTAGGAAGGAATGTAGAGCGAAATAAGGTATTATGAACAAAATTATAAATGGTTCGTTGCGTTGGTTCGGACATATGGAGCGCATGGGTGAAGAAAGAATGGTTAAAAAAGTATACGTTAACGATGTAAATGGAGTAAGGAGTCGAGGTAGACCGAGAAAAACATGGCATGTCCAAATTAATCAAATATTAAAGGTTGGTCATGTCAGAAGCCGGAAGAATCGACGTGCGTGTATGACTCGATGTATGAATGTGGAGGAAGCCAGAGAGGTGTGCCAGGATAGAGTAGTGTGGCGGTCCATTCTCTCTGCCTACCCCTGCGGAGAAACGGCGTGATGGTTTGTTGTTGTGTTGTTGTATTAAATTCATTTATTTATAATAATAAAATAATAAGAATGATAATAATCATAATAATAATTCAAACAGTAATTAGAAGGAACAATCATACATAATATAGAGTCAAAAACGATGAATCCTAATATATTAAAGACGATAAACATTATAAGGAAGCAGATTACATTAGTAAGAAAGGGACAAAAGTGGAAGGTAGTATTAATATTTTTTTGGTAGATTGTATAAAGGAAAAGTTTAGAATGTACTACATATATACTAAGGGGGAATAAGCTGGAATTTGGTTATTTATAACATTCAATTCACGTGCCTTTGCTTTAAAAATTTCTAAATTTTCTAATTTATCAATTTTTTTTAAATTGTTTGTTATATGCAAAAAAAATGTGTTTTTGGAATTGAAATGATGGTCAAAATTCACACAATGATTCTGTTTTTGTATTAAATGTTGTGTTCATATAACCTCTTCAAAATGATCGACCCGTCTTTCCAATATACATGGCATCACAATCCTCACAATTAATCTGGTAGATTCCACTTTGGTTGAATATATTGTCGCGAAAAAATAAAAACACAATTGTGTTACATAAAACAAAGTTTTTAATTAACAATTTATAATTCATTTTAAGTATTAATGCAGGCTTCCACGTGAATTATATTCCATTGTAATTAATATTTTTAATTTTGACTTTTGCACATTTCATGAACTTAATTCATTTTAAGTATTAATTGTAATTCAATAAAAAGGTGAATTAAATTTAGCTTAAAAGTTAACACAACATTTATTGATTCTGAGGCGGTACGAAGTTCGTCGGGTCAGCTAGTTGTATTAAAAGAAAAGAAAATTTCGGCGGCTGAAAAAGTTGTAAAACATTTAAGAATAGAAATAACATTTCCCACAAATGTAATATTCATTAAACAATGGATTGCAGAAAAGGCTTTGAAGCACGTTCAAACACGTTTAATATATAGTACGTGCAGATTCCGACAATATATATTTTTTCCAAGGTAATTCACAAGCAAACATCCGGTAAAAATTCCTCAAATGGTAACGTGTAACTAACCCAATGAAATACACAAATAAGTTGATAATATACAATCAGTATTGTTTCATTACTAATGCCAAATTATTACTTTTCCTAGAATGATAATTATCGAGATCTTGGGAATGGTTTGAAATGACAAGATAACAAGATAAATACGTTGGAAATGAAACAATGCGTACTTGAAGTATCGAAGTAACATAATATATAACGTGCTACCTACGATAATTGAATTAGTAATAGGGTGAAGGACCTTTGTTGGGCTAACGTTAGAATAGTAAACTGTAGGAAAGTAAATAGAACCATCCGTCAGATGGAATAATCTACAATTTCCGCAAGAGACAGGCCATGTAGTCAGGGCTCACGGCCCACACCTTACCGCCGCCCTGTTCGGGAGGTCACGCTTCTTAAAAGACCGGATAATTCATTTAGTAATGGAATTTACATTCAGACGGCATAGCCGTTAGACGCGATTACAGATTTACACTTTGTGAAAACAGAGTTGCGATAATTAATAACAGCGCCATAGAAGCGTTCAAAAATACACTTATGGGACAAAAGAAGAATGGGTTGAATTTAAAACAAATAAACAAAACGTTTTCCGAAATTCTGTTTTCACAATAAACGCACGAAACTGTCTACTAAAACAGGTCTTAACTATAAATAAGATCGATTCGAGTAACCATTTTGAAATGGTTACTCGAATTGATTTTGAAATGTCAATAAATCATTGAAATCCAATGCTTTCATTAATTAAACTAATTTATCTATAATTTTTCCATTCTGGAAAATTTTATGAATCCTTGTGTAATAAGCCTTTTTTATTCGTATCGATGGCAAGTTCTTCTTCTTATTATTATTGTAGATCTTGCGATCTGTTTATGCAGGATATCAACTTTCTTCCTGTGATGAAGACGACCAGCCTTCTCTCCATCTCTTTGGTTGTCGACAGCCATCTGGAGTCTCGTGCATCACGATCTTAGGAATCCTCGCTGGATCCATCCTCTCGGTGTGGTCCATCTAGAATTGTCTTCTCTGCCTACTCCATCTCACTATGTCATCAATTTTGCAGGATCTGCAAATCTCTTAGTTAGGTATCCTATCTCTAAGGGTTCTACCCACGATAGGTCGCAATGTTTTCATTTATGCTACTCGTAAGAGATGTTTGGTTCTGGCAGTATCTGCTCTTGCTTCGATTATGTAAGTCAATATATCTTTTGTCATTATTGTGCAAGGTTCGGCCGAATTTGTGTCATTTCCAGGGGCACCGGGTGTAAAAGTAGTAACACCACACGTAGAGGTACCCTTTCTAGCCCCTGTGATAAGCTATATTAGAATGCATTTGTTTTTACTGTAAAATAACAAATGAAATACTTCGTCGCATTCCTCACAACTGAGGGTCGTTTCAGTCCCATAAACTATCCAGCATGGTTCGCCATGCGTTCCTGTCACCGGTTAGTCTCCAAGCTGTAGCTATTGAGAGGCCAGTCTGCGCATTGACTTGATAGGACTAGCGGCTCAGTAGGCGTTCTTGTGGTCGCTTTCCCTCTGCTAAGCCCATTATTATGACCTTCTAAAGATTGTCCTTACACATGTTTATCTAAACACATTTCATTATATATTTTTTTAATTATCTTAATAAACAAAAAACTAAATAAACAAAAAATAAAATAGTCTAGAGTTTGTCAGATGTTCGATGAACTAACGTACAGAATATTCTAGAAATTCCATTATGGGAAACGCAGGCTACAAACAAACGGTATATAATATATACGCACGTGGAGAAATGTTTGACGGTAAGTTCCTGGGTTTAGCTCAGTACCGCCAAAACCACGCGAATTCATGCAGTTTGTGGTAGTAGATTTGCGGTTTAATCCCCACCAATCCAAATACGAACTTGATAATCGCAAATTAAATATTGTGAATTTACTAATGACGGCATACATTAACTTGAATCCGCGTCAATTCGGTTTAGTGATATATTGTAGTTGAGTACGCAAAAACGTAATAGGAAAAGTCACATAAAAATATATTAATAAGTCATAAATCACATATGATTGCGCGAGACATTTCCCAACTTTCTCAACAAATTATCTATTCGTTAACAAGCGGATAATGAGATTAAACTTGCACTGCTATCAATGCTAGCAACACCATTCTTCTTTCTGTGAATGACTTGCTTTTTATATCAAAACATACTCGTACATACGTAAAAATTAACCAAATAACTTTCCAATACGCCGTCTCGCCGAAGGAGTAGGCAAAAAAATAAATGGATTACCACATACAGTCGATTCCCCAATATTCATACATCGTGGCATGCACGCACGCCGATTACTCCGAGTTCTCACCCGGCCGAAATTTAATATTTGATTTAATTGATTGTACTACGTTTTCCACGATCTTCCTATATTTTGTGTACGTTTATACCGTTAACATATACGTTCATTATCATTATTTCTCCATTAATTAATTCCATGTGTCCAAGCCATATTAATATTATTAACCCTTTCATTATTTTTTATAACACTTTCATTCGCACTGCATTAACATACGTGGTTATAAAATAACTGTAATAAATCGAAAAACCAGTTATTATATTTAAAAAAATCAGGCAGTTGTAACAATTAGATATTTAAAAATACTTATTTAAATCGATTCTTAAACTCATACACACTGAGGATTATGAGGTTAGAGGCTTCGATTCCATTCACGGAGCAGTAGATTTAATAGTATTTACGTTGAATTATGTGAAAACGAAGGTGGACAATGGTTCCAATTATTGTAATATTTTTTTACGAGTACCATAATATCAATTGAACGATTCTCTAAACATTATAATACAATAGCAGCAAGTTATAACAATGTCTATGAAACAATAGCGAAGCTACGATATGAAAATAATATAAAATGGGCACCACACAAGCGCATCGCTTGTAGCGATACTAATAAAAATTAAGTGTGAAAATTAGGTACTAAAGAGTACTTAAACACAATAGTTATATTTTATATAATCAAGAAACCAGTTAATCTATAATAGCTTGTAAGAATGGCTTTAAGTAAACAACTGAGCGTAATCAGTGAGGTGGCACGGCGCATCACGCAAGGCAGAATAGATGCATTTATCACACAAATCCCGATGTTCTATTTCAGTGCTCAATCCAAAAATAACAAATTAGATGTCTCCGGTAAGAGAACAAATAAAACAAAAGAATGAGATTACTAAATTTGTTCCGGTTTCACAACTATCCCAAAAGCAGAATAAAACTCAAATTTAATTAATCTGATACTATATTTCTCTATTTCTTTTGTATATATGTACTTTGTAAAATATAAAAATAGAAAATATCTTTATAACATCTGTCAGATCATGTAAACAATTTTATTATATTTTAAATATGTATCTTTATTGTATCGCTGAAGAAGGACTGATTGTCCGAAACATGTCTATGTTATTTAATTTTTTTTAATGTATACGATACAAACCATCACGCCGTTTCACCGTAGGGGTAGGCAGAGAGAATCGACCGCCACACTACTCTATCCTGGCAAACCTCTCTAGTTTCCTCCACACGAGTCATACACGCACGTCGATTCCTCCGACTTCTAACATGACCAACCTTTAAAATTTGATTAATTTGGTCATGCCATGTTTTCCTCGGTCTGCCTCGACTGCGTACCCCATTTACATCATTAACGTATACTTTCTCCATCCATGCGTTCCATATCTCCGAACCAACGCAGCGATTCTGTCGTATATCGTTCTACCACACATACGTCTTAGGGACCTCATCTCTACCGCATTTATTCTGCTCTCATCCTTCTTCTGCCAGTTCCATGCTTCGCTTCCATACGTTAGGGTTTGTTAATGTAAGTGTTGCATTTACAAAGTATATAAAAAAAAATAAAAAGAGAAATAAAACATCTACAACAAAAAGTATGGCAAACATAGAAGAAATTCAGACACTAATTTAAAAACTCGAAAAAATATTATTAAATGGTAATTAATTTATAAAAGATACAAATTTAATTGAAGTTAAATAATTAAATCAAATGCTCGTTTCCACGACTTGAAACAGGCGCACGGTAAACCTGTTTATGTGTACATGTATTAGTTCATTTTGTAGTAGGTAAGGAATTAAGGGGTCTAATCTCATAGTCTGGCTAATCTTATACCAGTCTGAGATCCTAGCCAGAAGGGACGCTATCAGAGGGCTGTGGGGCTTATAATATGTATCAGCGACACACGAGATGGCGGACCAGGGCCGCATGCCGCACCGGTCATAAAATAACACAGTACCGGTACACACGAAATAATGGGGCCGGGTATTATCGTACAGAAAATCCTAATGAAGGATTTTATCTTCGCGGGAGTCGTACGCAGTAGACTCCTGACTTGAACACCTATTACACCGTAGTCTTGTTTTCTTTGATCGCATTTCATTATCAGTTTACATAGATCCTTTGCACCCTTGCTTTTGACAAAAGATCGGTAATGTTAAATTGAAACTAGTACTTCTACATATAGTATAACAAAAATAATAGAATTTGACACGATTTGAGAGATATACCGAAAAGATCCATTTTTTATGTATACAACAGGTCGTTTGAACCCAATAACTCCACACTTATTATTATTTTTAACTATTATATTGATTCTCATGACATGTGATAGGTAGCTAATCTATCGCCATTTTACTGTCATATGAATTCTATACAAGACCGAAGACAGTGTGACAATCACACTGTCATCGCCGGGAATCGAACACGGGACCTTCGATATGACAGTCAGAGCTCTTACCACTCTGTCACGAAGGTCGTCAGCAATTATACAAAACAATGAGAAATGACTATATATATTATACAATATTGAACGAAAATCTTATTAAAATTCGATAAAAGTAAATTCTCTTTTATTAATTTCTTCAGAGAAGTAAGGAGATTATTTGAAAAGACCATGGCCGTTTAAAAAAAATATTATGTATTCCACAGGTATCTTTGATGGCGTCAAAGAAGAATGTTTAATCTCCAAGGTTGTAGAACAGTTCTGTCTCTGACAATGTGAGGTGTGTAATCAAACAGATTTGCATACATGACCACTTCAGAGATCGATGGCTTTTAAAATGAATGAAGTAATGTACACGTAACAAATACTCTTCCCTCTAGGAAATATTCTGCATTCTTAACGTCAAACCATTGCGCTCCTGTTATTATTGTTTGTTCCAAATTGTTAAACTTAATATTGATTGTACTACGTTTTCCACGATCTTCAAAACTATTAAACTTTAAACTTTAATAGGTTAAACTTAATATGTTTTTGTGATTACAATTATTAGTGATATTTTGTGAGTCTTGACGCTTACGGTGAGCTGGCAATGCAGGAAGATTGCCAGAGGACAGAACAACGAAAATTATGTCTAGATAAGTGCCGCGCGAAGAGACCAAGAGGCAGGCCAAGAAAAATATGGCTGGACTGCGTGCAAGAATGGAGACGGATGGCCATCGACAGGAGCCAGTGGAAGAGGCCAAATTCTACACAGTGATGCAGCGCCAAGAAGAAGAATAATTATTATTGAAATGAATCGATGATGAAAGATTTCATTAATCGCACATGCAATCATTCACATTGTCAAATATCAATATACGCCATTGTTACTTCACATGGACTAATTCGGTAAAATTAGAGAGCTTGAAACGGTATATGAACATCGATGTTCAAATTTTCTGCGAGTTTCTCCCTTGCTCTCTAAAGAGGAAGGTTGGAATTGAGGAAAGACAAGTCCATATCATTTAATGAGTTATGTTAGCGTCCTTGCCCGATGACACCCCACCGTTACCACACTCCTTTGGTACATCAGAATACTGCGACTCCAGCTCTAGTATTCCTTGCACTACTCCAACTTCATCTCTTTCATTTCCAGACCACGACTTAAATTATTACCACCTTCTTTATCAATAATGACCCTTTACCACCAAATTATCCACCATCATTCAGTCCTTTACCCCTCCCGCAATCAATGCGGATAAAAAATAATACTCCCCGATAGTCCACTACGTACTCCGCCAAACAAAATTGTCGCACGCAGGATGCTATCTCCTATCACAACTCCATCCAGGCACTGCTCCTCTTATCTTTCCTTCGGAAACAGACTTTTTTTATAAATACAATCCCAACCCTAACTGGTCTTCCATTCCTTGACAATAATGTAAGACATTATCATAAACCCTAAATCCCCCCTCGCCCTCTTTCGGAAGGACACTCCGGGCCATACAATTAGCCCCATCATAAAACAACTACCAAATCACATTCCAACAATGTCTCCTACAGAGGAATATCCATTAGAGCTGAACCTCTGTAAGCCAGAAGTTCCAAGTCCAAGAAAGATTCAGTTGAAATAGTTAAAATGCCTCAAATAAATAAGAAACAAATGCTTACGTATCTATAATATTTTAATATGTGAGCGTGAAAAGTAACTAATAGAAAACACGTGAGTATTAAATGAATATTTTATTTGACACCATATTTTGAAAAGAAACGCGATGGTGTAAGAGTAGCCCCCGCACAATCATTTAGCACGCGAGCAACAAGATCTCAGATTATTTCACAAGAAAGGTGTAATGTATATTTTCAGGCGTCCTTTGTTTGTATTACACTTTAATAAATTGCTTTCATATTATTTGGAATCGCTTCTCGGTATAACGAATCAACTCTCACCTACTTACGGGCGTGTTGGCGGAGTAAATGAGCGTGATACATCAAATACGAATTCACAAAAACGCCCTCCTTACTTCGCTACGGTCTTTCTTATTCTGGAGATAAACAACAAAGTGTCATAACTTTTAAGAAAATAGCTTTATAGAAAAGTTACTTGTACGTTTTCTTGTAAGTGAAAAATAAAGAAAAGCTCGTTTGAAATATTAGTTTTATATTATTATTCAAAACTATTTTATCTAAATCTAATAATCACGAATATAAATATTCAGCAATATTCTTCAATATCAAAACGTCGAATCTAAGGTCTCAACATAGTCCGTAACAATACATGTTTCTTGGATTGTTACAGAAATAAATTAAGTAATTAATATTAATTGGATAAAAAAAAAAAATTAAGATCACGGGTTCAAATCCTATTGGGGACCGGGCGGTCTAATATTTTAGAGATTACAGAATAATTCCTAATTTAAGTAAGAGTTATTTACTATACTATTTTACAGATTGTATACATAGTATTAAAATGCCTCCCTAGAATTGGCCAAGGAGGCATGAAAGTCATATACTAGGTAAATATTTAATAAATAATTACATATTACGGATTTTCATGTTAGATTTAGGAGGCAAGAAATCGCGTGAGGAACACCAGAATAAGAGATATGCGAGGTTGAGGATATTATAAGATGGAGCAGACAGCGAAAAGGGGACTGGTACAGTCATGTTCGAAGAATGGACACCACCAGACTCCCCTATATTGCATTGCATAATCAGCCTCATGGGACTCGTCCTCGTGGAAGACCTCCTAAAAGATGGAAGGACAGCTGGGAATCTACCTCATAGGAGGAGCAACACTCTGGAGAACAGACCACATAGGTCTACAATAAGGAAGAAGAAGTATGTTTCTGCTAAAATGTTAACTTATAACATCTTCAAAATTATTTTGGCATACTTTGGAACGAAGGAGTTACGAGTACTTTGTGACATAATACAAATGTTTTATGTTTCAATACTAGCAATTTGTTTGCAGCAATGTTTATTACAATTTTTCTGGTTTATGGGATGCCCCTTGAGCCTTTTTGATGTGATAGTTTCCCGTTGCTTTCAATATTTTTATATTCAACGGGCTTTATGGACCCAATAACTGTATTCACCTTATTTATCTATTGATTCTCATGACATGTGGTAGGTAGCTAAAAGCACGTGAATTCTACCAGATCAAAGACAGCATGAGAATTATTTTTCACATTGTCATCGCCAGGAATCGAACACGAAATCTTTGGCATGGCAATAATAGCTGTTGCCCCTCTACCACGAAGGCCGTTGGATGCTTTATGCGAAAGTTATTTATCCTTTTATCTATTTATTTATTATATTTTATGGGAATGACGTTTTGAGGTGACATTAATTTCATGGTAATATAAAAATACACAGGATTTAAATATAATAAAGATACAATTAAACTCTTCTGTATAATCACAAATAGACTTACAGATAAGTATATAATAAAATATAAGAAAATACACACAGAATAAAATACACACTACAGAAAAGGTTCGAATTCAACAAGCCATTCTTTTAAATCACTTCATCCTGTGATTTTAGTTACAGCAACATAAATACCAACAAGGCTTCGAAATCAAATTTATTTCAGTTAAACAACGACGGAGAGAAGGAAAGAAATTAAAAATCGTCTAAAAAAATAACTAAATTCTTGCAATTCCACCGTCCCTTTGAAATGAATAACTTAATTATAAAATTGAATCTCTCCCGTGGCAAAAATGTAGACACAGAGAAAGCAATTAAATCTCCTTGTTCTGCATAGACAAAACAGAAGCAACAAACCGATGTTTACAAGGGCGGCGGGTGCCTACCTATTAACTGTGCTGTTGTGGCAGAAGCAGACACATCGATCCGTCCCCCCACCCCGCCCCTCGCCAAGCCGGGAAAAGGGTGTGGGGGCGCCAAATGCAAATCCGCCCCGGAGGCGAGCGCAAAATATACACACGCCGATATTTTGGAAACGGCAACGTTGCAGTTTCACGTACACCCGACCAAATTCACACTTGTTTCATACGTGATATTTTTATATTGACTACATCGACATTTATCTACATTCGCAAAATAAACAGATCCAAATACATAACCGTGTTGAATGAAAATGTATGAACGTATATTAGACGAACTCGTTAGAACTTCGGTTGTAGTAGATGACACTGTTATTACATTATTTTTTAACTGCCGGTTGGTTGTGTGGATTCGTTGGACCATAAGGGCAATTGACCTATTTACAAAAAAAGCTGACAAGCAATTAATTTGTAGTAGTGAGTTCTGAATGCTGATCAAATATAAATGTATAAAATATTGTTTTAAAGTTATTGCAGTCATAAAAAATGGATAGATGAAACCTGGCGTTACATTTAATTCTTACATTATCTTTTTTTAGAACACTTAATTTATTTAGTTATAAAAAAATCACAATTCTTACAACTAAAATATAACAGTTTTAAAATAACAAGAAAAAGACGAAAAGACAAACCTTAAACCCTCAAAAATGTGTACTGCATATTTTATTGGATTCCGAACTTATTTACACTTTCTTAATAACCCGCGGCACTTTAAACCCTTAAATAAAAATCTGTTTTTGGATCCCCTTAATATATTTCCTTATTAAATAAATAAAAAGTAGCCCTTGTATTGTAACGATTCATATATTAAGTTAATTGAGTATTTATAATATTCAAAACTATTTTAGGATATGAAAAGTAATGCATGATATATATTTTTTCTATATAAATAAAATGACATGAAATTAAAATACATATTTATTTTCGAAATAAACAAAGCTGAAAAAAAACCGTTAGAACGCTTTTTAGTAATATTTGCGTTTTGATATTAAAACACATTTATTATAATAAGATAACAATACACCAATGAATGATACATTTGAAAAGTTCTTATCGTGTTTCTTCAAGGTAAATAAAAAATACATAAAAACCCAATAATGCGATGAACATAACATTATCGCAAGGTAATGTAAAATATGTTGGATCATATTTTACAGGCACCAAGTAATAAGAAATGTATCTTGCACCTGGTTGTATTAGGAATTAAATAAATAAAAAAAGTGATAAACTTAAGGCGCCAACACTGTGAAATTCCATATTTTTTAATATGGATTTAAAAACCATGTTTTTTCTACTTTTTAGTTATTTTCTACACATATTTCGAACGTTTTACGGTTTATATCAATCTCCCGATTTTAAAGGTATAAAACCTTCGAAACACGTCGAGCAAAATAAGCTAAAAGGTAGAAAAACCATCAAATATTGCTTGTGTAATTAGACGTGTGAAATAAACATTCAATCTGCAAGTAATACGTAAAATAAATGATACCAATGTCTACGAAATGCAATATGAAGATGGTTACAGTTTGCCCGCAACAGGAGTTTCTCTTATCTGGGTCAGTGGGATACAAAAGATCGCTCGGCAGAAGTCCGACTCGACTTGGAAAGTGATACCAGTTTTTCACCTGCAGAAATGTATTTCCAGATCGGACTATTCAAGTACCCCTGAATAGAACTTGACTCATTACGTTCATACAAGTCGAGTACTCTTCCGAGATAATGTGCTAGACTTCTTAGAAAGCTGTGTATAAACACAGCGAAATTCACTGCAGAGTACTCTAATGAAAATATGATTTCTAAACTATTTATTGAACACAGGTAAAAATATAATGAATTTATTTCTGATAAATATTAAGTTAATGTTAACATAATACGGATATAACGAATATGTCGTGTGAGTCTAAAGCTATGTATCAACCAACACAAACAAATAATTAATACGAATGAAAACGTCAGTTTTCTAGAAGTTTTATTATATTTTATGGGAATGACATATTTTGCCCTTCTAAGGCATTATCAAATGTGAATGTAGCATTATTCTCTAGATGTGTGTATGTAATATAAAAAAAAATTAAAAGTCAATTCGACCAATGGCGCACTGTTTTCATTATTTATTTGATCTGCAAAACGAGTATTAAACTAAAATGAAATAAATATGTTAAATTATACAAACGAACAAATCTTATGTATTGAGCCACTAACAACAATTTTTAACGCAAATTTGTTTTCAAATGCATGAACCGTGACATTATGTGGAAAAAATCTCCGGTGATCTTTTGACAAATATGAATTGTCCGTTTAACGGTACATCTTAACGCGGTCCACCGGTGACGGGCCCACCAGGCCGGGCTGCCGAAAGCATTTCAGGTCACCTCTTAATTATTCAAATATATTTTCGCGGTCGGATTACGACACCATTCATGTCAATGTTAGAGTTTAACGACTCGCGCGAGAAACTGCAACACAAGATGCTAATAACGCAAGATTAGAGTTTCGCTGCAACTGGCCGTGCGCCGGTTTTGATAAATCGTTCCCCTTCCTGGCCCAATTCGGTCAATCGGGTCGCTCGGTCAATGCATACGGGATCCGGCACGCTAGGTTAGTTTGATGCGATTGTTAACTCGCGGCGAACATTATTAAATGAATAAATAAACACCTCGACTGACACGCAACGCCCGGATGAGGTCACTACAATCGAAAACACGAGTTTCCGAAAAAGGGATCGCAGAAAATGTCCGAGTAGACGTTGCATGTTGCCCGGAAAAAAAAGCGAACTATATGGATTACGTTAAGAAGTGCGCGAGTTAATCTGTTACTTGAGCAATCTCATTGCTTACACCGACACAATTTAAATCAAGGTTATTTTAACAAGTAAATCAATATTTACTTAATGCTTCCATAAAAAATATTTCTTCATATAAAGCACTCACTTTGTGGATAGACATTTTAAATAATTATATAAATAAAATAACTTTGTATTTAACCATGGTAGGGTTATTATATTGATGCCAACTAGTTTCGCTTGGACCCAAGCTTCATCAGGGCAGTATAATAACTGGCTAATAGTTATTATACTGCCCTGATGAAGCTTGGGTCCAAGCGAAACTAGTTGGCATCAATATAATAACCCTACCGTGGTTAAATACAAAGTTATTTTATTTATATAATTATTTAAAAAATATTTAGTATGAAATATGAAATGATCAGATGTCTTTATGTAAGACTTTAAAGCACAGTGCAAAGATGACGCCGCAGAGAAGAAAAATAGAAGAGAAGAGAGACCATCAGAAGTCAGTGGCGGTTCTACTGCCAACGTCTTCCCCTGCTCAAGATGCCATAGAGTTTATGGATTTAGGATTGTACTTTATAGCCATATGAGGATTCACATTAGTGAAGGGACAGCCAATGATTTTTATTCAAGACGTATATCGGGATATTATTATATTAAGTATCTCCTTCATATAACATGTGCAACATTAATCAAAATACCAACTGGATATTGGAAACGTCGCGCGTCGCAGAACTTGGGTATAATTTAACATTGTTGAAAATAAATTATTACGTTAATCGGAAAAATAGATATCACGCCAAGATTTTCCTTTTCAATAATTCTGATAAAAAAGCAACGGAGTACATTTTACAAAATAAATATCGAGTCGCAAACACTCCGTACTTGTAGCTATTGTATTATCGTTACAAAATTGGCCGTCCTAAAGAATAGAAAAGGTTGCCCGATCGCAGAACTGACAGTGCGTATCCAACCGGCACGGAGACATCTGAAAAACAGCGAATCTCCCAGTGTTTTACTGCTTTTTTTAGTTTTTTTTTTCTTTTTTTTTAAATGAAAAACGTATTGCGGAGAGAAACTCACAGATTCACTTTTCAGGGAGGACTAGATACGACAACTTGACCCATTTCGCTGACACTTCTGCCTCTATAGTGCACGCCGTACGTATAGGAAACCCCGCTGCCGTTTTGCTCTCTAATGGTGCGCTGTCACAGCGGATCGGATCGTTATTTGGCCCGCGACCTAAAAACCCTAGCTTACCAGGTGGCGAAACAATTTATAAGAGAGTAAACCACAACGAATACACAAGGGTCTTTTACATTTAATTAAAACTCAATATTTTACATTGAATTAAAACTCAATATATTTAATATGTAATTAAAACTCAATATAAATACATAGAAACAATAAACTAAACACTGACAATAAACTCCTGATATACAAAACGGTCACAAGGCCGATTTTCACTTACGCAGCCCCAATCTGGAGATATGCAGCTTCGAGTCACATACGAAAACTCCAAATCCTGCAAAATAAGGCTATCCGTTTATCGCTTGGTGCGCCTTCATGGACCAGGATCACACAACTGCACCTAGAATCGGGAATCCCGATGATAGATGAATTCATTCTGAAATTTGCCGAATGTTTTTACAAAGGACTCCCTTCACATCCTAACCCCACAATAAAATACCACTCAAATTACGACCCAAACACCTCCAGCCGCCACAAGCGCCCAAAATCGATCTTCCTTCAGAGTGGGACCTCCTGCGATGTGGATGTCCACAGTTAGGAACGACCAGACGGCGCTGAGACTGGACAGCCAGATGACACAGGATCGCGAGAATTGGCAGAGACGTATTAGGAGAAACGGCTCCAAATACCAGGAAATGGCCAGGCGAAAAAAGAAAAGTGAATAACTATGAAAACCAAATTCATCCAAAATTTTCTTAGGATTAATATTGTAATCAATACGAACGAAAACGTCTGTTTCTAAAAGTTTTATTATAATTTATTGGAATGACATGTTTCGTCTGTCTAAGGCATTATCAAGTGTTGAAAATGACTTAAAGACATTTGATAATGCCTGTCATTCCTATAAATTATTATAAAACTTCTAGAAAACAGACGTTTTCATTCGTATTAATTATTTAATATGGAGTTTGACATCATTGTTCAAGAAACAATAAATAAGATAAATATTGTATTAACAAGTGTATATTTTCTATTTAACGACTAAATTAATTACACAATCCTGGTTGCAAAGCAACGAGAGATCATTAAAGAGATCAAAAGAACGTCGTTACCTAGGAAACGCGATATTCCGTCATTTTCTGATTGAGGCGCATAAAGATGTTTTGTATATTGTAAAAAGATAATCAAAAGGATTTGACGTGAAACAATTGGCATTAACGTGCGTTTAATTAAATAAAAGAAAAAATATTTACGTAAGCCGGGTAGTACACCACACGCACAAAACTCGGTTTCATTCAAAGTTCTTCATGCGAAAAATTGGGAACATGTGGCAAGCGAGATGAATATCGAAATCGGATTCAAGAAGACGAAAAAGTCATTGTCATGTTCTAAACTTTCGATGTCTTTCAGACCCGAAATTCGGTAAAATACCAACACTATACATGCTTCGTATCTTTCTCAGTTTAGATATTCCAAAATAAACGTAGAGTTAAAATAAATAATGTATTGCCTGGGAAAAAATATATGAATGGAAAGAGTGAAAAAAGTTTTTTGGTTTCCACAATCACAAAGTCTGCACAATGTGTGTAAAATTCATTGGGAAATTGTAAAATTCATATATTAAGTTACTAGTGGTAAACTAAAAGTACAAAATACCATATATGTATGTAGTAGTATATTTTCATCCAACGTAAAAATATGACATTTTATTTTATTGCCGCATATAAATTTTTAGATTATAATACTAGTAAAACAAAAGAAATACATTTTAAATTACAATTAATGTTTTTTTAAACTTGGGTATATTCATGTAATTTGTCTTTAACGACGTTTCACAGAAGAAGTCTCCATATTCAGGATAGTTGTCATTATTACTAAGATGCTGAAAAAACATATTGTTACCAACCGTGAAAATCTACGCACTTACAGTTATTGTTTTCGTAGTTTAATTTACCATAATTTAATATCAATTTAATAAATAATAGATACGTTTCGCAATACAAAATATGTTTACACTTGAATTTCCATAAAAGTTATTGAACCCGTTTCTCGGTAAGAACACTTTACGAATGATAGAATGATATTTTCCAAATGGTAATAAAAAAAATATTAAAAATATTTAGAGTGAAAACCCACCTTATGCGAATCGCGTTACAAGTGAAATCGAGTAAATTTATGGACAAAATGAAATTGTTTTAACGAAATCCCGCATGGCATACTGCGTCTGTATTTAAATGAAAAGCGGACATTATTTACGATTTCATCTGGTTCAACGCAAAAATATTTTTTCCGTATTCAACATTACTTTCGTAACAGACAATCTCTAGTTTGATGCAATAATAGAACACACAATTTGGGTCGAACGATGCATGTGAGTTGGCCATACGAAATATTTTCACGGGCCATATTTTAATTACAATAAGTTTATGAAAAATTTCAAGAATTCATACTGATTTATTCCCTAATACCTAATAAGTAAGAATCATGGCGTTGTTTGTTCCATCTATATCGTGTTTACTTTCATTATCGGGAGAACGATATATGGTACAAGGTTAATATCGTTCTCTTAACAATAAAAACTTATTTTTAAAGCATAATCCGAGAAACTCATAAAGGTGGAATACCGAATTTTTACTAGTAAAAAATCGATAAAATGGTAAAAAAAATACATGTTAACGATGTGAATGGAACTAGAAATAGAGGATGACCGAGGAACACAGGAGTGACAGGATCAAATATTGAATGTCGGTCACGCGAGGAGTCGGAGAAATCGACGTGCGTGTTGACACGATGTGTGAATGTTGAGGAATCGAGAGAAGTCTGTCAGGAAAGAAAATAATGGCAGTTCATTATCTTTACCTACCCCTTCGGAGAGACGGCGTGATGGTTAGTTAGTTAGTTTTTTTTTTAAATCAGTCATAAGTCGGGAAGCTATTTTATCATTGTCATCTTAGAATTTAGTCACTTTAAAATAACCAAAGTAAGAACACCAAATATAATAAAAATAAATAAGGAGAAAAATACTGCATCGCAATTTATATTTAGACACTGGATTATTTATTTCTAGGATCTAGATTAGTAGAATTGATTGCAATACAAAATAAAGTATTTTTTTTACTAAATTTAAATTGATGCTTTAATTGCACATTGGGCAGTACCTGCATGGATAAAAGATAATGTATGTAATATACAGGATATTGCTTCAATCCAGTTGTCGACATGATTCACTATTCATAAACAAAAGTGCGTACATGGAATGTATGTATAATTCATGTACCCTACTTCAATGCACGGTGAGTAACAAGTAAAAGCAAAATTATTACGGTAAAACGTTTCCGAATGACCTTTAGCAAATTATATAGAGATCAGTCATAATTTTCAAAGCGAAAGTGAGTACAATTTTCGAAGCTATCATTTGATTCATTATTCCTTGTTACAGTTACACACCGGCTGATATGAAGATCGGCCGAATGCCGAACCCAACATAATGACCGCACCGAGCGAAGTAAACTCCGAACAGAGTCGATACTTTCGAGTTACGTGTTTGGAGTAGTTCACAGAAATCTCCAAAGTGCGATTCGAATATCATCAAGATAGCGTATCACCGGAATAAAACAACATACCATAAGTATGAATAATCAGGTATTATAAAACGGCGAACAATCGAAAGCTTGTTATATTGACATTTAAAAGAGCAAATGGCTGAAAGTCGTACCGAATTCACGGGGGTAGGCTTAAATCGTGGAAAGTCAGATACGTTTAGCTTGACTTGTTTCTCGACCATTATTTACATCCATACATCGTGTCGCGCACGTTCGGCGGTTGTTCCAACTACGTACAAGATTGCCTTGATATATTTGATCATATCACGTGTTACATAGTTTTCCTCGACTTCTGTTCCCATTTACACCACTTTTATACAACTTACAAAATACGAACAACCAATGTAGTGATTTCATAATTTTATTAAGGATGCATTCATCTCCCTTATATAATTTATTTAAGTATTCGTTCTGGGTTTCTATATTCGTTGGATGGACGAAACAATAATAACGAAACATACGTCATTTTAAAGAATTATTAAAAAAGAAAGAATATAATTTCTAACAAAATTAAATATGATGAAAAACGCGACGGCACGTATAATATTATGTAAATCAACAATTCACCAGCACAAAATAACTATAAATATTTAAAAGTTATGGCATTCATTTGAATCAACATCTAAAAGATCTTCACTGGCTTAAGTGTGCTGAAAGAATCCAGTATAAATTATGCTGGACGCTTTTTTACGGAATGGCACTAGCCTATATATCTGAACTTTTTGTTGATGATAGCCCTAACTTGCAGCAATCTACGCTTTGATTAGTAGCAAACTCATCAGCAATAGGCAGATTAGCTGAGCCAAAGCGCAACCCCCTGACAAATTTCGGAGATCGGGCTTTCGCAGTGGCAGGTCCGTCCGCCTGGAATATGCATCCTGAACGCCTCAGATGCAATCCGACAGATTTTAAATCTCACCTAAAAATCCACATTTTCAAAATATCGCATAAAATGTAAACAACGGTTATCTGATCGCTGGTGTCAGATGCAGCTCTCATTACTAAAAACATTGTCAAAGCGCCCTTGAGGTGAGCTGTTCCCGAAAACGGCACTTTAAAAATTAGTCTAATTATCATTTTTATTATAAAACATCATCAATCTAAGGATTGATTGTATCTCAATAGAGACGAAGATGTAAATTGTTTTTTGGAAACAGAATATGGTGGTCGAGGCGTTTACGGGACTTATGACCTGTCAATGGTTGGGTTAAGCGATCGCTTTATGTTAACAACATTCCCCATTCCGCCCTTCTTACGAACACACCACGTCTGACAAATTTTTGGAAGTTGTATATATGCTACTATGTTGCACCACACTTCACATGTTATTAGTTCAATCTACACTAGCGCCATCTATTATGAATAGGTGTAAGTATTAAGCAGAAAATCTTTTTTATTAATGTAATGTGAAAGGCTACATTTGCTAGACATCGTCATCATCAATCTACTAGCATAACAAAAATGGTACGACTTCAAGAAGGTAAGATACTACGAAGAATTGAACGATTGACAGGTATTACTTGTTAAGATATCATTTCATTGATGCGAAAAACTGGCAGGTTTGATTGCTCCCCGCACTGGCACCACCAAAAAGTTGGGGGATAAAACAATATATCCTGACATTGTAGAATATATCCAAGAGAATTGCAGTGTGTTAAAGACGCGGATAGCTAGCACACTTTCTCGTGGAGAGTCAGAAATTTTAATAACGTGATACTTTACATCCGGAACAAAATACGTATTGCAGAATACTGGTACACAATAACTATGGATGTTACAAAATATAGAACAAAATAAATCTCAGAATAACGATGCTCACCAAGATTTTGTAATTCATTTTGCAACGTCTCTAGTCCAACATGACAAAGTACTATTCTCAAAATTCAACCAGAGAAAAGTTCATAAAGGCTTACAGAAATATTATAACAAGATTATTTACTTATTGTTTCTTGTAAAATTACATTTTACGGGAACGACATGTTTCGCCTTGCTAAGGCATTTTATATTGACATTTGATAAGGTAAGGCGAATCATTTCCATAAAATTTTAATAAAAGTTCTATAAAACAGACGTTTCCATAAGTGTTAATTAAGATTTTTTACAGTTAACTTTGTACATATAAACGCTAAGAATATGCTGAAAACAATGTATGATAGAATACTAAACGAGGAAGTAACCAAGAGATGTAAGGTGGATGAATGCGTCTGAAATAAAATTAAGAAAGGGTGACTAAGATGTTTTGGACATATGGAACGAATTGATGAGGGAAGAATGGTTAAACATATATATACAAGCAGAGTGAATGGTAAAATAAATAGAGGGAGGCCAAGAAATACATGGCATAACCGAATTACTCGATTACTAAAAGGTGGCCATGTTCGACGAGCGTGGGTGTCATGGTGTGTGAAGACGCGAGAAATGTGTCAGTATAGATCAGTATGGTGGTCCATCCTTGGGGAGGGGGGGGGGAGGCGTGGTGGTTAGTTATTTATTTTCTTTAATATATCGATTATCATCTCGAAATGGAAATAAATTCGGTTATACTTTATACACATATTCACAAATTTCCCATCATATTCGGCCTATACATTTTCCAATTTCACGAGTATTACTATTTAAAAGATGTTGTTTCCCGCAATATCGCGGAAAAAAACAATAATATAAACCAAGTCTGAGATCGGTCTGTTTCAGCATCCGGCCAAAGTCCCATCCCGCGTGCCGACGGGCCCGGGATGGGAGAGCAGTGAGGCGGTCCATGCTCCGTGCTGGGGAAACGGCGTGATAGTTAGAAGTTATTTTTAAGTTATAAATATCATTCCTGGGTTGTGAATCTCGCCCTCGAGCGCGGTCCGTCTAATGTGGACCCAACGCCGTGGATAAAAAGAGTAATATTTGATATCCCAAACGCCAGATTCGCGGACCGTAACGGTACTGTTCATTATAGCCGATTGTTTCCGCACCCGTGCACCGAGCTCCGGTAACAATGACAGCCGCTCGCCCCCGCCTGCATGATGGTTGCCGACTGCAGCCAGCCATTCGATGCCTGTCTATACTTTTTACGTCAGGCCTATTTCTTAGGAGAAAACATTTAATTTTCCATTTTTTTAAAATAGACATTACATGGACCGAACAGGGCAGACAGACAGACAGGATAGACAGGAATGGGCAGAATTGAAAACCTGTTGCAAGTAGCACAGAACATAGATGCTTTTGCTGCAGTGACCGCCAACGTTGAGGGGACTTGACACGGCACCAGAAGAAGAAGAAGACATTACATTTATATATGTCAACAATAAATACAAGACGACGCTAAGGAGCCAGAATACTCTCCAATATTCATTAATATAAAAATGACTATGTATCTCCATAGCTTTCATGTTCGGCAGTTCGGTTGCTCTCTCTTAATCGACACCAACGGAGGCAGGTTGTTTATGCATGTTGTGAGATAAAATAGCGTATGATGAAACTGTCTAAGACACCCACCCCAAACACAATGAGTGTGGCTAGTGGTATGTAATTAGCAGAGAATTATCTACTATATTGCGAAAAAAAAAATTACTCATGTTTCTAGCTAGGCTGTATCATTCCAATAAATAATATTATAGTAAATATGTAAGCTGCTAATGGTTACACATTTTGGAGGGAGTTCCTATTGAGGTAGTTCAAATATGACATAATGAATCTCGTATTTTCAATATTATAATATTAAATACAGGACTTTTAAAATATTTTATTAAACAATGGCATAAAGGCACATAGGACTTTGAAGCACAGTATAGAAACGACGCTGCAGAGATGAGGAGGAGAAAGGATAGTACATCGGGAGACGGTGACGGCTCCACTACCAGCCCCAGATGCCCCTGAAAGTGTGGGTCCAGGAATAGGCTCTTCAGTTACATGCGGACCCACAACCGTGAAGGACAGTCTTCCCCGGACACGAGGGAGAGCCGATTAATTAAACAATGCATAGGCATATACGGAGAAGGTAACGGGAAACCACTTCCCAGGAAATTGCCGTTGCGAGAAACCATTCACCACAGTGATCACCAAGGTCAGGGGGACCTGACACGGTTATATTAGAAGAATAATCAAACAATAGATATAATAAATACTATTCATACTTCCATCTACACATACAATTCAAATATAAGAGAATGAAAGGCAAGTCATACGTACTATCAGTAAGGCCGTATAAATCATCGGAACCAACACGTTGTGCTAATCATTATTCGTGAATTAATTACCCAATAAACAAAGAAAATCATGAATGTGTTTTGTTCAGGCATTTACATAGTCACATGCATATTCATCACATCTGTACCGCGGTACTTGCCCGCCGAATTCACGAACGGTCGAAATCGATTTAAACACTATAAATCATCGGAAAACATTACCTCCCAAAAACGCCGCGCAAATACTGTCTCCGTGAGATCATTCAAGGTATTCATTGCTCTAGTATTTGTGTCCACATTCAAATATTATTTCCCTCCGAAATGGCGAATTACAGTACGTGAAGTAAAGTTATATTCCTGATTAATTAAAGGCTTTACGGGAGGGGGGACAAATATTTATGTAATGAGTAAGCAGATGGAATTGACAGCCGGAGTCGGTCGTTTAGGAATCTTAAAAGACAGATAAATTTAAATAACGGCAGATAAAAGTATACGAAAAACAAAAATAAGGGAATGTTGAAAAATACACAGCCTCAAAAAAAGCGGAACTGAATTGCTACTATATTCACCATCACTTAATGTTGTGTATTCACAATTGAATAACTTTTAATAATATTAAAGGAAAAAATTAGTCAATCTACCTAATTGTAATTGAAGCCAATTCAATAGCATAATATTTGAAAAATACATTGCATTTTCGCAACACTTTTATGCACTTTCCACAAACATATATCTGACTTATTTATTGTTTCTCGAACAGAGATGTAAAACTCCATATTAAATAATTAATACGAATGAAAACGTCAGTTTTCTAGAAGTTTTATTATATTTTAGGGGAATGACATGTTTCACCCTTCTAAGGCATTATCAAATGACATTTGATAATGAATTAGAAGGGCGAAACATATCATTTCCATAAAATATAATAAAACTTCTAGAAAACAGACGGTTTCATTCGTATTAATTAATAGATCCTTGAGATCTTGTGCGACCTATCTGAAGTATCAATAATATACTTCAGAACATTTTTATTCTATTTAATGTGGTAGTAGCGCGATCGATTGAAGGCTCCGACGAGTCATTTTATAAAATATTATTGCTAGGTAGATTTATTATTTATTGTTGCTTGAACATGACTTTTTTTTATATTTTACGGAGAAAAAAAATTGCCTTGCTAGAGTTTAATCACATGATGCCCTAGCAAGGCGAAACATGTCACTCTCGAAATTGTAAAAATAAAAAAATATATAAAAAACGTACGTGTTTTTCAAATGTTGTTCAATGTTTCGAGGATGATATATTAAAAAAATAGATTTGACGATCGCGAATATTTCGGTCCACCCTCGAAGACCTGAATAATAGAGGTCTACGACTACAGTGGAAGGCTTAAATTAGTGGAGAATTTCCAACCACAGCACAGGTTGCTAGCTCCATTACCGTACCAAACTTCGGAGAAATAAGCAATCACGGAGTGGATTCTCAATAGGTAATTACATACAATGGATTCTTTGAAATTCGCGTGAGTTATGCAGGCCCATAATAACGAACTTCCGAATTGTAGGTGTATACACTGTATGGCGGTGGAAACCTTGAAACACATACGACCACATTACACAAAGAACAGAAAATAGTTTTTTTTTATTACTCAAGTCACAAGTTAATAAAGTATCGAAGCAATAATTCCTCTTCTTTTTTGCTGTAGACCTATGTGGTCTGTTTTCCAGAGGTTTGCTCCTCCTGTGAGCTGGATTCCCAGCTGTCCTTCCATCTTTTAGGAGGTCTTCCACGAGGACGAGTCCCGTAAGGCTGATTATGAAGTGCAATATATGGGAGTCTGGTGGTGTCCATTCTTTGGACATTACCGTACCAGTCCCTCCTTCTCTGTCTACTCTATTTTATAATATCCTCATTCGGTTATTCTTGTATAGATTCATGTTTGCCACCCTTGATCTATGTGTATATAAGGAAGATAGTGAATGGCAGTGCCTGGCAAAACCGGTCGCTATCGAAATAAAAACAAATGTGGAAGTAGTTATAAAAAACATCGTTTTATTGAATTATTATTTAATATCCTCAGTTTCACATATCTCTCTTATTCTGGTGTTCCTCACGCGATCTCTTAGTGTCCTGCCTGCTATCATCCTCAGTGTCTGTATCTTGGAAGTCCTCAAAATTTGTTAAGTCCTGACTGTGTCTGCCCTTGCTTCAACACCATACGTTATTATTGATTTTACGCATGCTTTATAAATTCTCATCTTACACTTAATGATCATGTCTTTATTTTTCCATATTGTGGATTTTAGAACATTAAGATGCCATATGCCATGCCATAAAAAACAATCACAAACTCCCAGTACAGAGAAGAAAGCTTCTGACAATGGGCTACTCTGGAAACCGATGAGTAATAATTCCAATTAGTAAAAAAACAATATTACAAATAATTATAGAAATTTAGACTATATTATCGTTTAGCTGTGATAACTATAATTTATATTCATACTCCGTTTGCTGCGTATTATAAACAAATGTGAATGAACTTGAATACACTGCCGCCATACCACAGTACGTCGACACCTAATACCATGAGACATAATATAACCAACACTAGCTGTGTGAAAAAATAAAACTTGTTTTATACGCACGCCTCAATGCCGGCACAGATATCCTGGAAATAATATATTCTAGCTTATGAATGCAAAATATCATATAAGATAACACATATTTAATGCAAAGTTTTGTAGTTTATTTACAGAAACTTCATAACCTTATTGGGATTTGAAACGATTTATTAAAAATTTTATTCTGCCATAATAATTTGAATCGTGCTGTTATGATGCAAAGAGCTATTCAAAAAAATAATAATAAAATAACTAAAATTAAGACATAGAATGACGCCTCTTTTAGGGCATCGTACCCTGGGTTGCGTCAGTAGATCATATCATTATCGTCTAATAAAACACAGTAGTGATTTATTTTCGATTAATGAAACAGGTGTTGTATAACAAGAGAGACGAATGATTCAGAATTACCGAGTGAATCGCGTGGATTGGATTCTGTGAAGTAATTTCGCGTTTGACTTAGCCCCGTTACACGGCGATGTTGCATGTCCCCTGTGCAAATGCGGCGGAATGGCTACGGAGACGTGTTTACACGATGCGGAGGCGGAGAGGTCGAGGCTGGCTGCAGCGGATCATGTCGGACGAGGAGCTCACCAAATAAATGACCGGACAGTTCTGAAATAACTACTCGCTTTCAATCCAGACTCATTCAATTAGGGATCTTACACGACTAACTTACAATTCAACAAGAGGCGAGAACAAAAAAAAATGTTCAAATCAAATAAGTTCTAATGACTTTCGTAATGAAGAGACTGAGGATGATAGCAGGCAAACATAAGATAACGTGCGAGAAACACCAGAATAAGAGAGATATGTGAGACTGAGGATATTATAAAATAGATTAGACAGAGGGACTGCTACGTTCATGTTCAAAGAATGGACACCACCAGACTCCCATATATTTCTCTACATAATGAGCCTCACGGGACTCGTTCTCGCGGAAGACCTCCTAAAAGATGTAAGGATAGCTGGGAATCCACCCCACAGGAGGAGTAACCCTCTGGAGAACAGACCACATGGGTCTGCAGTAATGAAGGAGAAGAATATGAATACATAAAATATTTAAAAAATCAACTTTTTAATATATTATATAAAATTCAGTATTGCAATTATCTCCTGAAGTCGAGAGATTGGACAGATGGAGGGAAAGCTGCGGTTGCCTGGATTAGATGATGTCCAAGCAGACCCTAGTGCCGGGAAACGAGCTACCGTAAGAGTAAGACCTGGAGGATCCTCAACCGACTGTGTTCACGCGTCGGTAGATCCAGGAACAACATGGCGAAATGAGGTGTCCTTCAGGGCGGTACGACGCTATGCATCTGTGGCATGGAGCAATCTATTCTGAACATAGCGGAGTGCCCTGACTGAGTTGAATCCTAATGCAGGAACGATGTATCTAGCTTCTCTTGGTAGAATTTTCAATTGAAATAGGCAAATTATGAAGGTTTTTTTTTAGAAAACAGTAAATTCTATTATTTAATATTTTTTTTAATAAACCTAACAATTCAAAAATATCAACTGTTATTTCTTCTCTTGGTGTGTCCCCTTTGACCGACATTTCGGAGATCGACGAGACTCGACATGAACATACCAAATACCTCATGAAATATTCAGTCAACCGTGAAAATCTGAGCACTTATTTAACAAACGGTTTTTTGTTTTATTTAAACGTATTTTGCGTATATGCACAAACACAAAATACCCTGCGGCAAGTTATAAATATCGGGTATATGAAAGAGACTACCGGCTATAATCGGTTAACTTCGTAGAGCTTTATCTACTCGTAGATTCACATATGCCGGACCGTTGGCGCATCTTGCGACAGAGACGATGCTCTACAATGTTGAAGTTAGTCGATTATGGGCCACAGTGTTTCTTTACCCGATGTGCATTATTACCCGTCGGGTATACTATATTAATTTGTGCATACGAGTTTGCTATAATAATGCTAATTTCCATCAGGCAATGTATTTTTTCAGTATGCGATTAGCCTCACAAGTTAGGCACGATTATCGTATTTAAGTGGTTACGAAGGTATCACAATATGTACTGTTTGTGAGGAATAATCGGAAACTCCCGGGTATTCTCGGCGTTGCATCATCCTCGGTATAGCGCGGTTTATGGCGTCACGGTTTCTAGATAAGAAAGCTTCGCTGGTGTAGGACACGTGCGATAAAATAATATCACAATGGATTTAGAGTAACGGAAGATATCAACCTTATCACGGAAACAATAGAAAATACCAATTATTAATGTCAAGGCGTACTTTAATATTTTTCGAGAATATTATAAAAGGAAACTCTAAAATATTTTATTTATTGATAACGCGAAATATTCCGAAATAAAAATATAACGTCAACATCAGGAGAACGATGTAAATTATTATATCATAACAAATTGTATAATTTAATAAATGTCCAATATTAAATTATACAATTTGTTATTAAATAACAAATTGTATAATTTAATAATGGACATTGTAGCGATTAGATGTATGAATGTTTAGGAATCGAGAAAGAACAAAGTGGCTGTCCATTATATTTACCCATTCCTTCTGTGAGACGATGGTTAGTGAGTTTATCACTTTTTATTTGAAATAAAACTTTATTTTACTAAATAACACGTAAGAAGGAATTGTATGAACATAACCAAATAATTAATATTTTGCATTAGAGATATGTACACAGGGTACCCATCGCTTCGTTTAACCCTTAACGTACCGTGTTCAAAACAAAACGCTCGCTCCCATGTGGTCAATTCAGTTTACCACTAACTTTATCTAAATATCAAGCATATGACTAGATGAATCAAAATTTAATTTATGTCATCTTGTAGGGAATTTCATTAGGAATAGATCGATATCTATAACATACATGGATTATTTGAAAAACATATCATAATTAATTTTTTTCTGGAACCATGCGATTTCTGATATGGAATGTGTCACAGCATACGAGCGACTGACACCAAGTATAAACTTGTCTTGCCCCGCCGCGCCGCGCCGCGGCCGACGGGGCGAGACTTTACGAGATTTTACGTATGATAAAGGCACCTAGGCAAAATGTATAGTACGTTCAAGACAACGAGTACGTATTAATATTTGTCCCTTTTGGTAAAGTGTTAATATTTTCACAGTTCTGATATTATTAAGTTGCGTGCTGCGTTTCCGTCCACAGTCGGTATCATTACGTACCTATGAGAAAAGGCCAAAGACATAATTTATAATACGTTCAAAACAGCGAGTAAGTATTTGTCACTTTTGATAAAGTTGTAAATATTAGCAAAACAAATTCTACCTTAACACGAATGAAGGTGAGGGCAGTCTTAGAATTTTTTTTTTTTGGGATGAAGGAAGTAATTTTTTGCTTTTTTTTTTATTACGAAATATTGAGAACACTTCAATGGAGGATTACAATTTTTTTTATAATATTAGGGTCCATAGGTTTTAAGAAAATCAACTTGAAATTGGCAGTGGAAACTCAATTGACCACATGGCAACGCGACGGTTAAAACACAAGTCGTGAAGTGAGTTTGTGTGTTAGGTTTTAACAATATATTAGAAAACGCATAATCGTCGATTCCATAATAATTTTTCATATGAACACAAAATTAATTATAAAGTCTACGCTCAGTAACATGCTTTTACATACGCAAACAAAAAAGTATAATTTAACAAGTTTTTTTCTTTCTTAATAACAGAAATAACAAATAATACAATTAAAATTATTAAAATATTTTTTAATTCCTTTCGCAAGGTTTCATTCCTTGTATAAGTTCTGTTATTTACACATGAAACCGGTCACAATAATAAGTTCGTGCAATTTAAGAAAGAAAAATTAACTTTCACCACGAGATTACATTTCTTAAAGAATTGAGTACTTGTCATAAACAACCGACCGACAGCGAAGCGTGGTATTAGCAAAATAAGGATGCAAGTAGAATAAATGCAGTAGACATGAGATCTCTGAGATGAATGTGTGGTAAATCTGTATATGATAGTGACAAATGCAAATATAAGAAGTGAATGCGGTGCGAATGAAAATGATATGAATAAAATAATGAAAGTGTCATTAAGATGGTTTGGACACATAGAAAGAATGAGTGAAGAAGGTATATGTAAACGACGTTAACGGAGCTAGAAACAGAGGAAGACCGATGAAAACGTGGCATGATAAAATCAATCAAATATTAAATGTCGGTCACGTGAGGAGTCGAAAAAATCGCGGTGCGTGCATGACAAGATGTATGAACGTAGAGGAACGAGAGAAGTATGTCAGGACAGAATAGTTTGGCGGTCCATTCTTTCTGCCTACCTCTCCGGGGAGACGGTGTGATGGTTAGTTAATTTAGTTAGTTGTATTCAAATTACATTATTACATAAGAAAACAAGAATCTTAAGGAATGGGTTGGATTCGGTATTTATATAAAAATGGACTAAATAATGAATATTTTGAATAGTTGTATGATATGTGTAATGTAGACACCGGTAACAAATGCCGTTGCCGGCTTGTTTCTTAACAAAAATGACGTGTACCTGGAGAACGATCGGTGACGCAATCAGCGCAACCTTTCATAAAATCTGCGAATAAATATATGAATCATCGTTCTTGGAAGTCCGCGCTGCATACTTAGAGGGGAGAGGTCTAATCTTGTAAAGCGAAGTTATAAAATATACTTTTTATGAATTAAAACACTATTTTTTACAAGTTTGAATTTATTTTTCTCGACATGGTTCGAAGGTTTTATATCTTTATCATTGGAAGAAAGATTTAATCTAACCAAATATATTTTAAACCACATTCAAGAACCAGGGGCAGAACAAGGTATTACACTAAAGAATTGGCCGATTTCAAACTATTCGTCTTCCTCGATTTCGTATTTCATTCACGTCGTAAAGTATATTATCTTTATTCATTCGTTCCATGTCTCTACTATCTCGGTGATCCTTATATTATTTAATGTATAACGCCTTCAGGTGTCCTGTATGACAAAAAAATTATAAAAATTTCGACGATGCTAAATAAGAACTATGTAACTATTTATCTAAAGACTGTAATATTATCATATTATGAAAGACGTATTTAAATGTTTGCCAGAAAAGTGGCGAAATGTATTATTAAAAAAACGATATAATTTTTTAATATCTCAAATAAAAAGGCGAGTATACCATATACTGCTAAGGTTTACTGCACATGTATTCATTTCTACCGAAATAAATCTACTTTCATACTTATTTTGTAAGTTTCATGCTACACTTTTGACACAAGAGTCGGTATTACACCATTGTGCATTGCAACTTTAACGTTTTTTTTTTGTATATAGGCTTAATTTCTCACACCACTCTATATTCGTGCATACTTTAAAATCATGCTTTCTAAATATATTATACAAATTAAAAATACATTATGGAAGGATCATCGCATTAAACCCTAATTATTTTTATTTCTCTTCTATCGGAGGGTGGATAACATCATGGCTATTTCTACCCTTGATACAGCAGCTCTAAACAGGGATATTGTGCTGCGATTGAACCATTCTCTAAGGTTTTCTTGCAAGGATTTTCTTCATTACCCGAAACCCTTACCTTGGAAAATCAGTTGTAGCACTTTGTAGTAATTGTTTCTGATAATATGCCGAAGTATTCCAGTTTCCTGCGCTGTATGTGACTCTCTCTGTCCGCGGTATTTTAAATATTCTACGATATATCCACATTTCAAAGGCATCCAACTTTTTGTTGATAGATTATATAGAACATTAAACACGAGTGAATTAATAAAACTTAATTGTTGGTAGTCTAAGTGGGTTGAATGTAATATAAATTACATCGTCGTTGTCCTAATGCAACGAAAGCACGTCAATTGACAATTTGTGTCGTGAACGCGACGACGGGCGTTCAGTGTCCCAAATGTATGCCAACATAACTATGAAAAACATAAAATTGTAATGAATACACGGTGATTGCGATGCACGGAGAAATTGCTGCCGTTGCAGAGAATAAAAGGCGAATCGGGTCCACCACCAGGTCATTAAGTCGGCGCAATGCTAACGAAAGTTTTGTTTTAAATTATATATTAATATTTGTTTATTGGGCGAGCACACGGCGCAGAGACGGGTCATTATGACAGACTATTAAAGCGGGCTGATAAGCATAAACATTGCTCATTTCCTCGTCGCGGTCTGTTTACAACAATAAAAATATTATAATAACTTTCTAGTTTTTTCCTTGGAAGACCGTCGAAACGCATCAAGTTAATTGAATCACAAATAGCTCATAAAAAAAATGTACGCTTAATTGTATACGTTTAATTAGATACACGAAAAAACAATACACGTAAAATGGCCTTGACTTTGAAATTAATATTTTTTCAATTGTAGGTTTCTGAAGGTAAAATTCTTGAATAATCATTGGAAATTATGCGCGTGTAGTCATATAAAAAGCGCGTGCAAAAAATTACATCTTTGTGGACATAATCTCGTTATGTGGGTACAGCTGGTAATAAATTTAGCTGTGTGTACACACCTATATTGAATTAATTAGACGGGTAGATACCGAAACACGGGATGCTTTAATAACCATCTAGTCGAATCAAGTTACCTAAATCGATTAGGTAGATACTCACGTATTATTTTATTATTTTAACGAAAATCTGCATGTTTGATTAAATGCGTATTTTAATTATGCGTTTCGTCCCAAGTCATTGCAAGGTTGCTGGAGTGATGTAATTATTTTGTGCAACACATACATTCTAACATTGCATTTTAATACAAATAATGAAAATACATATTTAAGAAAAAATAAAATACATTATTTTTTATTCATCTAGTTTTTTCTTTTCCTTCCGATCAGTTTCGGTAGCTCGCTGTTATCTCCTTGGTTTATTCACCAGAATATGGCATCCACCTCGCCCTCTTTCGGAGGGACACTCTGGGCCATACACTTAGCCCCATCATACAACAACTACCAAATCACATTCCAACAATGTTTTATACAGACGTAAGAGGAATAGCCATTAGAGCTGAACCCCTGTAAGCCAGAAGATCCAAGTCCAAGCTGTTGAAACCTGCCGGAATTAGAAGAAAAATACGAACCAAGAAATGTCAAGAACTAACTAACTAACGACCAGCAAATATACTCTTATTGTGATCCCGCTGATACAAGTAATCTCAAATCTTCAACTATAAACTGTATCGATGCAGTATCAAATTGGATGGTTTCAAATAAACTAAAATTAAATTCATCAAAAACAGAATTTCTTTGGACTGCTTCCATGAAGCGCCAACACATAATTGATCACTCCCCAATATCCACACCCGACACAGACATTTCACCTAAAAATTCAATAAAACTTCTTGGCGTCCATTTAGAGACTGATCTTTCATTGAAATCCCAAATCAATAAAACAGTCAGCAACAGCTTTTTTCATCTAAGGCAATTAAGATCTGTAAAAAGAAATATTCCCGTTGACAGTTTTAAAACGCTGATCAACTCCTTCGTCGTGTCACGACTAGATTACTGCAATGGAATCTACGCCAACATTCCAAAACAGCAAATCAATAAACTCCAGTCTGCATTTAACGCGGCAGCCAGATTGATTAAGGGTGTTCCGAAGTATTGTCACATAACGAAACACCTTAAGGAGCTCCATTGGCTGAAATGTCCGGAAAGAATACAATATAAGCTCTGCTGGACTGTATTTAAGGCGCTGCATGGAATGGCACCCGCCTACATATCTGAACTCTGCATCACCGAGAAACCGAATGCGAGGCAGTCTACATTGCGATCAGCAAGGTCTTCTGCGATGGGTAAATTGTACGTACCGAAGCGTTATCCTCGCACAAATTTCGGCGACCGGGCCTTTGCTGTAGCTGGCCCCTCGGCCTGGAACGCTCTCCCTGCAGACTTAAAGTGCATTGATAACCCGTCAGAGTTTAGATCGAGGCTCAAAACGCACCTGTTCAAACTATCCTATCCTGATGCAAATGGTGATCGACTGCGTCAGGTGCATCCCCCATAGTAAAATGTTTTATTTTTAGCAAAAATGTTTATTTTCAACTGTATGTTTATTTTTTACAAAAATTTTTATTCTTAACAAAACGTTCATTTAATTTTTTAAAAATATTTTTAACAAAATGTTTATTCTTAAGTAAATGTTTATTTTGAACAAAATGTTTATTTTTAACAACATGTTTATTTTTAAGAAAATCTTTATTTTTAACAAAATGTTTATTTTTAACAAAATCTATATTCTGAACCAAAATTTTTCACATTAACTAAAATATGTATCTTCAACTAGTTCACAAAATACGAGCTACAGCGCCCTTGAGATGATTAATTCATAAAAATGGCGCTCTATTAATCATCCAATTTATTATTATTATTATTATAATCATCACGCCATTTCTCCGGAGGGGTAGGCAGAGAGGATGGATCGCCACAATGCTCTGTCCTGGCATACCTATCGGGATTCCTCTACATTCATACATCGTACCATGCACGCACGTCGAATATTCCGACTTCGAATGTGGCCGCCTTTTAGCAATTGATTAATTTGGTCATGCCATGTTTTCCTCGATCAAAGTCATGTCAAGAACCAAAATTAATTTACTTGTGTATGAATCACTTAATTTGTGGTGTGGCATTATTAATAATCATATTAACATTCAGTGTCTTTTGAAACCCTGACGAAGCTCCGGCGGAAGCGAAACCGGTTGGTTTTAATAAAAAAATAATGTGGTGTAAAAACTGATAAAAGTGTTTATATTATTTTCCAAAATGAACAATTTGTATTTCAACGCATTTATATATTTAAAAAAATCGTCTGGTTGAGCAGATTCTCTTGCATATAAATATATTTTTAAACAGGATTCAATTATATATTTTTATTCTACATTTATTACACGACAAGATTGAAACACAAGTAATATTCGTACACAATCACTCTTTTAACGGATGTTGGCTATCACAATCATTTTGCACTTCACAGACAACGACTGCCCGGAAGAAAGGTTGAGACTTTATGTCCTACAGATAAAAAGAGTGTATCTATCCGATATATTATAACACACAAGGATCAAATTACAGCCACATTAAAATAAGTCGATATGAATAGCGATCATTATATTTCTGAATTTCAAACTGTATCTTATGTTACTAAATTCACAAGGGTTATTGATTCGTTTTATGTAGAATTTGAGATATTAGGATCAAGGATGACCTATTCAGAGTTAAGGAATTCTCCGAGGACCTGAGCGAGTGCCATTACTTATTGTCTAAACTTTCGTGCTTGGCTCCTGGATTATATCATAAAGCACTCGTGAACTGCGATATTTCATATACTTAAGTTAGGGCCAGGTGACCCGATGCCTGAAATTATTTAGAGATAATAATCTGGCACATTCAACCAGTGTACGCTTAAGAATTTTTATAATTCAGAGTAGAAGCATATCTTTAGTAACTAACTAACTAACCATCACGCCATTTCCCCGGAGGGGTAGGCAGAGAGGATGGATCGCCACACTGGCCTGTCCTGGCATACCTCTCGGGATTCCTCTACGTTCATACATCATACCATGCACGCACGTCGATTGTTCCGACTTCGAATGTGGCCGCCTTTTAGTAATTGATTAATTTGGTCATGCCATGTTTTCCACGGTCGTCCTCGGCTTCTTTTTCCACTCACGCTGCTTGTGTACAACTTTTTAACCTTTCTACTCTCATCCATTCGTTCCATATGTCCGAACCATCTCAGGGATCCTTTTTTAATTTTATTCATGATGCAGTCATCTGCATTACATTTCTTTCTTATTTCATTGTTCGGTATTCTATCATACAACGTTATACATTATATATCTTTAGTAATAATAATAATAATTGATATCACTATAAATATTACCAACATTTAATCAACAAGTAGATAAATGTACATACTCGCGCTCTTCGTGCCAAGGAGATGCCATTCAGGAGATATTTGTCTTCGTGCCCTTGAGGTGAGTTATTCACGATAAAGGCACTATACAAATTAGCCAAATTATTATTATTATTTGCAGTTTTTCGATTTATTTGTTGTACCCGAAAAAAACCCACTAAAACTGCATTACACATTTAGCTTACGATTCGTTGAGTTGACTTGCATTGTATTATTACTTATGTTGTGACCATGATCAAAGGCATATCAATTTACATCATAGGGCCATTTATTATATTTGTGTTATTTATATATTTTTATTAAAAAACAAGAGACACTCGTTATTAAATAGCTTAATACTTAGAATTATATAATAGTCGACCTTCGCGGTAGAGTGGTAAGAGCTCTGACTTCCATAGCGAAGGTCCCGGGTTCGATTCCCGGCGATGGCCTGTGATTATCACACTGTTTTCGGTCTGGTGTAGAATTCACTTGACAATAAAATGGCAATATCAATATAATAGATAAAAAATAATGTGTATACATTAATTGGGTTCAAACGACCTGTTGTACACAAGAGAAAATGTATATAAGTATAAGAAGTGAATGAAAATATAAGAAGTGTAATGAGAAAAATAATGAAAGGAACATTAAGATGGTTTGGACACATGGAAAGAAAAAATGCCGTAAGAGTGGTAAAAATATATACGTTAACGATATAAATGGAATTAGAAATAGAGGAAGACTGAGGAAAATGTGGCACAATAAAATAAGAATGTCGGCAACGTGAGAAGTCGGAGAAATCGACGTGCGTGCATGACACAATGTATCAATATTGAGGAATCGAGATAAGTATGTCAGGAAAGAAGTTAAACAGTGTGGCGGTCCATTATTTCTGCCTACCGCTCGGGGAGACGGCGTGATGGTTAGTTAGTTAGTTGTAAGTATATGTCGTGTTATATAAATAAAATAGTAATTTACTTGTTTAGTATTCACCCGCCAAAGTGTCTCTACACAACGGAAGCGACTCGACGGGTAACTCTTGATATCAATTGTACATTATTCATATTGAAAACCTGACGAGATTTTAAATTGAGTTTGTGTACAAATAACACACAGAAGACAAACGATGTTGATATTTGAGACAAATATATATCATAGAACAAATTGGTCGTGATTTTATTTAGATATTCTTTTTTTTTACTTCACTTGTTTCTAGTACATAGATATAGTACCTACCCGTTGACTTAAGGAAACTAGTAAACAGAGTAGTTACTTGTTTATATGGTACCTGTGTATCAATATAATATCAATGTTGAAGTGAGCTACCTTGGCACGGATTTATAAAGACGTTGTTAGATATAGGTACAAAGCATACAGAATTGTTTATAAAAATTAAAATAAACAGTTATCATTCTTTATAGTTCATTCGGTTGCGATGGAAAAAACGCAGTACCCATTTAATAACGCGAAAACAAATGTATTTTAAATTTAAAATAGTTTTTATTTATACTTTAATTATACCAATATAGATTACGAAAATAACATTGGCTGGTAGTACACGAAAGAACATTTTAATTATAATGAAATGGTGTATTTATTAGAGTTCTCTTGATTTTTTTTAACAACTCTCTTATGCTGCGAAGGATTGGCCATTATTTTAAAATCATACATTTTAATTGGAAGCCGAAATAAGTTTTCACAAAATGCATGTAGGTATATATACAAATATTGCACAAAATATTTGATTCCCAAAAATTAAATTTGAGATTAATGTGAATTTGGTACATTAAAATAATATGCTTAAATTATATTTGACATAAGTTATACGTACACAAAAAATAAGAATTCTTAAAAAAAAAACGTAACATTAATTGTAAATAAAACTGGTTGGTGGGTTCTTGAATGTATGTTATATGGTGTTGATTGATTGATTAATTAATAAATAATACAATAATCTTGAGACGAATTTCAACGTTGGTTATTCCGATGATAAACTTTCGCACCATTGAAAGCGATCTGTATTGACAGATTTGTCACTAATAATAACAAAGAGTACACTTACCACTTTCTGTGCAAGGAAGAACCAGGAGTAAAAAGATTACATATCCACATTCATTAAACATTGTTCCCCACTTAAACCTCACAGGGCACGATAATTATCACAAATTGAACACTGCTATGCCATTCCTAGAAATAATACAGCTGACTCGCTACACAAAACCTTTGTCTGTTTTGACATGAGCGCATGCGCTTGTAAACAAGATTTTATTATTTTGTTGCATAAAAAATAAACCGAAGACACAAAAGATACACTCAATGATTAGAGAACACATCACATAAACTTTAATATTAGACACCTTTCTTATTGACTATCCACATCGTCAACAAAACTTCAAAAAGAAATCACGAATCACCCGTGTCAAAAACCGAAATTATTGTGTTGAACATTCAATAAAAACATATAATTTTACCAATTAATGTATATCAAGGATTAATCCTAAATTTAATACACAAATAATCTACTTTTACCGCGATAAACAAAGCAGTTTTCACGATAAACAGAACCCGCAGACGGAATACGACATATTGAATATCCTCTCAATCCATAGAATTCTCAACTCGACAGATGAATAAAGATTTGATTTGACCATAGAAACAGGATGAAATTGACTAACGGCTAGATAATGTAAAGACCTGGTAAGTTTCCTTGGTAAAAAGATAATAATAAATTTACGTGTATAATACTCGTATTTTATACGACACTAGTTATTAAGTTGCCAAAACCTTCTATTTAAAAGAAATTCCTTTTGGAATCTTAATGCGTTTACATATATTCATTATTAACGTTTAAAATTTTAATGTAAGAGTGATTATTTATTCGATTAAAAATAGTTCTCAAATAACTAACTAAAACTAACTAACTAACCATCACGCCATTTCCCCGGAGGGGTAGGCAGAGAGGACGGATCGCCACAATGGCCTGTCCTGGCATACCTCTCGGGGTTCCTCTACATTCATACATCGTACCATGCACGCACGTCGATTATTCCGACTTCGAATGTGGCCGCTTTTTAGTAATTGATTAATTTGGTCATGCCATGTTTTCCTCGGTCGTCCTCGGCTTCTTTTCCCACTCACGCTGCTTGTGTACAACTTTTTAACCGTTCTACTCTCATCCATTCGTTCCATACGTCCAAACCAACTCAGGGATCCTTTTTTTAATTTTATGCATGATGCAGTCATCTGCTTTACATTTTTTTCTTATTTCATCGTTCGGTATTCTATCATACAACGTTTTCCCGCACATTCTTCTTAGTGATCTCATTTCTACGGCGTTTATCCTGCTTTCATCCTTCTTTTGCCAGCTCCAAGCTTCACTTCCATACATGAGGGTTGGCACTAGAACTCCATTATGTTCTGCCATCTTTGCTTCTGTGATATTTCTATTTTTGCAGCACACTGTAATTAATTTTATAAAAATATTTCTTGTATTATTGTTACAATTTTATCGTTATATGCCAGTGCCGCACAGCTTCTAGACGTTCGTATAATAAAACTGTGTTGCCATAACTTTAAAAAATATATCAGTACTTACATTGGTAGCAATTTAAACTAATAAATATTTTTTTTTTCTAGTATAAAAAAAATATTTCAAATACCTTAACAGTATTTTTAATGTAGAATCTTAAGGCCAGTCTGCGAAAAATATATTTATAAAAACAAATGACCTATTATGCTCTTTAAATGTAAATAACGTTCATAGCAAAGGCTTAATAAAACAACTTGGTGTACACTTTTCTAACCGTTACACCTTCTTAGATTTTCACTGACAAGTATGTAGTTTTGCATTTCTTTATTTAATAGCTTAAACCGGGTGGTGGTCTAGGGGATAGAACGCTTGGCTTTTGATCCAGGGGACATGAGTTCAAGCCTGGACACGACCAGATTCCTTCTTCATAATAACAAGCTATTTTCTGCTCTAATTGAAGATTGTAAAATGAATTCTAATATCTTTGATATATAAATCCTTGATTTTTTTATTTTTAAAAGCTGTTTATTTGCACTGAGAAGAAAATTGGACTGTCAAATGTGTTTCTTTGGACTACTTTAGTTTTATTTTTAATTTTCAAAGAGGGGCAGCATTGAAAAGTCTAGAAAACCCGTAATATATTTTGGAATCATAATAATAACCTGTGATGATATTTGATTAAATATAGGATAAAAGGCAGCTATGATGATAAAATAAGTCAATAGTAACTAACAAATTAACATTATATATATTTATTGGTTAAAAAAAAATCATAAGTTGATACACAGATATATAAAGATAATAAAATGTTTATGACAAAATTATTTGAAATCTACCTATCTACTTTCAGTTATCAATTGCTCTGTCTGAGTAATTCCACCGCTTCTTTCAGCTTCTCGGGAGCAAACACGCCTCTTTCAGTTATAATGCCTTTAATCATAGAAGCAGGGGTTACATCAAATGAAGGATTCCAACAACCAATACCTGTAAAAAATGTTGATAATGAAATGTGATAGAAAATGAAATTGTTCATCTGACACAATAATACAATAGTAATATGTGTCTAACAATAATTCATGTTAAGAAGAATGAATAATAAATTGAGTGCATAAACATGAAAATATGTATTACCTCTTGCAGCTATCCTATGTTCTCCTATGTGAGTCATTTCTTTATCAGGACGTTCTTCTATGGTAATATGATCTCCACTCAGTATGGACATATCTATGGATGTCAAGGGAGCAGCAACATAAAATGGCACAGAATGATGTTTGGCTATCACTGCTATTTGGTAAGTGCCTATTTTATTAGCCGTGTCACCATTTGCTGCAACCTGAATACGAGAAAATTATTGTTTAATAATAATGGAAATAGCAATGTTGGGAATTAGGAAAGGGTGAGAAACACCACTATTAGAGCTAGAACAGGAGTGTCGTCTGGAAAAGTGTCAGCGCTAAAATGGCGCTGGTCAGGCCAAGTCATTCGCAGCTCTGACGATAGATGGACCTTCATTACTGGTGTCCTAGAACTGGATCCAAAACCCGGGATGGGATGATATTAAAGAGAACGCCGGTAAAATATGAATAAATGAAATGAAATTATGAATAATACAAATTAAACAAATAATACCTTTTTCGAATATATGAAATCTCTTAGTAATTCATAGATATTTCAAATAATAAATATATTTACAGATTATTCTGGTTTAGGTCTTGCTTTAATTACTGATCTCATGGCTACCAAGGGATCCGTATGATAATCCAACAGCCCCTTATAACAAACACCATGAGAGCCGGTCGCCTAGCATGGATTGGGCATGTATGCCAAGCTGGAGAGACCAAAGCAATCAAGATCCTGTAAGCATCAAGACTGACCGGAGTAAGACTTGTAGGAAAGCCTAGACAGCGCCTTAAGGATAATGTTCTGGCCAGGTTGGGCAAAACTTACTGCTGAAAATTGTCAAGGAGGCTAAAACTCTTCAAGAGTTGTATAGCCGTAAGAAGCAAGTAAGTTAAATTACTGATTATTCACATCTATTATTCAGTAGTTATAGAAGTAATAATGTAAAATTGAAAATGTTTTGAAATTAGACATATATTTAAAAAAAAAAGTAAATCGTTTGTTTAAAAAAATAAATCTTTAAGTTGTATGATAAAATAAATTTTGCGTTACCCTATCAGCACCTACGACGACCGCGGAAATATTCCTCGCGCGCATCAGAGCAGCCACCATGCTGTCCACTATCAGCGTGGAAGGGATCTTCTCGTGAACAAGTTCATAGGCAGTCAACCTAGCGCCTTGGTTGTATGGCCGTGTCTCGGTACAATATACATGTTCTGTAATTCAATAAATAATCAATTATTAACAAACTAACTAAATAACCATTATGTCTTCTCTTCGAAGGGGTTGGCAGAAAGAAAGGGAAGCCACACTGTTCTTTTCTAACATACTTCTCTCGCTTCAACTTTTATACTATGTGTCGTGCACGCACGACAATTTTTCTGACTCCTCAAGTGGCCAACATTTAATATTTGATTAATTTGTTAGTGCCACATTTTCCTCGGTCTTCCTCTATTTCTTGTTCCGTTTACATTGTTAACCTATACCTTCTTTATCATTCTTTCAACGTGTCCGAACCATCTTAATGATCCTTTCATTATTTTGTTCATATCACTTTCATTCGCACTGCTTTCACTTATTATATTTGCGTTTGACACTCCATCGTATACAGATTTAAACACATTCTTCTGAGATATCTTATTTCTACTGCATTTATTCTACTTTCATCCTTCTTTTGCCATTTCCATGCTTCACTTTCATACATAAGGGTCGGTACAAGACCACCATTGTGCACTGCCATAAATTATTAATTATTTATTAGAAGCATTAAATAAGAAACTAAAGCAACGTATGTTGAACTATGGTTATAATAACACAGCATTGAGAATTCTAAAAATAATATCCTACTAAGAATACAATAATAACCATGCCAAACTTATAAATACACATATTTATGTGATTGTCTTGTGAAGTAAGTATGATTGTTAATATGACATGTAATTAAAATATGTGGTTTTCTCTTTCATATGTGGATATTTGAAAGTAAAGTAAAGTGTTATTGAAAATAGCACAAAATATTACAATATAACTACAGAATATTGTAATTGAATCGTTGAATGAAAACTTAATTTATGTGGTCAGTCTTAATGCACTGATTATACATAAAAAAAAAAACAATAAATATTTTGGACAATAATTATTACCAACACTAAAAACATATGTTATGTATGTCAGATATGAGTTTGTTATTTTAGATATATAAAATACGCATTAATCTCATTAAAAAAATGGGTAGTAAAAATCTCCGTAAAGAAATTGACAAAATCAATATTACCCAAAATAAAAATAAAAATTGATCTCTGCATTATCCTAGAAAAGAAATAGAAGGGAATAAATGATTTCATATAAAAAAATTTATTATAAAGATTAGTCATTTTCACTATAAAACATTTATTATTCAATTTGATTCTGGTGTCTAGGATGTATGAGGTATGCAAGCGATACGATTTGATGATGAATGTGAATAAGTCTAAGGTAATGATTTTCGAAAAAGAAGGAAGCATGACAGTGTGCAACATTAGTGTAAACGGTGAAAATCTGGAACAAGTGGATGAATTTGTTTATTTAGGAAGTATGTTTACAAAGGATGGGAGGGTGGAGAAGGATATTGAAAGAAGGGTTGGGGCAGGCAACAGAATAAATGGTGCACTTAAAGTTGTCATCGCAAACAAAAGCCTATCCAAAAAGCTAAGATGGCAGTGCACAATGGTGTTCTTGTGCCGACCCTTATGTATGGAAGTGAAGCATGGAACTGGCAAAAGAAGGATGAAAGTAGAATAAATGCAGTAGAAATGAGATCTCTAAGACGAATGTGTGGCAAATCTGTATATGATAGAGTGACAAATGCAAGTATAAGAAGTGAATGTGGTGCGAATGAAAGTGTTATGAACAAAATAAGGAAAGGGTCATTAAGATGGTTTGGACACATGGAAAGAATGAGTGAAGACAGAATGGTAAAGAAGGTATATGTAAGCGGCGTGAACGGAGCTAGAAATAGAGGAAGGCCGAGGAAAACGTGGCACGATCAAATCAATCAAATATTGAATGTCGGTCACGTGAGGAGTCGGAAAAATCGACGTGCGTGCATGACAAGATGTATGAATGTAGAGGAAGCGAGAGGCGTATGTCAGGACAGAACAGTGTGGCGTTCCATTCTTTCTGCCTACCCCTCCGGGGAGACGGCGTGATGGTAAGTTAGTTAGTTAGTTTTATTCAATTTATTGAAAGTTAAGGCGTTAACACTGTGGAATTCCACTGTAAAAACATTGGAATTGAAAAACAACACTGCATATTTTTCACTTTAATATATTAAATATCTTTATACAATAAACATATTAAAACGCGACAATGTTTCAGAGGTGACCTCCATCCTCAGGTGTAAATATATAAATAAAAGTTTTTAGTTATACGTCTACGCCTGAGGATGGATATTTAATAAATTAAAGTGGAAAATATAGAGTGTACTTTTCAATTCCAAAGCATTTATAATTCAGTTAATTATAATATTATTATTATCTTAATTGTTTATCTACATGGGAAATTGTATTGAGAAATTAAAGTGTTTGATTAGGTTTTATTTAATAATAAAGTATAGTAAATCAAAGATATATGACATCATATAACTGTGACCCGAAACCCAGGACATCCTCAACTTGAAGGGACAATGAATAAAAAAAACACCGGTACGTCATGGACGCGTGTTGCCTAGGATAGACAGACACGGAAGCAGACGGAGGAGGCCTATGTCCAGAAGTGGACGGATACAGGTTGTTGATGATGAATCAAAGATGTATGTTATGTATATCCTCCCCTTAACACAATAACATTTTTTGATAAGGGGAGAACGTGAAATGAATAAAAACAAATATCTACCAATAACAAAATAATGTTAAATTAAATATGTAAAAAATCAATTAATAATATCAATGTATTAAAAAAAAGATACAAGAGTGATAAATGATATAAAGTATTTAAAGTGCACACTTTTGTACGAATGTTGTCACATGTAGGGAGCCAGTTGCTTGGGGCCAGATAAGGAGATTCAACAGTACAAACTAATCTAAGATAATCACTGATACCACACAACAGTGATTTTGGAGATTATTCCAAGTATTCTACGCTAATTTTATAATACATAACTGACATGCTTATATACTTATTAAAATTTGATATTGTTGAATTGATGACACTCACTTGATGCCATTTTAAATATTAAAAAAAAAAAACTTTTCTGTCATGATTTGAGAATTTTGATGAAATAACTAAATTAAATAACGATAACGTATTTTTTGCAAAGCAGTAGGCAGAGAGGATGGGCTGCCACACTCTTCTCTAGTCTGCTCAATATTCATACAGCGATGAATACATTATGATGAAATAAAAACTGTTTATTTAAAATAACTAATTGACATAAACTTTTAATTTACTTTGTGGTCACACAGAATAACATTTTTTTTTGCTTTAACTACTGATCAAAAACAAAGTACAGTTACTTCTTTATTAGTTTAATAATCATAAACCGTCTTTAAAATAAATAAAAACAAAAATAGTAACAATAATCAAAACAATTAAATTATTTAACTTGTGTCGAGCATTTTGACAAATAGTTAATGAACTGCATAATCTTATGTAAATGACACAACAAAGCGTTGAGCAAACTGATATCATTATGTGTATAATAACGTAAGTCCTTTTTAAAAATTAAAGAGTCTAAAAATAAAACCCAACCTCGCTTCTCTTCATATACAAACACACCTTTCTTTTCATATAATAAAAGCAAATTTAAATGAAAAAAAAAAGATAATAAACACTTAACGGACGTCTGATGTCACCTAACCGACTAAGTCACCTCTAACGTGACTATAGAAGTTTGTCGCTGTGGTCGTATGGCACACATGAGCTGACATGATGAATCATGTTGAATTTTGGTGTCTGTGGAATCTGCGCGTAATTACTTTGTCAGTTAAATATTACCAATGGAGCGATTAACATACACAGTGCCTATTTAAAATTAAATATTGATAGAATAACATACAAAAGATAACAAAAGCTAGCTTCCGATAAGGGTAAAAAAATTACAAAGTTAAAGATGTAAGTAAGTAAAAAGGTGGAAAAGTACCTAATTTATTAGCCGCATACAATGATCTGATTACACCTAAAGCAGTGCCATAACCTGCAGTGGCAAGAGATCCCGTATTGCAGTGAGTCAATACTCGGACTGTGCTTTCAGGAGTGTTTTCTAAAATAGTCTCTGCTCCAAATCTACCGATAGCCTTATTGTCTGAGATGTCCTTCTGTAACATGTCCTCAATCCGTTGTACAAACCTAAAAATTAATAATTTGAATAAGGATAAGGGTAAATAAATAACAATAATCCATAACACTAAATTGCAACAATCATAAAATTTTATAAATTTTTTATTGACTAATCAAAAATAAACTGGGCCATAAAAGCTGATTTAATTGTGATTATGTTATTTTTTTAAAATAAATAAATGTATAAATACATTTGCTGATATATAATAGTTTAAAAAATATTTTTATTTTCAGCTTGGCTTAGCAGAGAATAACAAATATATGTACCGCTAACAGTTTTTGAGCTATTTCTGTTCACAATGTGAACAGAAATAGCTCAGTAATATGAAGAAGGAACCGGGTCATGTCTAGGATTCAACTAAAGTCCTCTAGTCAAGGAGTTGAGTGGTCATCCTCATATACAGGAGCCAAGCGTAACAATGTTGTTACCTTTTTTTCATGTCATCAGCGTTAATACTTTCGTCTTTGAATAAAGAATTAGAAAATGTGATCAAATCATCGGCAGCAATTTTGATGTTGACGGCAGTCGGGCGGGCTGATATTAGATAATTTAATTTACCCTCAATCTGAAATGGTCAAATGTAAAATAAAGTATTGAGATGGAGAACTATTTGAAGAAAAAAATAAACAAATTATTTGAGTGTGACAATGGGCTTTAAGTCTACTATAGTTGCATAAATGACTTGATGTAAGCACAGATTAAGACTGCCTTAATAGTTATGATATTAAATACTTTGCAAATTCATGACAAATGGTATACTATTTTTTTTTTTATCTAGAATACTGAACAAAACAAATAATAATAAGTCGATATACGAGATTTACTAACCTCTTGCCTCATAATTTTTTTATCATTAATTGTCTCATTATCAAGTTCCACAGCTAATGAAAGGCATCCTACAATGGCTATAGCTGGTGCCCCCCTAACCTGCAAAAGATAATAATGATCACAATAATTAAATTAATATTACGTACCACGTATGTAAGGCGGGAATCAAAATAACATTTGTTATCCCACCTGCATTTTATTTATAGCTTTCCATCCATCTTCGACACCGGCGATTATTACATATCGCGATTGACCAGGTAATAGCAATTGATCGAGAATTTGAAGACTTCCTTTCGAATACTTAATAGATTCCAAACTCATTGTGAAGACGAAGTGTCAAACAGTAAAATTATTCAAAAGTTCTGTTATGAAAAAATAATAAACTTCCAATACACGCTGCCGTCACGTGGCCTGGGAACGAGTAACCCGATGACCGTATATCATATTACTGATATGCGAACGTAATTTATCACGATATTAAGTAACTCTCTTTATATTTTCGTTTATTCAAATACAATATCACTTCTATGCGGTTGGCAAGAACGCGAAGTGGCCCACATCTTAAAAAGATAACAGCCCGCTGACAGATCCATGGCGTTGCCATCTTTTGCAATCAGCTGAAACCACTCGTATGTTGCCGTAAACTAAAATGTAGGTAGTGTTTTTAACGATTTTTCTAGAAAATGGATTTTATGCCACGTTTTAATCGAAAACTATAACAAATCAATAATTAAATGAATATACAGTTTCGTTGAAACACCATCATATAGCATTCTCTAATAACTGTTGGAAAATCATCAGATTAATTTGGCTTTATCGAAATTCAAAATATCTAACAATTCCCGCCATTACTGTAGTACCTAATCAGTCATATTAGACATTCAACTTCGTTTAAAAAAAAAAATTATGTAAATTTTTTTAAATTACAAATTACTGTGCTCAAAGTCCAGTTTCACACATATTTCTATCGTTTTTGTCACCACGAACGCGCGTATTTTGGTAATAGGATACTTATACAATTATATTGATTAAATACATAATCATATTTTTTTTCATTTGTGGAAACTCATTTTACAAATAAATAAATATATCTTTAAATATTTATAAAGAAAGACAAGGTAAAAATATTAAAATTAATATTTAATAGCACCCTCTATGAAGCTTTCTGAGTATTAATCCGAAAAAATGAAATAATTAAATAATAATTTTATTGAAATGTTTCTTAATTCATTTAATTTAGCGGAAAATAGTATTAGGTTTACAAAATTATCAAGATGAGATGAGTAATTTACAATTATTACATTTTTTTAAATCCATTGCTTGGAAAAAAAAAACGAGTATTCGTTTAAATTCGTTAAAATTATGATTCGTACGATTTCTTCGTTTCCACTTTATTAATAATAAATCATAAAGTAAATAAAATAATACCCCCATAACATTACAAAGGACTTTCTTCCTCTCAAATTACAACCTAAACACATCCAGCCGCCACAAGCGCCAAAAATTGATCCTCCTTCAGAGGAACATTCTGAATCACACAAATCAAGCCCCCGCATAAACCAACAACCCATCATATCATCTTTCCAACAATGTTCCCGTTAGGCGTAAAAGGAATAGCCATAAGCCAGAAGATCCAAATCCAAGTCATTTCTAATTCCGTATAATTATTATTCTATCATTTCACTTAATACAAAAGTATTATAACTTGCTACAATTGCAGGCTGTTCCAGTTATTAAAGTGAAAACGGGTTAAATTTTTTATAATAATATTTATTGAGACGCTCGAGCAAGACTGGTTTTCGACAACACATTTTTTAACCTTTGAATTTCAGACGACTCATACGCGTCTGGGACTTGACTGATGTTGTACGTACGGCCGTAGGTACTTACTATAACATAGCAACATAGCTCGGAGATAATATACGAAAGTTATTTCGTTATTTAATTTAGTCAGTTTGTTCAGTGGGTTGTGTGTCGTGTTCTGTAAATCGGTAAATTATTTTAGTTGCTTTTCGCTTCAGTGATGGCGCCCGTTGTGAATTTTGGTGCCGGACCAGCCAAACTCCCAGAAGAAGTACGTATAATCATCATAATACGATTTATTTTTAATTTTTCGAATACTTAAAGGACTTTAAAAAGTTTCTGTTTTACCGTTCGGCTCATTTTTACGGGCTCCTGTGACTCTTGTATGATTCCAATTAGAATTACAAATCAACACACTCTGTCTTCTTCTTTCACATTGTGTTTTTTATCAGTGGGAAAGAAATAGAATACCAGCACGTTTTTTGTAAAAAGTAATAGCAAACTTTGGAATTTTGTTTAAATTTGTAGTTATGTAGGTATAAGTTGGATTTAAATGTTAATATATAAATGATAGTTTAGTTATATTTTCCGTTATAATTGATATATTATTACCATTACGTTATGTGATTTTTTTGACGGCAATCAAAGAATGATTTAAAAAATATAAGGGGTTTCCCAAAATAGATTAATTAATATTTAGAATCTAAATATTACGTACTATGTACACAGACTTTCTGAATTTTTACGTATATTTTTAAGTGAATAAAATACGAATATTTATATCAAATTGTAATCCAAAGTAATATGTAATAGGTATAAAGCATTATGACGTATTAGCATTATAGATAACGAAAAATAATACCATAATGTTTTTTTATTGAGTTTTAGAAGAATCAGGGGTATATAAACTTTGATCAAAATATTATTTTTGTAAAACTAACTAATACACCTTTAGCAGGGTGACTGAAACAGCTACATCAATGTGAATGATTTATTTTAGGTGTTGGTAGATGTTCAAAAGGAGCTCATTCAGTATGGAGACTCTCAGATAAGTGTTATGGAAATGAGTCACCGATCATCTCATTATGATAAAATCAATGATGGAGCTCAAAATTTGGTGAGAGAATTGCTGTAAGTATATTAAGCAAAGCTATATAACTTATAATTACTACACATTTGATTACAATATCCCAGAATGGAGATCCTTTTCATTCCTTTCATACTTTGAAAAATTTCATTTGATTTCAGCCATTTCAAAATAGTAGTGATATTAATAATTCATCACATAATTATGGCTTGTTTCCAGGAATGTTCCATCTAACTATAAAATAGCATTTTTGCAAGGTGGTGGTACCGGAATGTTTGCAGCCATACCCATGAATTTGATTTCTAAAACAGGAGTTGCCGATTATGTTGTGACAGGTATATTGTAAATCTTCCATATTTGTTTAAAAAAGAGCAGAGTTAAAAATATATGTATGTAAAATAAATTGTCCGAATAAGTATTAAAAAAAGTTATTTCTTACATATTGGAATATTTTAGGTTTATGGTCTTCAAAGGCTGCCCAGGAAGCTAAGAAATATGGAAATGTCAATTTGGTCATTCCAAAACCAGACAAGTATGTTTCCATTGCTTCGGAAGAGAGTTGGAAGCTGGATCCAAATGCATCTTATGTTCATATTTGTTTCAACGAAACAGTTCACGGTATGGGATACATAGTAATAATAAATAAATGATTTGCATTGTTTTCTTTTGTTTGTTTATATTAAAGAAGAAATTTTTGTTTTTAGGTGTTGAATATCCTTTTATTCCTGACACTAAAGGAGTTCCGTTGGTTGCTGATATGTCTTCGAATATGATGTCCAGGAAAATTGATGTTTCAAAGGTATGTCAATAATACTTTTTGATTAAACTGATTGAAACAAAAATAAGTAATATTGAAACGTTTTAGTAACCAGATGTCAGACTATTATGTTTCTACTTAGTTCTTATCATTTACGTAGATACATTTATATTGTTTGCGTACTTGAAAAGTTATAATACTATTTTCTATTTAATGATAAAATTATTAACCTCTAGTTATCTACAAATATTAAACATTTATACTATAATTGAAACAATTGATTTGTCTCATGATTATTTAATAATTTTTATCTTCAAATATTTCATAATGTTTTCTTTCAAATGTGTTTTAACAGACTGTAAAATTTGTATTTTTGAAAAGGTATTTTTAGTCTCATATTTACTGTGACACAAAATTGAAGTAATATCTCTTTGAATTAAATGAAAACATTTATAAATCTTTGTAATTGTTCTGTGAAAAATCAGATATTTATTAAGGCTATTTATTATAAAAACATGTAGCAAAAGAAAGTTTTAGCTGTGCATAATATTAGTTAGTATAATATAAGTGCATAAAAAAGATAATTGACTTTAATTACTTACTCTCTCTATTGATAGTTTGGAGTTATTTATGCCGGAGCACAAAAGAATATTGGACCTTCTGGAGTGACCCTACTGATTATACGCGAAGATCTTTTAGGGAATGCGTTACCAATCACACCATCAATTTTTGATTTCGATGTGATGACTTCCCAAAACTCTGTGTACAACACACCACCATGCTTTTCGTGAGTTATATTTTAAGACTTAATACATAATGGATATCAGTATAATGAAAAAAATTAATAAGTTGATATTTTCATTACATATTGTCTCATTCGTGAGATGGCTATAAAATTTTGATCAACTTGAACATTATATTATAATCTATAAATAGAGGCACTCAGATATCACGTGACTGCAATTATTATTTTATTGTTTTAGAGTTTATGTCATGGGCGAAGTTTTCAAATGGATCAAGAAAAATGGAGGAGTTGGAGGAATGGAGGCAAACGCCATTAAGAAATCCACAATTTTGTACGATTTAATAGATAACTCCAACGGATTTTATACTTGTCCCGTTCAACAGAATGTTCGCAGCCGTATGAACGTTCCATTCAGAATCGGAAAAGGAAATGTTGATCAGTTGGAGGCAGAGTTCCTTAAGGGAGCAGCTAGCCTTGGGATGTTGCAGCTAAAAGGACATAGGTAAAAATGCATTGAATTATTTCCTATCATGTTAATGGATTTTAATGCACTTTATCCAAGTTTTGGTGATAGTGGGTTCAAAATATTACTGGAAGTATATGTAATATATGAAAATGCATATTAAATATTTGAGATATATTTTAAAATTGATCAGCCTATGATTTAATGTGAAATACAGCTTTAATGACTTAAGTATTTCCTAAATTGTCTTTGTCTGTTTTTAGATCTGTTGGCGGTATTCGGGCATCGTTGTATAATGCGGTGACACTAGCCAATGTGGAGGCCCTTGCAGCGTACATGAAAGAATTCCAAAAGAAACATGACAAATAGATAATTAAGGAATTTTATAAGATATATCAACCAAACTACTTCTCTCAGTCTACATTCCATTACTTTCTCATTTATTTTGTGTTTTAATACACAAATTGATGTAATTTTATATATAAATAATAAAACAGATTTCAAAAATATATCAGTTCATTTATTTTCATTAAAAAATTCACATGAAAACAATATCGATTTGTGGACTGTAAAATTATACAAAATTCATATACATACATTAGAAATCAAAGCTATGACAATGCATTAACAAAACGTTAAATATGTAACGTAACTGACTGGTAAAATAATATAAAAGAAACTTAAAAATTAATACCTAAAGTATGCAGAACTCTGATTAATTTTCAATAGTGGAGCATTGTTATAAAAACCTTATTTTTAATTAATACAGCTGTAATGTACTGCCACAAATCATTAGAATATTGTTACTACCATATTTGTTCTGATAAGGATACCGAGAGCAAAAATAATCTAAGTATTGACCGCTGGAGTTAAAAGTATCAGTGGAAGAATTGTAATAAACCTATCTAACTATGTATTTATAAAATCTTAATTCATATAGTACACATGGAAAAATACATAGGTACAATAATATGGAAATTTAATTCCAAAGAATTTAACTAGATATAAGATGGTACTCAATAAATAATTATTTGAAATTATCAAAGTGTTATGTGTTACCTATGATACAAAAGTGTAATTTTAAATTGTTACCAAGATATCGGGAATACTGTAAAAATACAGAGATTTGTATTAAGTATTAAATCATCATTAATAAAGTTGATTATATATGTACACATAATAAAGAGCATAATTTTATCAGCTTTAAAACAAAAAATTAAAACGGGAAATTAAAATATCTTTTTTTACATATAAAGTATAAATATATTTTATTAAAGGTTATTTACAAAGTGCGTAGTTCGTTGTTTAATAATAAAGTATCAACCTGCAACAGACTATGATAAAATACTAAATATCTTACAATTAACAAAATTATTGGTTAGTTTTTATAAAAAAATCCTTAAAATTATTTAAAAATACTTTCTAAACATATGCGGTACATTGGCGAGAATTGCTAATTAACCTACAATGCTCAAGTGTAGAACATAAGAAAAATATGCAAATTTGGTATTTGTATATTGTGAAAATAATTTCCAATTGTTTAATTACACTTTGATAAAATAACAAATATTCTGAATTTAAATAAATACCTACATGTTTTGAGTTATTATTTTTTTTTGTATTACTACAATAATTGCTGACTAAGTTAAATAATTTTTTTTCTGTATTACCAACGATTTTCTATTTTGTAAAATTACATTCTTCAGATCTATTTATACTGTAATTAAAAATAATTCATATGTCTTCAGTTTTATTTCAATTGCATCATCTATGTATCATAAACAAATATTACAGAAATAAAAACTAACAAGAACAAATAATGTTTTACACCTGAACAAATAAAGTTTTTATAAGCAATGTTGCCAAAGTACCGCATTCGCTAAATAATATAAACCTAATTTGATCTATGAATTCTCTTATGGCAGTGCCCACATCATTCTACACATTTTTGAGCATTGTTTCAATTTTTGATCACTGACAGACAAAAACCCGCAATGAAGAAGTTCCAGAGACAGCCCTGGGTACTAAAAGATCTCCAAATTATATTATGGTTTACAAAAAAATCACTCCTAAATATTCACATGTAAAATATTCGACCAATCATATAAAAGTTTTTCTCATCTGAAAAGAAGTAAAACAGATCTTATGTCAACAATATTTCTTGTTGGATATAACATTTTGAATGAATTGTTAAAGGTGTACCTGCCCTAGCAGTATTATCTCAACAATTTACTTCACTTGTAATACATAATGCACACACATTTAGTGAAACTGTAATGAATAATGTGAGTATTTTCATAGTGTCTTTAGCGATGTGATCTCCCACAATGACTGGAGTGGTGTAGCAGCCACAGGACTGGGGCGCTTCACTGACCTTCGCTATCACTGTCGCTCTTATCTGAAACGATGTAAACATGTTGTTACAACAAGTACCAGATAAAGATTTTTTTTCTTCTAATCCCCCTTCTTTCATACATTGTCTTACTGCGCAAAGTTATAAACGTAATAACAGCTAAAAAAAAGTACTACATTTCAGTAAAGTACAATTTTGCAGTATAAATTAATAAGTAACCGAGTATACAAATAAACTGTGAAATTATAGAGAAATCAAACATATTTTGGAAAGAATATTTAGAAATCTTATTTACTTTAATATATTACTATAATAGAAAGCAAGTTATAATAAAACAATAAAGATCTTGAGTGTTTTTAACATCTGAGATATTCTTTAAAATAATTTGGAAATGTGAAAACAGCTTCTTCCTTCGATCAGTTAATAAGTAAATATAAAATGTACCTTTCTTTCCGGGATAAGCGTGCCTCTTTAACCTATCATAGAGGTCCTCCTTGGTTCCATAGATACTGGCATTAGATCTGGCGAGGCTGTTCATTTTCCCACCGTTCACTCCATTGTGCAAGCTCTCCTTCATGTAGGTCTCATTGTAGAAGTTGGGCATTTCCCAGCCATCCTCCTCATCATCATAGTAGTGTGCGTATGTGGAGTGGTGTGAGGGAGCGATGGACTCAGCATACGGGGTGTGCGCTCCATAGTAGAAGTTCACTTGAGAGCCATTTTGGTCGATGGCCGGGGTCATTGTTTTCTTTGGTTCCTTCTTACGATTGGCCCTGTATTTTAAAAATAATTTTCATTTAGATTCATGCAGTATAATCTGATATATTTTATACTAAATAAGTTAAATAATTCCGGTTTTAATGTTATGGGTGAAATATGAAACTGAAAGACGGGTAATCCTAGCAAGCGCTACCTAATCTAATCAAATTGGAATTTCACAATAACAATGATATTAGAAATATAAAAAATCTTAAAGGCGATTATATTATATTTACTAGATAATTTGATTGCTTAAGGCTTTAAATAGTAATTTGGAAAATTCTTCAAATAATTCTATAAACTCAGAAATGGGTTACAAAAAAATATTTGAACATTTTCAAAACACGTTAATTATTAAGAAAAAATATTTGGGCTTTACCAATTAAAATTTAAAAAATACGAAGGAAACATACCGCACGCAGATCATCCAGACAAGAAGTACAATGAGGATGATGAAGATGACACCTCCAGCGATGCCTCCGGCAATGTAGGCAAACTCTGACTTCTCAGTACAATGACGACCTGTGAAACTTCCAATACATCTGCAAGTTGGTTGTCCTCGTAAATCTTTTATGCACTGGCCGTCATTTTCACAGTAGTCCAGGCACACATCTGAAAATTTTCATTAAATCATTATATATAATTTCTGTCAATTGGTTCTTAAACCCTTTTGAATTATATTCAACTAAATAAAATAAAGCATTTCTGGTAAAGAAAATGCAAGTACAGACCTGTACACTCATGACCGGTTCCGTTGTATCCAGGCTTACATTCACATCGGAATTCTCCAGTTTCGCTGAACAAGATACAATAGGCATTGGTATCGCAATGCATCTCTGGTCCTTCCATCTCGCAAGGGTTAGTACACTCGGCTTTAGAAACCTGAAATAAATAGAAGAATATTAAAGTTACTTCTTTTTAAGAAATAAATTGACTTCTTTTTATCAAAATAAATATAATACACACAATTAATTATGTTGATATACTTCCTAGAGCACATGAACATGTTTGGTGTATTAAGTTTATTTTAAAGTTATAATTAGAGAGGAAATAGATCACTATGTTAGAGTAATTCAAGTTATACGCGATTCAACAAATAATGTAAGCTTACTGCAGAAGGTCCCTTGGTACTTCTGTTGGGCGGGCATGGCAAGCAGCTTGTTTGCTGAGAATCAGGTTGGTATGTTCCCTTCTTGCAGGCCACGCAGCTATTGAGTGTGCCATTGAGGTAAGAACCTTTAAAAAAATACCATTGAATAAATATAAAAACTAAAATATCTAAACAGAAACAATTATTATATTTTTATATACTGCTGTTGAAAAGACCATTAATATTTTTTCTTTAAAGGAAAGCAATTTTCACATTATTTTGTGATGTTTTTACTTCTAATTTATAAATTTTTTTTTATCTGAAATTAAAGCTAAATTTATAGTTTAAACATTCTTCATTTTTCGAAACGCTAATATAAGTTTATTTATTTATTATTATTAAAAAAAAAAGAGACAAATACCAAGGATATAAATCAATGATATTAGAATTTAGTTTTACAATCTTCAATGTGAGCAGAAAACAGCTCATTATTATGAAGAAGGAATCTGGTCGTGTGCAGGCTTGAACCCAAGTCTCCTGGATCAGGAGCCAAGCGTTCTATCCCCTAGACCACCACCCGAATGCATTATAAAACTTAACAGTATATGTAATTACATTGTAATTTAATAAAATAATGGTGATAGTTTAAGAAAACAGCATATTCTGAGATTTTAATCATGTCATCTTCTAGAATTCCTTTTGTTTGTTAAATAAAAAGGTAACTTACCAGGTTTGCAAACAGGTAGGGTACATTGATCGGGGCTAGATGCGCCTTTACCAGCTGTAGTCGTGCCTGAAGGACACGGAGTACATAGGGCACGGGCTCCAGAAGCTCTAAGTGTGCCCCTAGGACAAGCTTCACACTCTCCGCTACCTCCCAACTGCATGCCTGTAGAAATAGTAAGGTTATAACAATTATTTTACCAAAAAAAACTTTAAATAAATTAAACATTTAAAGTAAGTATTGAGTATTTAATACTGGGTAAATTTTATTGAAAAAAGGCTAACTTACCAGGCGGGCACTCATCTCGGCATTCTTTAGAAGACACGGCTTCTTGGTTTCGTGTAGTTTGTCCGCGTTGACAGGGGATACAGGTGAAAGCACCTTCTTGAGGCTGATATGATCCATGGCCGCAAGGTCTGCACAGGCCAGCTTCACCATCGTAATATTTGCCAGCGGGACAACGTTCTGTCAAAATATAATAGAAAGTTCATCTGTGTCATTATTGTAAATATCATTTTGACTTATTTTTTAAAGGCCAAATCAATTTTGATTATTTTTTTAAGCATGTTGCTACATATATTGGAATACAAATGCATATTTTTAATTCTCTGTAATAAAATGCCTTTAAAATAATGTATCTGTTTTAAAAATATTTTAAGATATTTATAAAGTTAATCAGAATGCATAAATTGGTAAAACATGGATACACTTATACAATATGTATGTTGTCTTTAAAATGGTTAAAGTTATAGAAACTGTCCAATAGATCTCAAGCTTGAAACTTAATTATCTATTGAATTATTATTTGTGAAATTAACTAACCTTTACAATCAGCTGCACTCCTAGCACCTGGAGAATTAGTGACTCCGGGCTGACCTGCGATGGCCGGACAAGCAAGGCACTGTAGTTGCCCGGCTTCAGACTGGTAGGAACCCATTGGACACATCACACACTTGCCACTGGCCGAGTGGTAGTAAGAACCCACAGCACAAGGTACTGCAAAGAAAAGTAAGTACTTATTTTTTTGGACATTTGCATAAAATTTGACCCATAAATGCTAGAATTTAAATACTTTCTAAGCACACTCGTACAAGATAGAGAAAAATAAATACCATATATCTTAAAGACTGGCAGAAAATTTTCATCAGTATTTTTAAAAACGTTGTTACAGCCATAGGGTATAAGTAGGGTTATATTTACCGCAGTCAGGAGCCATAACAACTTGTCCGATGGGACAAGCGTAGTCTGACACCAGTTCTAGAGAGGCAGGGTCCGGAACCGTGTTAGGTAAAATGTCCCTCACATCGAACTGGTCTTCTTCCAAGATCAGTTTTTGCAGCAACCTTTCTACGCTTGATCGTTCGTTTGTTCCAGAGTGGATTACCGGATCGCTGGAGTAAACATAACATTATAGAACATGGTAGAACGAAATATGCATAAGGTAATGTGCAAGTGCTGTGCATTGAATATGAAATATAAGTCATTTAATTACATGACATTATGATACAGGAACATAAACATGCAATAATTCTAGTGGAAAAATAATAGTTCAAAGGTACAATTTCTACAACACATAACAAACACGAAAAACATAACCAAAAATATTACTAGACTTTAATAAAATTCACAGACTAGATACTTCCTAAAATATTCAACGTGTAAGATCACCAACATACTTAAAAAAGAAGTTATCGTATAAAACAAATTAAACTTGACTGTATTAACAAACTTTCAAAATGTTTGTATATTAAAAGTGATGCAGAGTTTTATGCTTGATTAAGTTTCTGATATAAAAAGAATTGGTGTTATCAGAAATTATGTATATTTAATATTGATAAATACATCAGTTTTCTAGAAGTTTTATTACATTTTATGTGAGTGACATGTTTCACCTTGCTCGGGATTCATCAAATTTCAAATAGTCTGGCAAAGGGAAACATGTCCACTATCTTAAAATATAATTCAATTTATAGACAAAAGATGTTTTCATAATTATTATTTTTTACATTACTATTCAAGAATCAATAAATAATAATTACATTATACTGACAAGCTTACCGTTGGGAGATGCTATTATATTATTGTGAACATGTTTTTTATATTTTAGGATATATGTCAATCTGTTAAGGGACTGTCATATAACTTACTTGATTGCAGGGAATGAGATTTGGACATTGTATGTGTCACTGGCTTGCCTTCCCTCTCGGTTATTTTTGTTCCTAAGAATAAAGTCAAATTTCATGCACTATGGTAATTAACAAATACACAAACAATTACAGAAAGTGAACATTCACACTAATAATCCAGACAAATACAATTCATTACTGTACAAAAGTTGAATATGTTTTTAAGTAGAAATAATAAAATAAAAATGAAAACACCATGAAATTTATATAAAAAGGGAATAAAAATAAATCTGTGACATTTGTACAACTATTGTCTCATAGATCTTTTGATTGTAATGTGTGTGTGAATTGCTCAACTTGTATCTAATGATAAAGTAGTTACGGTTTTATATCTCAAGATACTTCCTTGCTAAGGAATTGAAGGCTCAGAAAAAATAATTTGATGGATGTAACAAGTTTCCCATTGCTAGCCTATTTGATAATGCCATAGCAAGGTTAAACATTTCACTACATCAATGTTAAATACGTATTTTGTAGTAATACATCAGTTTTCATGAAACAATAAATAATAATCCAACTATTGTACAGTAAAACATGGTGTATGTATAATTTATTTTCAATGTGCGAAAAATTTGTGTTCTACAAAGTAACAAGAGACATGCGGAAAACAGACAACACAACAAACACAAACACAAACAGAAACAAAACAAAACACACTCATGCACTAAACCTTACAACATACAGGTGCGGTGAACATAATGTGAAACATGGTACATATAACAATTTACTGACATCTCTTTATTTTCAGATGAATATATATTTTAAAAAGTAAAGCCAAATTCAGTCACACTAGCCTGGACGGTTGACATACTTTAGAAAATTTATTTTATATTTAACATTTCGTGCCCCGATTGAATAAATATATTAATTGATAATAAAGATCATTTGCAGTGAATTTATTTGATATTTTTTCTAAAATGATTTAAATTGGGCATAATGAAAACATATAAATTGTAAACTTGGGCATAATGAAAACATAAAAATGACATTTGAAAACCATAAATAAAAACTTATTTTGTAGATATCGTTTTTTGCGAAAGTTAAAATAATCAATTTAATTGTTTTTTCTTCTATTCAAATCAGACCATAATATAAACAAACGAATTAAAGTGTTTCAAGACTCCAATTTTGCAAAAAGTGAATTTTATATTGAAGGTGCAGAAACTACACAAAACTCACAAAAAAATGAATGAGAACTTACTCTTCGACGGGAATAAGTGCGTCCAAAACATAAGTTCCACCATCCTTTTCTGTCTTCGATGAAGATTGCTGTGCCTGTCTGGTGGATCTGCTATTGGCACGGTGGTCACATTTCACATTGATATCTAATTCCTTGCACTCTCGTGTACCTAGAAATTGTAAAGTTAATAAATACATTGAAAGGATTAAAATATATTTGTTACATCAACAATGACGTGTTTATGTTACTTAATAATTATCCATCCGTATCATAGTAGAATATGTTTTGTAAATTTAGGACTCAAAATAAAATTAAATATAAACATAATGTTAATCTAGCTATTGGTATCCATTATTACAACGCCACTAAAGGTTAACTATACCCATTAATATTACTTGCAAAACTTTTGTAAATAGTGTATATTAAACATATATTCTATTATACTTAAATACGGATAGTATCAAAACCGGTCAGTAGTAAAAGTAATCAGTCAATCCACAGTGCGACCTTAACCTTAACCTTTAATAAAATAAGTGATCAGTGGTTATTAAATATATTATAATCACAAATACTTTGTGAGATAATCACGACTGTTTTAAATAAACAACAATTTCTGTGGTCATATGGCATACAACAAATTTGAATTCATATAAACTATTAAATCGGGTGGTGGTCTAGGGGATAGAACGCTTGGGTCCTGATCCAGGGGACATGGGTTCAAGCCTGGACACGACCAGATTCCTTCTTCATAATACATAATGAGCTATTTTCTGCTCATATTGAAGATTGTAAAATAAACTCTAATATCATTGTTAAAATCCTTAAAAAAAATAGGAAATTATATCGAATACTTCGTAATAAGAATAAAAACAATCAAGAAGATACCGCAGATTAGGGGACATGTATTTGATCAGTTTTAATCCATGTGACCAAGAGGACAATTGTTTTGCAAAAACAGTTGTAGTTAGCTCACAAACTGTCTGGTATAATACTACATATTTATTGTAAATACTAGATTATTTTTGATAAATTAATTCTGAAATTTGTTTGTTTCAATTCTTACCATCGACGAAATAGGAGCAGAAGTTCCAATCTCTGTTGAGTTGGTTAACAGCGTTGCGTACTTTCTGTCTCAAGACGCCCTGTCCAGCCTCGTTACAAAGGACAGAGCTTGGGAATAGCATGGACACTTTGAAGACTCGTTGAGCTGGTGTTGATTCTAGAAGAAATGGAAATATATTTAAACAACAATCTAACAACGTATTCACAACATCAACCATGGAATTATTTTTTATCTTGTGTACTAAGCTTTTTTATAAAATTATTTAATACCGGAAGGTCAATTTCGTAGAAAGGATTTACTCTCTGGTATATTCTTCCGGTAATTTTAAAAAATTACTTTCTGATAATTCACTACATATGAAAACCATGCATATTCATAATTGTACTATCTGGTTTCGCTCCTGATTACTACCCCGAGGAAGCTTGGTCACGAACGAAAGCAGTTATAAAATTTTACATATTTATAAAATGTGGTGTTCTTATAAAGCGAAATTTACTTTTAACTTTAATACTAATAAGATCGATTTGATAAGGATTTTGAGAAGATAAAAATAGGTTTTCCACACGAAATTATAATACTAAATTATTTTTTTTAAAATTACAGTAGAATAAAACATGATTAGTTTTGATTCTTGGATCGCATGGATTTTGTTTTTACTTACGTGAGCAAGCTGGGTAGATCATGGGTAGATTGGAGTCTTGGGTCGGCCTCCAGAAACCTTCAGCTCCGCAGGTGAAGAAGGGAGGAACCGGCTGTGAGAACCTCAAGCTGGGCTTGCAGTTGATCTCGCACACCTTGAATTGTCCTCCTGCTCCCCAGTCTCGGCAGGATTGAGAACCACCGACGGGGTCGGCCAGGAGCGGACAGAACTCAGCTGAAAATAAATATTACCAGATTAGGCAATTCATCAAGACTTCCAGGTATCAAACACACTTTTAGGAAAATATATCGCGGGAGTCACATATTTTCCTTTGTTAGGGTATAAAACCTTAGTTTTTCTCTCAATATTAATTATGTAGAAATAATTATTTTCTATGTTCGAATTTACCACATAAAATTTGACATTTATACGTAGTAACAAAAGATTTCAATTATTTATAAGCCTCTTTCCACATGTTATCTATGAATTTAGGAATGCGAGTATTTTTCAATGGAATAAGCATTATGTTTATGTTGCGTTTGTAATGTAATAAAAATCAAGTTTAATGTGTCTTTTGTGAAATGAAAATTCTCCGCCAAAGCGAGCTGGTTTACTCTCGAAATAAAAACGTTGATTAGTTAAAGTAAATACTAGAAAGCGATATAAACATTGCAAAAGCCGAACAACTAATTAAGTATCGCCTCAATTTTCAAAATTAAGATCTATTATCATCAAACAAATTTGTAGATTCAAAAGACATAAATGCTCAAAAATCAGTAAAAAAAAAATACAAAATGCGTATGAAGTAATACTCACACAATAGGGTGACTTTGAATGCACAGGTGGCGGTGTTTCCAGCTTGATCTGATGCAACATAAGCGATGTCATAAGTTCCCCAAAGTAAGGTCTGTCCAGGTTGGTAACCAGATTTTTCTTCAACTTTAACTATTCCAACGTTATCACTGAATTGAGGTTCATCCCAATTCACAACAGACGATCCATTTTTAGCGATGACCCACAAATCTCCGGGGCAGTGCTCTACTTTAGGCGATTCCTGCAAAAAGTATGAATAAACACAGAATGAAACAGAAATTCCATGAAATTGTAGTTTTAAAATACGGGAATACTATTGTTTTTAACGAACCTTGTCAACTTGCAGCTGTTGGCATTTATTTCCAGAGTATCCCTTTGGACACACTCGTTGGCCACAGTGCGATGGAACAAGTCTCTCCACTCCACCAACAATGTCCTCGTATCCAGCCCAAGTGAGTACCAAACCGATGTACAACACTGGTTCAGTTCTGCAGTCTCTGACTTGTTTCTGAATTTCATTAGTAACATCTAAAGCGCGGTTCCACGCTTGGACTTTGGTCAAATGTCCATGGAATCCAGATTCGGTGTAAGCTTTGGGATTGTCTGATTGTGGTTTTCCAAGTGTTACCCAAGCACTGTAAAATAATGATATATATATTTTAACAACTTGTTTAATAGAAAATAAATTTTATTAAATTCAAATTAATAAATACGCACTGAGGAGGCAATCTGCGTCCACTGCCATATCCTTCGATTTTACTGGAAATTAGACCTTCAGTAATGAGGATGAGTTCTCCACCATTGGCTCCATTCCACACCAGAGCAATGTGATGCCATTGTCCATCATTTATAGTTGCGTACTCTCCAAAGCTTAAGTAAACATCTTGGAGTTCTGGGAACAGTGATACTTGGACTCCATTGGAATGAGCTTGGACTGCTGCCCGTCGGCCAGTAGCAACATGAGCAGAACTAAAAGAAAATATTTTTAATGAGTAAAGGTTGCAACAGATATATTATTAAAAAATACCTGGTTCTAAAATACTCACTTGACGGAATACATTGTATAGAAAATGCCGCTTCCATCTTGTTCAGTAAATTGTACCCACATTGCAATTGTCAATCCTTGAGTTTCACCTGTGTAGAACGGTACTACTTGGGCTGCACTTGAACGCAATGAATCACTGAAGTAGAGGTCATAATCAACGCTGATTGCTGAAATTAAGTATAATTAATGTGATATGAGAAAATAATAATAGGAGAATGATTTAAGAATGTTTATACATAATTAACAACATACTTTTACGGCAATCATCTCCTGTGAGGTTGAACGGACACTGGCAGTAGAATCTTCCAGGGAGGTCAATGCATGTAGCAGATGGGGGACATGAATTATCTTTGCAGTCCATTATGTCTTCATCGCAATTCTTGCCTGTAAATCCTGGAGCACAGACACAAGTGTGACCCTCTCCTTCGTCGATACAAGTAGCTCCGTTCTTACATTCACCCGCATCGCAGGCATCATATTCGTACTGGCACCCCACTCCCTTGTAGTCGCTGGAGCACGAGCAGTTAAGGCCAGAGCCAAAGTCTTGACATTTTCCACCGTGCATGCACGGGCTGCCGATACAACGCTCGGGTGCAGTCTCACATTGCTTACCATCTGTACCACTCGGGCATCTGTAAAAAGTCAATAAACACATAAAATAATTTCAGCTCTTCATATCCACTAAGAAAGAAATAAATACTGAATAAAACCATATTTAAACTTACACGCAGAAGTAGTCTTGGAACAAATCAATACACACTGCGTCATTCTGGCAAGGTAAATGAGTACATGTGCCAATATCCTTCTGACACCTGTCTCCAGTCCACCCTTGCTGGCAGGCACATTTGAATCCACCAACTTCATCACGGCACGATCCTCCATTCAAGCATGGTTCGGTAGAGCAGTCATCAATGTCATTTTCGCAAAACTCTCCAGAATATCCTTCTCGGCACATGCACATGAATTTATTATCCAAATCAACACAACGGTCTGTTCCGATAGGGTTGCATGGTTCGCTAAGACATTCGTCAATTTCGGATTCACACTGGAAACCAACAAATCCTGGGCGACACTTGCAAACAAATCCATCAATTTTATCAATACAGGAAGCACCGTTTTGACACGGGTTTGAAGTGCAATCATCAACTGTATGCTGGCATCTCTTTCCTGTGTACCCTGCTTCACAGTTGCATAGATATCCATCGACTATATCAATGCAGTTTCCGCTGTTTTCGCAAGGTGATTGAGCACAGTCGTTAATATTAACTTCGCACGAGGGTCCGGACCAACCTGGTTCGCAGACGCACTCATGTGAAAATAGCTTGTCAACGCAGATTCCGTTTTTGCAGGGCTCTGACGCGCACAGGTCGATTTTTTCTTGACACCTCTTTCCTGTGAATCCTGGAGGACACGAACAACTAAAGTCTGCAACTAGATCGGTACAATTGGCACCCAAAAGACAGGGTTTCTCAGCACAATCATCAGTGTTCAATTCACATTTCTGTCCCTCCCATCCTGGCAGGCATTCGCATTTGAAACGGCCTTGTTGAAGCGCGATACACGAAGCTCCATTAACGCAAGGATTGCCATTAGCGTTACAAGGGTCGATCTGAAAAATATTAATTTTGATATTGAAGATAGAAACAAAAAGTTACAAAGTAACTAGCAACAAAAAAAACAAACAACTTACAGTGACATCACAATCTGTTCCAGTATATCCAGATCTACAAAGGCAAGTGTAATTGTTATATCCGGGTTCATCTTTGCACATTGCTCTTTCAGGACATGTGTCGTTTCTACAATCAGATTTTTCTTCCTGGCAGTTGATTCCAGTATATCCCGGAGGACATGTGCACCTGTATCCTTGAGGAAGATCCGTGCAAGATCCGCCATTGTAACAAGGTTGGCTAGCACATTCATCCATGTCGATTTCACATCGTCTACCAGAGAAGCCAGCTGGGCAGTAACATTGAACACCGTGTCCTTTGGGAATACATAGGCCGCCGTGCTGGCAGGCACTGCTAGAGCACTCCACAGGATTGCACTCTTCGGCTCCTGTAGCTCCGAGGGAAGAAGTTTTCATATTCGATGGGCATTCGGAACAGTCTGTTTGACCAACAATGTTTTGGTAGAAGTTTTTGGGACAAAGAGAGCATGGGGCCAGACCAGTAGGTGAGTAGGATCCAGGAGCACACTTAGCGCGGCACCTGTCTTTACCAGGGGCTGCGGGCTGATAAGTAAAGGTATTCGCTGGACAGGCTTGGCAGTCTTTGAAGCCACCAGATGGAGGTTCACCACTGTAGCTGTTACGAGGACATTCTAAGCAAGGTACAAGTCCTGTAGGAGAGTAAGTTCCATAACCGCACACAGGAACACAATCCGCGACTCCCTTAGATCCTTCTTCTCTGGTAAATGTACCCTGTGGACACCTCAAACAGGCTCCTTGTCTAGCTTGATTCTGGAAGAATCCGCGCGGGCACATAGTGCAAGCTTTTTGTTTTTCTCCGGCAAACGTTCCCGCTGGGCAATGTAAGCATCTGGGTACATCATTAGTGTCCATATTTAGAACTTCTCCAACACTGCATGTGAAGCCTCTAGTGATCATACTCCTAATGGCTCTCAAAGGTGGGCACTGGTTTCCGATACTGGACACATTGAGCAATGGTTCAATTAAAGCGCTAGCATATGGCACCGAGAGGTCAAAGATCAGATTCAGTGTAGAACCACAGAGATCATAGAGCTGAGGCTGTCTTACAATGGGAGCAATATCCAATACAAAGTCCATTTTTACAACATTCTCATCCAGGAGTGTTGGAATAACAGTCAGGAAAGTGACATTAATATTAATGTTGATGGCAGAGCACCGCTGGCTCAACCTTTCGTTTAGAGTATTATCATATTGGGCTAACAGATCCTTGTACTGAGGTAAGCAGTTGCTGGAGACTGCACCAAGAGCCCTGTATTGGACTCCAGCCACTACATGATAGGCAGCTTGCTGCGTATCTATAAAATTTAATTAATGTTTTAGTACCATTGTGTCAGAACAAAACAATATAAAGAATGTTAGTGCGAATGGTTTTTAACTTACTTTCAGAAACACAGTCGGGCACAACTGATGTTGGAGTCCAAAGTCTTTTGTTTTCACAGGCAAAAGTTTTAACTGGTTCTCCATCAGTAAATCTGTATCCAGGTTTGCATGTAGCAATACATTGAATTCCTTTGTCTCCAGGTAAACAGTTTAATGCTCCGTTTGCAGGTGCAGAAAGTTCCCAATCAACACAAGGGGTGGCTTGTACAGAAACCTGTTATAGAAAATTCATTTGAGTTAAGTTCAACAACAAAACAAAAAAAACCTATTTCAAGATATTTAGAAGGCATTTGAAGAACTTACTTGGAAGTTGCACTGGGCTTTGTTACCGAATTTGTCTGAAGCAATAACTGTAACGTTTTCAAATCCTCGAATCGGAATAATTGCCTTGTCTGGTACAAATTTCAGATACACTTCTCCTGATGCATCTGTAGCGTTTATACGCCTCCTGGTATCATTGAAATTAACTGCGTAGCTGTCCTGCTTATCCACAAGTTCGATCACGTAGCTCTGAGGGCAGCTCAATTTTGGTGGGGTATTGTCGGGAACAGTGATATTTACTTCGCAAATGGCAACGTTTCCGTCATAATCAAAGGCCACATATTTCACGACCATGTTATCAAATACTTGAATAGGCGTTCTGAAGTGTTGGGGGGTTACTTCGAGGCGAGCAATGGAACCAGAGTTGTCCACAGCTGTGGGCTCAGTAAAATTGATCGGCAAATATCCACCATTACTATCCGTTTGTGCTACCAGAGGTTGTTGAGGGCAGTTTTGGAACACCGGGGGCTCGTTGTCTGGAAGGAAAAAATGATAATGATTATTTTTTAAATACCATTTCTTAATATGTATATATGGAAAACACGAAATTCGAATTATCTAAAATGCAGAATAATGTACTACATACCGACACAAGGAGAGTATCCGTAATCATATCCTAGAAGTGGTTCAACAGCTGGTTCATCGCAACCCATCAATTCTACCTTCAAGCAAGCGTTATCCATGAAGCTAACGATTCCCAGAATGACAAAACGAGCTTGGACGTATTTCGGAAGAGTGATCATTGCCAACTCCCCGTAGTTACCAGGATCTCTCATTGTTAGATTGAAGTTGGGGAAATAAACAACATAGTTTTCACTCTCTGCTTGTTTGTAGAAGAATCTAATTTCAGTTGGTCTGCCAACAATATCTGATGTGACGACGCCCTTCACGAGGATAGCTTTAACTCTGTAAACCTTTCCTAAGTCGATACTGACGTAAGTAAAGGCTTCTTGTTTACCGCACCAGCCAGTGACAGAGTTGAGTCGTATGTTCTTGGCTTCGTAGTTTGGCCTTTCAGAAGTGGCATTAATGGCTGAATCCGGAATCTTTCCCGAAGCTAAACCAAGAGGTCTGATGACTTTGCATTCGGGCTCCCTTACGCAGGTTATGGGGCGTGGGTTGATGAGGATATATCCAGGTCTGGAGCATCCGAAGAGTACTTCAGATCCTTGTTCGTAGCTTCGAGCAATCTGATGTCCATCAGCGGGGCGGCCGGGGTCTTCGCATACTGGTCCTTCGCAACGCAAATCTCCAAAGTCCCAGATACCATTACCTTGACACCTCACAACATTGTCGTGTTTGCTAGTTTGACCAGCTAACTTAAATGTGTTTTGGCAACCAAAGAAAAATGAGCTCTGGTATTTAGTATCGACAAATTGGCCATATTCTGCCCCTGGTGTTGGTTGAGGTACTCCACATTCCTTCCTTGGGCAGGCTGGCTGTGATCCGGATAGCCAATAATCTGGCAGACCCTAAGACGAAAAAACATTGCGTCAAATTTTTATGATAAAAACAAATTGATGAGCCATTAATAAGATACCTTATTATAACTTACTTGTTTCGGATCATATACACACTGTCTAAAGCCAGAAGAAGCCGTGTTTCTTAAATATTTTCCAGGGGATTTGCAAGTGATAGTAACATTTTCTCTAAATGGCACCAGAACATTATCAGGATCCACTCTTATAATAGACAGTCCATCGTTACGATCGTCAGATAACGTCACACAACGAGCATCTATATTAAATTCAGAAAACATAAGATATACATACAAAACAGTAACACAATGTACTTAGATTAATATACAATTTGTAAAAAACAGACTAACAAATATAACAAATTATTACATTGACATTCTGGAACAGTTCCATTCCATGAACCAGCAGAGGTGCACATGAGCGAGGAAGATCCAGCCATAACATAACCAAAATCACACTGGAATTTCACCAAGTCACCAAAATGATATTGTGCCTTAGTCGACAGCAATTTTCCGTTTTCGGGAAAAGCTAATGTAGGGCACATTATTGGCACGCAGGATTTATTTCTCTGGAAAGTGTCACCGTCTCTTTCACCAGTTTCGGATGATTCGATATTGAAGCCGGCTGTCCCGTTTGATTTGTATAGTTCGTAACCAACATTGCAAGCGCAGGAGAAGTTACCAGGGCTAGAAAAAACATAACGTTTCAACATTTTAGTGAAATTAAAACCTACTATGTTATACGAGTATGTACGTAGTTTTAGAAGTATCTGATTATTCTTTGGGGATAATACATTAATTATGGCAGGAAGGCATTTATTAAGGCATGGTTTCTAAATGTAAATTGTTGATCAATTTACTGCAGTAGACTCAGGATTACAGGTAACTAGTAGGTTACATGGGGTTCAAAAGGGTAGTAGGGCTACGATGGGGTATGTTTTGCCGGAAAATATGCCTCTACAAAATGTCGTAAGGCGCCATGTTGCATTTACAACAGCAACACTACTATCAAGTCCAACTCTCTAGCATCCACGAGAGGTCTTTTAAAGACCCCGCGAACCCTGGGCAATGTGGCATATATTACTTAGTGCCATAGCAGAAAGAGAGAGGACGAATGGCGAGCTTCCAGCGTCATAAAACTGGATACACCCAGCTAAGGGAAGCTAACTTCGAGAGAAAATCCTTCAGAGAAGGCAAGGGGATACCACTCTGGATATTTTTCCCCAGGTCATCACCATGAGGCCTACTCAAGGGTGATAGTCAACGTTAGGGAGACCTAACAAGACACAAGAAGAATAAGTAGGTTACATAAATAGTGTCTATTGTTCTACCAAAATTTGTATTAATTTACTATGGTACAAAACAAAAATCTAAGATTACAGTTGGAAACTTACGTATTTATACATTTCTGATCGCATCCACCATTGTTGACGGCACACTCGTTAATGTCTAAGCATTCCAAGCGGGTGCATCCCATGACTTCAAGTTTGATGCAAGGAGCTCCAACGTAATCTTGGATCTTGAACCTAACATACTGCGCTTCGATTGGCATCGGCAGGTTCAAAACTGATAGGGTGGGTTCCAGGATTCGAAATTCAACGGCCGTTCCATCGGGATTTGTGTAATCTTTGAAGACATCAGTCAAGTCGTTCGTGTACTAAAAAAACAACAGTTATACATAGGGTCAAATAACCCATAAAACTATCGAACTACTGATTTGCATACAAATGAATTTAACTGATGATCTCGTATTAGAATATGTACCTAAATGACACTCGGTGGTCTCGAACTATTTTTTGATACAAACATTTTATGACAACTTTTGATCTTTACCTGAATTCTCACTGCGGTGGTGAAGGCCAAATTGCCATCGGCTCTCATCACACTCATTGTACGGAAACCTCTGATGATAGCCGGAGCCTTGAGGTCCAACATGACCCAGTTGGTTCCTGGATCTATATTGTTTCCACACCATCCACCACCATTGTTAAGACGGACCATCTGAAAAAAGGAGTTTAATTTAAATAAAAAGTACATAAGGGTCTAGCTATTAAGTTGTTCATCGAATAAGTTAATAGAGAGGAAAAACTTTTCTAATTAGAAACATTACTTTGCTTCCTCCAAATTCATATAATGTTTCATGCATGTCATTGTTACTTCATGATTGATTTTTAGAGTTTAATTGATTAAGTTATACAATTTTCCCTTGTTTTAGTGATAAATATACATCATTCACACATATATGTTTATATTTGGTTTGTTTTACCAAGAAAAAATAAATTACGTTAGTCAAAATTAGCTTACAGATCTAGAGTAGCCGGGTTCTGATGCTGATACAGTTATGGCTTCTTCGGGAATTCCTCCACTGATGAGACCGAGATCAGCAACTGGACGACACTCCAGACTGGGGAGGAATCCTCCACGGCAAGCGCAGGTGAAACTTCCAGCAAGATTTTTGCATTCGGTTGAAGCTAAGTCACATTGGCTGCTCATGCACTCGTTGATATCTGAAAACATTAAACCAAAATAATTAGTGCCCGTGAAAAAATGAATAGGGCAAATACAATAAATAAGGTAAATTTTATTTGAACTCATGTATAACTAACCTTCGCATCTTGGTGGATTCTCAAACTCTTGATTCGGTCCACACTTCAAAACACTCGAACCTATGAGTTTATATCCTTTATGGCATTGCATGCGAAGTTCGTCTCCGTAGAAGTAGACTCGAGTTGGATCAATGACTAATCCATTCTTAATTTCTGGATACTTGGGGCAAATAGCGCGGCTGCAAGTTGGAACTTCACCAGACCAGGTTCCATTGCTCATACAGAGTAAAACGGGTCTTCCAGATCGGATGTATCCTGGTTCGCATTCGTAACGAACAATAGTTCCATAGCTACGTCCGCCGCCATTCAAAATTGAAATGTTAGCGTGTGGGACATCGGGCAGAGAAACACACTGAGAAGCTGAAAGCAAAGAAATAAATATGAACACCTAACAGAAGAAAATGAACAGCAGCATTAGTAAGAAAAATGAGTACAACGTAAATACCTAGACAAGATGGTTGCCTTTCCCATCTTCCATCGGATAAGCAAGAAATCTTTTCGATGGGCTGTCCAGTAGGAAATGCGAATCCTGCGTAACACTGGTATGTGGCTATACCTCGATAAGTTACATTTGTTGAACCAATTGAAAATCCGTTATCGATTTGAGGAACAGGTCCACAATACACCTCTGAAAATAGCAATGACATAATAAATTATTAGGAAAGTAAAATATGAATTATTTCTTGTATATAAATTGATTTTAACTGTAATGTTACCTTGACATTTTGGTATGTACGTGATGGACCAGTTTCCTCCATTCAAGCATCTAGTTGTAATTTTCGCCTTTCCAGTGGCAAATTCTTGTCCCATTGGGCAAGTGAATGTAACGATTGTTCCAAAAGCGGTGTCTCGGTTGGAAGCGAGTGCTCCAACACCAGGCTGGAGTTCAGGACAATCTAAAATGATACATTATGTGTTAATCGAATTGCGTTTTCATTTGTTTAGAAATGAAAGAGTAAAATAAACAAAATAATAATCACCAGCTGAGAAGGTGGTTTGCCAGCCCTTTCCACTATGTAAGGCGTCGGATACGAAACGAATAAGCATTTCTCCGCTTGAGGCTGTCAACGTAATCTTGGGTTTAGTCACAAAGCCATTATCTGAATGCAGTCGAAGTCCGCTTGTGCTTGATCCGTCAAATACTTGTACAATATCAGATCCGTGGATTGTAAATTCATCAAAGTTCAAAGAAATGGGTCCACGTTTTGGATTCTTGATTTTAAACAAGCATTCCTGATTGCTGGGGTAGTTGGCCAAACCGTACGCCGGGGAAGAGAGAGTTCCATTTGAGGCAATAATTGTCGCTTTGCATCCCTGGGTGTATCTAATATTGAATCCTTTTTTCGTGTCTCCGAGGCTAGTCTTGAAGTAGACGTACAGGTGGTTAGATGTTGAAATGATTACTCTTTGATTGTCTTCTACTGAACCGGTAAGTCGAGCTAAAACAGGGCTAGAAGGCAAGGAACCATCACGAATCAGAATGTAGTCCCTATCGATACCAAGCTCGAAGTCCTCAACTTCAAGAGTAATTATTTTACCAGGTTGGGCTTCGATAATGTAAAGGCATTCAAGACCGCCTGGATAATGATTAGGGAACCCGGGAGATGTAAGAATTTGCCCTTGGGGAGTTGCGCGGAGGATACCACCGCATGACGATGGTTCTGTTTTCCACGATGCTCTGAAACCTTTCCTCTCGACTGAAGCGTCAGTACTGAACTTGATGATCATGAAATTTGAAGCCGATACAAACAGATTGTTTGAGAGCTCTTGCTTTCCAGATAGAGTTGCCAAGTTAACAGACTTATCGTCGGTGCGTCCTCCGACGAGGATTTGTACCGTGTCGAAAGTTTTCTCTGTTTCGAAGTCTTGGAACTGCAGAAGAATATTGTGACCTTGAGGGCCCTCCAGAGTCCACCTACACTCGCTGAGCGGGGGGTATTTGTGCGGGTAGCTGGGGCTCTCCACCACGTCGCCGCTGCTGGCCATGTAGTAGTGGCAGTTGGCTGGGCAGTCCATTTCGTCTGATGAGTCTCCGCAGTCGTCTTGCTTGTCGCACTTGAAAGCTGCGTTTATGCACCTTCCATTTGAACAATGGAATGCACCTGTAAAACAAAAATGAATTTTAATTGTATCTCAATAGAGACGAAGACGCAAACTGGAAACTGAACATGGATGATCAAGGTGTTTACAGGACTTATGACCTGTCATTGGTTGGGTTAAGCGCACGCTTTATGTAATTACAACATTCCCCATTCCACCTTTGTTATTTGTGATCATGCATGACAAATTTTTGGAAGATGTATATATACTTCAAAATCCATATTTATCTTCACGTGGCAGTTTCAGTCAGCCATCTATGTAGATTTGGTTGCACTTGTGAATTTTTTCAAGAATTAACCTATACAACCGACCCACTAACGCCATCTATGGAGAATGATTTTCGGCATTTAGCAAACTACCTTATTAACACAATGCGAAGGCTGTCGACCAACATATTGTTAGAAGCCGCTAGGAGTATTATTCCATTCTATATGCCAAAGAATTTGACCAGAATATTTGAAGAACAAATATTTGTGAATGTATACTTATACCTGTATACAAATCCTGGATTTACACCAAAGGGTGGTTAATTCAAATTTTAATTGTATCTCAATAGAGACGAAGACGCAAACTGGAAACTGAACATGGATGATCAAGGTGTTTACAGGACTTATGACCTGTCATTGGTTGGGTTAAGCGCACGCTTTATGTAATTACAACATTCCCCATTCCACCTTTGTTATTTGTGATCATGCATGACAAATTTTTGGAAGATGTATATGTACTTCAAAATCCATATTTATCTTCACGTGGCAGTTTCAGTCAGCCATCTATGTAGATTTGGTTGCACTAGTGAATTTTTTCAAGAATTAACCTATACAACCGACCCACTAACGCCATCTATGGAGAATGATATTCGGCATTTAGCAAACTACCTTATTAACACAATGTGAAGGCTGTTGACCAACATATTGTTAGAAGCCGCTAGGAGTATTATTCCATTCTATATGCCAGAGAATTTTGACCAGAATATTTGAAGACCAAATATTTGTGAATGTATACTTATACCTGTATACAAATCCTGGATTTACACCAAAGGGTGGTTAATTCAAATTTTAATTGTATCTCAATAGAGACGAAGACGCAAACTGGAAACTGAACATGGATGATCAAGGTGTTTACAGGACTTATGACCTGTCATTGGTTGGGTTAAGCGCACGCTTTATGTAATTACAACATTCCCCATTCCACCTTTGTTATTGTGATCATGCATGACAAATTTTTGGAAGATGTATATATACTTCAAAATCCATATTTATCTTCACGTGGCAGTTTCAGTCAGCCATCTATGTAGATTTGGTTGCACTAGTGAATTTTTTCAAGAATTAACCTATACAACCGACCCACTAACGCCATCTATGGAGAATGATTTTCGGCATTTAGCAAACTACCTTATTAACACAATGTGAAGGCTGTTGACCAACATATTGTTAGAAGCCGCTAGGAGTATTATTCCATTCTATATGCCAGAGAATTTTGACCAGAATATTTGAAGACCAAATATTTGTGAATGTATACTTATACCTGTATACAAATCCTGGATTTACACCAAAGGGTGGTTAATTCAAATTTTAATTGTATCTCAATAGAGACGAAGACGCAAACTGGAAACTGAACATGGATGATCAAGGTGTTTACAGGACTTATGACCTGTCATTGGTTGGGTTAAGCGCACGCTTTATGTAATTACAACATTCCCCATTCCACCTTTGTTATTTGTGATCATGCATGACAAATTTTTGGAAGATGTATATATACTTCAAAATCCATATTTATCTTCACGTGTCAGTTTCAGTCAGCCATCTATGTAGATTTGGTTGCACTAGTGAATTTTTTCAAGAATTAACCTATACAACCGACCCACTAACGCCATCTATGGAGAATGATTTTCGGCATTTAGCAAACTACCTTATTAACACAATGTGAAGGCTGTTGACCAACATATTGTTAGAAGCCGCTAGGAGTATTATTCCATTCTATATGCCAAAGAATTTTGACCAGAATATTTGAAGACCAAATATTTGTGAATGTATACTTATACCTGTATACAAATCCTGAATTTACACCAAAGGGTGGTTAATTCAAATTTTAATTGTATCTCAATAGAGACGAAGACGTAAACTGGAAACTGAACATGGATGATCAAGGTGTTTACAGGACTTATGACCTGTCATTGGTTGGGTTAAGCGCACGCTTTATGTAATTACAACATTCCCCATTCCACCTTTTGTTATTGTGATCATGCATGACAAATTTTTGGAAGATGTATATATACTTCAAAATCCATATTTATCTTCACGTGTCAGTTTCAGTCAGCCATCTATGTAGATTTGGTTGCACTAGTGAATTTTTTCAAGAATTAACCTATACAACCGACCCACTAACGCCATCTATGGAGAATGATTTTTCGGCATTTAGCAAACTACCTTATTAACACAATGTGAAGGCTGTCGACCAACATATTGTTAGAAGCCGCTAGGAGTATTATTCCATTCTATATGCCAAAGAATTTTGACCAGAATATTTGAAGACCAAATATTTGTGAATGTATACTTATACCTGTATACAAATCCTGGATTTACACCAAAGGGTGGTTAATTCAAATTTTAATTGTATCTCAATAGAGACGAAGACGTAAACTGGAAACTGAACATGGATGATCAAGGTGTTTACAGGACTTATGACCTGTCATTGGTTGGGTTAAGCGCACGCTTTATGTAATTACAACATTCCCCATTCCACCTTTGTTATTTGTGATCATGCATGACAAATTTTTGGAAGATGTATATATACTTCAAAATCCATATTTATCTTCACGTGGCAGTTTCAGTCAGCCATCTATGTAGATTTGGTTGCACTAGTGAATTTTTTCAAGAATTAACCTATACAACCGACCACTAACGCCATCTATGGAGAATGATTTTCGGCATTTAGCAAACTACCTTATTAACACAATGTGAAGGCTATTGACCAACATATTGTTAGAAGCCGCTAGGAGTATTATTCCATTCTATATGCCAGAGAATTTTGACCAGAATATTTGAAGACCAAATATTTGTGAATGTATACTTATACCTGTATACAAATCCTGGATTTACACCAAAGGGTGGTTAATTCAAATTTTAATTGTATCTCAATAGAGACGAAGACGCAAACTGGAAACTGAACATGGATGATCAAGGTGTTTACAGGACTTATGACCTGTCATTGGTTGGGTTAAGCGCACGCTTTATGTAATTACAGTTGGGTTAAGCGCACGCTTTATGTAATTACAACATTCCCCATTCCACCTTTGTTGTTGTGATCATGCATGACAAATTTTTGGAAGATGTATATATACTTCAAAATCCATACCTATCTTCACGTGTCAGTTTCA